>CM055125.1:324044755-324531983 GCA_029206835.1 Rana muscosa
GGTAATGATGTCATGCTCTACCCCAGATGTTTGTCCCGGCAGCTCAGAGAATACCTCCTTGTTGCGAAGCACAAACTCCTTAACCTCCTGTTGTTGGGGTTGTGACAAGGTGGCTGCTATTCCAACCTCAGGAATCACGCAACCAGTTTGAGCTGGTGACCAAGTGTCTGCGACTAGGGACTCTCTATCCCTCCAGGCTTTCAACAGATTAACGTGATAGATCTGTTCGGGCTTTCGCCTTCCTGGTTGTCTGACCTTGTAATTCACTTCGCTCACTTTTTCCATTATCTCGTAGGGGCCTTGCCATTTGGCAAGGAATTTACTTTCAACCGTAGGGACAAGTACCAGTATCCTATCCCCCGGGGAAAAGGTACGGGTCTTGGCTCCACGGTTGTACACTCTCTGCTGTGCTAACTGCGCTTGGGCCAAATGTTCCTTCACGATGGGCATTACCTGTGCAATTCGGTCTTGCATCAGGGCGACATGCTCAATCACACTCCTGTGGGGAGAACTCTCACTTTCCCAAGTTTCCTTGGCAATATCCAACAGCCCTCTTGGGTGTCTCCCATACAGTAACTCAAAGGGGGAGAATCCCGTAGAGGATTGGGGCACCTCCCTAATAGCAAACATCAGATAAGGAAGTAGACAGTCCCAATACTTTCCATCTCTATCCACCACTTTCTTCAACATTTGTTTTAGGGTTTTGTTGAACCTTTCAACCAGCCCATCGGTTTGGGGGTGATACACAGATGTACGTAATTGCGTCACTTTGAACAATTTACACAGCTCCTTCATAACCCGGGACATAAAGGGTGTACCTTGGTCCGTAAGCAGTTCTTTACAAATACCCACCCGGCTAAACACAAGAGATAGCTCTTTGGCTATGGTTTTGGCCGAGGTATTTCGGAGAGGGATCGCTTCTGGATAACGGGTGGCATAGTCCATTATAACTAATATGTACTGGTGCCCCCTAGCGGACTTGATTATAGGACCTACCAAATCCATGGCGATCCTCTCAAACGGGACCTCAATGATGGGTAGAGGGACCAGCGGGCTACGGAAATGTGGCATCGGGGCCGACCTCTGACACACAGGGCAGGAGGAACAATAATTTTCTATGTCCTTCATCACCCCCGGCCAATAGAATCTCTGTAATACCCTCTCTCGGGTTTTCTCTGTCCCCAGATGACCTCCAAGAATGTGCCCATGGGCCAACTCCAACACCAACTTCCTGTAAGGTTTGGGCACCACAAGCTGCTCAACGGTTTCTTCTGCCCTTTTTGCCACCCGATACAGTAGGTCCTTCTCTACGCTGAAGTATGGGTAAGTGCAGGTATTATCTGGGTTCACTAACTCGCCATCTATTTCCACTACGTTTTCCCGTGCCTTTATTAGGGCGGGGTCTTTTAACTGTTCTGTGGCAAAATTTTCCCTGTGAACCTCCAGATCAGAAAACTCCACAGACGGTAGGTTTTCGTCTGAGGAGGTGGGCTCCTCTCCAGTTTCTTGAGTCTCCCCTGCCAATACTGATAAGGGAAATTCCGGAGAGTCCTCACCACTCTCAGGGGAGTTCTGGCTATCACATTCCTGGTACATAGGGGCACCAGTGGGGGGCTCAGGATCATCCCACAGTTCCCAGAACTTCGGAAAATCCCTTCCCACAATGGCGTCATGCGGTAACTGAGATACTAAGCCCACTGGATGAGAGAGGGTACCTTTGGGGGTCTCGAAACACACTGTAGTCACTGGATACTCTCGGGTGTCCCCATGCACACAAATAACAGCTACCTTGCTATTCCCAGAGACCTCTGTTTTAACTAACTCAGCCTTTATCAGGGTCACAAGGCTACCTGAATCCAGCAATACCACAACATTTCTACCATTAACACACATTTTGCATAAATGTTTCTCAGTTCCTCGAATGGCAGTGCATGCGACTGTCGCACACAGCGACTGACGTCTGCCCGTCAGAAAGTCACACTGCATGGGTTCCTCCACAACCGGGCAATTGGCTGCAATATGTCCCGCTTGCCGGCAGCGGTAGCAAACGATCCTTCTTGCGGCCTCTTGAGCCGCTGATTTCCCAGGCTGTTCTCGCCAAACTTGGGGTAGAGCTCCCACCCTCTCACTCTCTCCACCCTCACCCCTTGGAATCCTCTTATCCGCCCCTGGGGATGGTCTGGTCTCAGGGTGGAAAGTCCGAGTGTCTCTGGAAGAGGCCGTCAGGTTCTCTGTAGCCAAGTATTTCTCCACACGATCCACAAGACCATCGGCCGTCTCTGGGTCTCCATGGCTTACCCACTTTTGGATGGCAGTAGGAAGAGCTCTCAAAAACCGATCCATTACAACACGTTCCACAATCTTTGGTGCGGACAAAGTCTCTGGCTGTAGCCACTTTCTGCTCAGGTGAATGAGATCATACATTTGAGACCTGGGGGGTTTTCCAAGCTGGAAAGTCCAGTTATGCACACGCTGAGCCCGGACAGCCTGGGTGACACCCAGCCTTGCCAATATTTCAGCTTTTAGCATCACATAGTCTTTTGCTTGGTTAGGCTCTAGGTCATAGTAAGCTTTCTGCGATTCACCAGTTAACAGAGGAGCCACCAGTCCAGCCCACTGCTCCTCAGGCCACTTTTCTCTTTCAGCGGTCCTTTCAAATGTGGTCAAAAATACCTCTGGATCATCCTCTCCAGTCATTTTTGTCAATAAACGACTCACCCCAAAGGACGCGGTATTAGTGGGACGGCTTTCCTCACTGGTCGGCGGACGTTGCTGCATTGCTGCTTCCATCTGTTGTTGTAGTCTCTGCTCTTGCTTCTGCAACAGGTCTATGAAGCGGGCCTCAGATTGCTGCTGGGCTTGTTGCTGAGCCTCCAGACTCTGTTGCAAAGTTGCGTTTGTCTGCTGCTGGGCTGCAAGGCTCTGTTGATGAGCTTGCTGCTGGGCTGCGAAGTTCTGTTGTTGAGCTGCAAGGCTCTTTTGCAAACCTGCATTTGTCTGCTGTTGATTGGCATTTGCTAGAGCCAGCTGCTTCAGTATCTCCTCCATGCTGGCTTAAAAAAAACTGCCCGCATTCTCCACCAACTGTGAGGGGGTTAGCTCGGCAGCGGGTGTGTGTGACCCCCGAGATGGGCTCCCCACACAAAAACAGGCCCAGCAAACGGAGGTTGTGGTTTTCAAAATCAAAAAGGTGCGGTTTATTTTCTATTTACAGTGACAAAACACAGCAAAGCAAAAGAAACATAAACAAAATAAATCCTGGTCAACTTGACCTCTGACTAAACATACAGGTTTCCTAACTAACAACTGGGATCAGCCTAGTGCTGTCCTAGTCCCTAAGTCCCTGGTTTTAAATGTCCAAGCAAATAGCCACACAGGCTTTGTCTCACCGCACAGGGGTTCACTCTCCCTAGACAGTCCACACAGGTCTGGTTCCAGGCATGAGCTAACACCTAATGAATCTGGGAGTTCTTATAGAGGCCTAAATGAGCTGACAAGCTTCAGCTGGTCTCATCAACTCCCTGTCTGCACGACGCCCAGCACTCTCCCTAGAGGTATGAGTCATCCATGAGCCTACTAGCCTCAGCTGGGCTTATACAACTCTCCACCTAGTTGTATAAGTCGGCGTAAAGCCTGAATCTGGGCGAAATATATCTACCCCCCTGGATGCAACCAGGTGACTTTACCTTCCTGCTGTCACAATATAGATATATAGAGATATATATATATATATATATATATATATATATATATATAAATACATTATAAAAATTATATATAAAGTAATTTAGATTGCTATTAGCAGGGTGGATACGGGCGACATTTTGCGATGCTACGAAGAGCTTACAGGCCTGGCCATTGGCAGGCAAGCGGCAATTGACCAAACGTCCTAGCTACTAGCAGGAGGCCCTTCTGGAAAATGCCCAGGTTGTGCAGTGAGTGATAGCTCCTAGTTCCAGGCTGGATCAAGATCGTGCTGGAATCGTATACAACATTTTCCACACATACATGGCAGCAGTGTTTGTTTATGTTGTTTATCCTCGTTTCTGGCTCTATGGCGGCTGGAGCGCATCTGCGCTCCATTCTGCCGCCTCTTCCGGGTTGTCTGCATAGCTGTGAACCTCGTCCGAGATCGAGGCTTGGTTCGCGCGTGCGCAGTCCCGGATTGCGGCGGCGTTTGCGCATGCGCGTGAGCTCCGCTGGGGGCGCGGTGACGTCATCATCGGCGCCAAGTTTAAATAGCTGTCAGATACAGCTATCACTTGGGATGTCTTGCAGGCTCAGACAGCAACTTCCCGGTGCCTCTACTTGTAGTGGTCAAGGTAGGAAACTTTACTGTTACAGGGATAGCTTACTTAGACTGTTGTTTTCCCTGTATTCATTGTATGGTTGTTCTTTCAGTTACCAAGCTTATGCTATGGACGTGTCACCACCCCCCAGTGGCCAACCCTTGCGCTGCAGGTAGGAATTTTTCCTTCTGCTTAGCAGTTTGGGTGCCTTTACATGAGCCAATGTATTTCCTTTTTTCTTTCCCTCAGCCCCTCTAGGTCTGAAAATAGGCACTCAGCACGCAAAGATGATAATGATAATTCTAAATCTAAGCATCATCACTCTTCATCAAGTTCTAGGCATCCTAGATCATCCTCCAGATAGTAAGGAGCCCAGGTCTAGGTCTAGGCACCACTATCACCGCCGTTCCAGTCATAGGAAGGAGAGTGTGCTGGGGTTGTAGCCCTCAGGTCCCGGAAGGTAAATCCCTCTGTGAGCCATGCTATTCCCGAGCAGTAGGGGAAAGAGGAGGTGGAGACCATCAAATGGAGGCACTAGTCAGAAGAGGGGTCCAGGAATCCCTGAACAAAACTGACTCCAGCCGTACCACCATTCCTCCTGTGGACCTAGCACCAGTCCTGGTACAGGATGACCCTGAAGTACCGGGTCCCTCTCGGCATGATTGCTCCTCAAGTGAATCCTCACATAGTGATGTGGAAGAGGCCAGCAATGCCACAGGGTTTGATTTCTCTTTAGTACCAAACTTGGTCAAGGCAGTTAAAGACGCTTTAAAATGGGAAGAACCAGTAGAAGCTCCTTCTAAACAGAGGAAGTACTTCAAACAACTCAAAAAGGAGCGCCCAAATTTCCCTTTCTTAAGTGAACTTGGGGGTATTATTACAGATGAATGGACTGGTGTAGAAAGGAAAAATTCATTACTTTCTAAAATAGCAAAAATGTACCCATTCAAAAGTGAGAATGTGAAACATCTAGAATCGGCTCCTCTGATTGATGCAGCCTTAATGAGGTTAGTAAGACACATTACCCTCCCGCTGGAAGATTCTGTTTCCTTCAGGGACGGTTTGGAGAGGAAAATAGATACGGAGCTCAAACGTATATATATTACAGCGGGCATGGCCTGTAAACCAGCATTGGCTCTTGCAACCCTGTCTAAAGCAACGGAGGCCTGGACAGATGAAATGGATTCTTCCTTGGCAAGCATCTCTGAAGAGTTAGCCAGAAGCATGCCGATCCATGAACTAAGAATGGCGTCGGTCTTTTTGGGTGAGGCTTCTCTTGATATTATTCGCCTGGTGGCACGTGTCATGCTCTCTTCCGTTACAGCTAAACGTGCCTTGTGGCTACGCCCTTGGGTAGCTGATCCTGCATCTAAACAGGCTTGGTGCAGGATTCCCTTTCAAGGGTCTTCCCTTTTTGGGAATAAGCTTTGGTAAGTCAGGGTTCCTTCCCCAGGATCGTCGTCTTTTTGGTCAGGAAAGAACTCAACATAGACAAGATCAGGATCGTGCAGGAGATGCTCGTCGTTACAGACCGGGTCGTGAATTCAGAAAGAACTGGAGAAGAAACCAGCCTTCTGGTCAGAAATCCACAAAGGGAGCCTCTTCTGGCGGACATGAGGCCCCTAAGTCCTTTTGATATAGGGTCGGCCCAGACGGTTCAAGTGGGAGCTCGGTTACTTCAGTTCCGGCACGTCTGGGCAGCCTCGATAAAAGATTCCTGGACTGTCAGAACAGTCTCTTCAGGTCATTCTTGGGTGTTTGTCAGTCCACCCACACTCCAATTCGTACCCACAGTCCTATTTTGCACGGAAGAGAAGAGACAAATCCTTCTTTCATACACAGACTCTCTCGTGGCCCAGGGTGCCGCCATACATGTACCAACAGACGAAAGATTCCAAGGGATGTACTCACCCCTGTTTATGGTTCAAAAAAAGACCGGTTCTTGGAGACCGGTGATAGACCTGACACATCTAAACACCTTTATCAAAAAGGAAAAATTCAAAATGGAGTCATTACTCACAATACGTCAGACAGTGCAGCCAGGCGACTGGCTTGTGTCCATAGATCTGAAAGACGCTTATTTTCATGTCCCGATAGCAGAGGAATTTCAAAAGTATCTTCGGTTTGCAGTGGACCATATTCACCTCCAATTTATATGTCTCACGTTCGGGCTTACAACATTGCCTCGGGTATTTTCGAAGCCCTTACTGGCTGTAGTAGCTCTAATCAGGACCAGAGGTATCCGGTTACATCATTACCTGGACGATCTGCTATTACTTTCTCAAAACAGGGAGCAGCTGTTAATACATCGGTCTCAGGTCATCTCCACTCTGACAGAATTTGGTTGGCTGTTGAACAGGGAGAAGAGTCATCTAGAGCCTACACAGTCTCTGATTTTTCTCGGCGCTCAATTCAATACAGTAGAGAGTACCATCTCCTTACCCCTGGAGAAAATTCCAGTGGTTCGGGACAGAATTCGCCTGGCAATGGCTTCTCCTCTCCTCAGAGCTTCACAGTGTCTCAAGATAATAGGCACCATGGTATCCACAGCCCCCATGGTGAAATAGGCACAATGGAAGATGCGTCCTTTTCAGAAGGGTTTTTTCCAGCAGTGGGATCCAGGGTCTCGTGATCATTTTATACGGATAACCCCGTCCATGCGGGAAAGCCTTCCCTGGTGGCTACGACGGAAGAATCTCCTCAACTGCCATTCCATAGCCACCGTCTCCTGGATCACAATCAGACGGATGCCAGCAACAAAGGCTGGGGAGCTCTCTGCATGAAGGAAGTAGCTCAGGGGAAGTGGGACTTCCCATCCAGAAGGATAATGTCCAATGTCCTGGAGCTTCGAGCAGCCTTCTGTGCTCTACAAGCCTTTCTTCACTTGGCAGTCTCGTATATCAAGAGGCAAGGAGGCACTCGCAGTCTCTTTCTACTAAAAGAAGTAGAGCCCATTATGTCATGGGCCCAAACAAATCTGACAGCTATCTATCTTCCCGGAACTCAGAACCTACAGGCGGATTTTCTCTCAAGAATGTTCCTCGACAACAACGAGTGGTCTCTCCACACCGAGGTTTTCAATTGGATTCTGTCCCTGGGGATTGTGCCAGAAGTGGATCTGTTTGCCTCCCCGTGCAATTTCAAACTGACAAAGTATTACACGAGATGTCGTTGTCCCCAGGCCTTCAGAGTGGATGCCCTGACGGATCAATGGAAGTTAGTCACGGCCTATGCTTTACCCCCGGTACCCGTCATTCTACGGTTCCTATCGAGACTCAGGTGGGAAAAGGCCGAAATTGTGGCAATAGTTCCATACTGGCCAAACAGACCATGGTTCCATTTTCTGTTACAGCTGAGCTTCCGGGATCCAGTTCCTCTCCCAGCCAGATCAGATCTCCTGTTGCAGGGAACAACTCTTTATCCATGCCCATCCCCTCTCCATCTGATGGCTTGGTTTTTGAGAGGGGAAGGCTGGAGGCATTAGGTTGCCCAAGCAGAGCAATTTCTACATTATTGAATGCCAGAAGAGCTAATACCAATAAAGTCTATCAAAGGATCTGGAAAAAATTCACAGACTATATTTCTACCGTCGAGGGTTCTCTTGATGATCCCAGGATACAAGATGTCCTAGGTTTTCTGCAATTAGGCCTGGATCTGTCCCTGTCAGTTAGCTCCTTAAGAGTGCAAGTTTCTGCTATCTCTGCCTTCACAGGTATTTTATGGGCTAGACACTCTCTTGTTAGGCAATTCTTCAGAGGAGCTATAAGGCTTAGACCTCAAAGAAAATCGAGATTCTCCAAATGGGACCTTCCCCTGGTCTTGGATTTTTTCTCAGAAAGAGAAAGGCAACACACGGGTCAACTATCTATCAAAAGAACTCTCCCTCAAAGTTGTCTTCCTTGTAGCCATAACATCGGCTAAAAGGGTTTCCGAATTTGGTTCTCTAGGATCCAAAGAGCCATTCCTGACTTTCTTCCCGGATCGTGTAGTAATGATTCCCATGCTAGGATCAAATCCTAAGGTAACATCAATATTTCATGAGAATCAGGAAATTGTTCTTCCTACCTTTCGATCATCTGAGAACTCTAATGTTCATCCTCTAGACGTTGGAGAAGTTTTGAAGCAATACTTGGAAGCCACAGCTTCTTTTCGCCAATCTGAACATCTGTTCATTTTCTTTCAAGGAAAAAACAAGGGTTTGCGTGCTTCTTCCAGAACCATCGCAGCCTGGATCGTTCAGGCCATCCAAGGGGCATATAAGGCGAAGGGTCTGGCTCCTCCAGAGGCAGTGACTGCTCATTCTACCAGGAGCATTTCCACATCATGGACAGCCGCCTGTCATGTCTCCCCGGAAGTAATCTGCAAAGCGGCCTCATGGTCGTCGATAAACACATTTATGACGCACTATTGCGTAGAACCGGCTTCTTTGTCTTCGGTTAATCTTGGTTTACATGTTTTATCTGTTGACGGTGTCAATTAAACCTTTTCTTCTTTAACCAGCAATTGTCCACCCGGGTGTGTATGGCTAGTCATTTCCCACACGTAGGCTGCCATGGAGTTTGTCAGGAAAACGGAAAATTTGTATCATATACTTACCGTAATTTTCCTTTCCTGATGGACTCCATGGCAGCAGGAATTCCCTCCCATTTGCTGGAGTAGGCTATATTACTGAACACGGTCTCTGGCTAGAAGCAAAGATTTATGGGAGTAGGGTCCTATGAGGTATGAGAGGCGGGATTAACCCACATGTAGGCTGCCATGGTCCATCAGGAAAGGAAAATTACGGTAAGTATATGATATAAATTTTCCGTTATATATATTTTTATATACATGATTATATATATATATATATATATATATATATATAAAAAATGATATAATATTAATATGTGTGTATATATATATATATATATATTGTGACAGCAGGAAGGTAAAGTCACCTGGTTGCATCCAGGGGGGTAGATATATTTCGCCCAGATTCAGGCTTTACGCCGACTTATACAACTAGGTGGAGAGTTGTATAAGCCCAGCTAAGGCTAGTGGGCTCATGGATGACTCATACCTCTAGGGAGAGGGCTGGGCGTCGTGCAGGCAGGGAGTTGATGAGGCCAGCTGAAGCTTGTCAGCTCATTTAGGCCTCTATAAGAACTCCCAGCTTCATTAGATGTTAGCTCATGCCTGGAACCAGACCTGTGTGGACTGTCTAGGGAGAGTGAACCCCTGTGCGGTGAGAAAAAGCCTGTGTGGCTATTTGCTTGGACATTTAAAACCAGGGACTTAGGGACTAGGACAGCACTAGGCTGATCCCAGTTGTTAGTTAGGAAACCTGTATGTTTAGTCAGAGGTCAAGTTGACCAGGATTTATTTTGTTTATATGTTTCTTTTGGCTTTGCTGTGTTTTGTCACTGTAAATAGAAAATAAACCGCACCTTTTTTTTGATTTTGAAAACCACAACCTCCGTTTGCTGGGCCTGTTTTTGTGTGGGGAGCCCATCCCGGGGGTCACACACACCCGCTGCCGAGCTAACCCCCTCACAGTTGGTGGAGAACCAGTGGCAGTTTTTTTTAAGCCAGCATGGAGGAGATACTGAAGCAGCTGGCTCTAGCAAATGCCAATCAACAGCAGACAAATGCAGGTTTGCAAAAGAGCCTTGCAGCTCAACAACAGAACTTCGCAGCCCAGCAGCAAGCTCATCAACAGAGCCTTGCAGCCCAGCAGCAAGCTCACCAACAGAGTCTGGAAGCTCAGCAACAAGCCCAGCAGCAATCTGAGGCCCGCTTCATAGACCTGTTACAGAAGCAAGAGCAGAGACTACAACAAATGGAAGCAGTAATGCAGCAACGTCCGCAGACCAGTGAGGAAAGCCGTCCCACTAATACCGCGTCCTTTGGGGTGAGTCGTTTATTGACAAAAATGACTGGAGAGGATGATCCAGAGGTATTTTTGACCACATTTGAAAGGACTGCTGAAAGAGAAAAGTGGCCTGAGGAGCAGTGGGCTGGACTGGTGGCTCCTCTGTTAACTGGTGAATCGCAGAAGGCTTACTATGACCTAGAGCCTGACCAAGCAAAAGACTATGTGATGCTAAAAGCTGAGATATTGGCAAGGCTGGGTGTCACCCAGGCTGTCCGGGCTCAGCGTGTGCATAACTGGACTTTCCAGCTTGGAAAACCCCCCAGGTCTCAAATGTATGATCTCATTCACCTGAGCAGAAAGTGGCTACAGCCAGAGACTTTGTCCGCACCAAAGATTGTGGAACGTGTTGTAATGGATCGGTTTTTGAGAGCTCTTCCTACTGCCATCCAAAACTGGGTAAGCCATGGAGACCCAGAGACGGCCGATGGTTTTGTGGATCGTGTGGAGAAATACTTGGCTACAGAGAACCTGACGGCCTCTTCCAGAGACACTCGGACTTTCCACCCTAAGACCAGACCATCCCCAGGGGCGGATAAGAGGATTCCAAGGGGTAAGGGTGGAGAGAGTGAGAGGGTGGGAGCTCTACCCCAAGTTTGGCGAGAACAGCCTGGGAAATCAGCGGCTCAAGAGGCGGCAAGAAGGATCGTTTGCTACCGCTGCCGGCAAGCGGGACATATTGCAGCCAATTGCCCGGTTGTGGAGGAACCCATGCAGTGTGACTTTGACGGGCAGACGTCAGTCGCTGTGTGCGACAGTCGCATGCACTGCCATTCGAGGAATTGAGAAACATTTATGCAAAATGTGTGTTAATGGTAGAAATGTTGTGGTATTGCTGGATTCAGGTAGCCTTGTGACCCTGATAAAGGCTGAGTTAGTTAAAACAGAGGTCTCTGGGAATAGCAAGGTAGCTGTTATTTGTGTGCATGGGGACACCCGAGAGTATCCAGTGACTACAGTGTGTTTCGAGACCCCCAAAGGTACCCTCTCTCATCCAGTGGGCTTAGTATCTCAGTTACCGTATGACGCCATTGTGGGAAGGGATTTTCCGAAGTTCTGGGAACTGTGGGATGATCCTGAGCCCCCCACTGGTGCCCCTATGTACCAGGAATGTGATAGCCAGAACTCCCCTGAGAGTGGTGAGGACTCTCCGGAATTTCCCTTATCAGTATTGGCAGGGGAGACTCAAGAAACTGGAGAGGAGCCCACCTCCTCAGACGAAAACCTACCGTCTGTGGAGTTTTCTGATCTTGAGGTTCACAGGGAAAACTTTGCCACAGAACAGTTGAAAGACCCCGCCCTAATAAAGGCACGCGAAAACGTAGTGAAAATAGATGGCGAGTTAGTGAACCCAGATAATACCTGCACTTACCCATACTTCAGCGTAGAGAAGGACCTACTGTATCGGGTGGCAAAAAGGGCAGAAGAAACCGTTGAGCAGCTTGTGGTGCCCAAACCTTACAGGAAGTTGGTGTTGGAGTTGGCCCATGGGCACATTCTTGGAGGTCATCTGGGGACAGAGAAAACCCGAGAGAGGGTATTACAGAGATTCTATTGGCCGGGGGTGATGAAGGACATAGAAAATTATTGTTCCTCCTGCCCTGTGTGTCAGAGGTCGGCCCCGATGCCACATTTCCGTAGCCCGCTGGTCCCTCTACCCATCATTGAGGTCCCGTTTGAGAGGATCGCCATGGATTTGGTAGGTCCTATAATCAAGTCCGCTAGGGGGCACCAGTACATATTAGTTATAATGGACTATGCCACCCGTTATCCAGAAGCGATCCCTCTCCGAAATACCTCGGCCAAAACCATAGCCAAAGAGCTATCTCTTGTGTTTAGCCGGGTGGGTATTTGTAAAGAACTGCTTACGGACCAAGGTACACCCTTTATGTCCCGGGTTATGAAGGAGCTGTGTAAATTGTTCAAAGTGACGCAATTACGTACATCTGTGTATCACCCCCAAACCGATGGGCTGGTTGAAAGATTCAACAAAACCCTAAAACAAATGTTGAAGAAAGTGGTGGATAGAGATGGAAAGGATTGGGACTGTCTACTTCCTTATCTGATGTTTGCTATTAGGGAGGTGCCCCAATCCTCTACGGGATTCTCCCCCTTTGAGTTACTGTATGGGAGACACCCAAGAGGGCTGTTGGATATTGCCAAGGAAACTTGGGAAAGTGAGAGTTCTCCCCACAGGAGTGTGATTGAGCATGTCGCCCTGATGCAAGACCGAATTGCACAGGTAATGCCCATCGTGAAGGAACATTTGGCCCAAGCGCAGTTAGCACAGCAGAGAGTGTACAACCGTGGAGCCAAGACCCGTACCTTTTCCCCGGGGGATAGGATACTGGTACTTGTCCCTACGGTTGAAAGTAAATTCCTTGCCAAATGGCAAGGCCCCTACGAGATAATGGAAAAAGTGAGTGAAGTGAATTACAAGGTCAGACAACCAGGAAGGCGAAAGCCCGAACAGATCTATCACGTTAATCTGTTGAAAGCCTGGAGGGATAGAGAGTCCCTAGTCGCAGACACTTGGTCACCAGCTCAAACTGGTTGCGTGATTCCTGAGGTTGGAATAGCAGCCACCTTGTCACAACCCCAACAACAGGAGGTTAAGGAGTTTGTGCTTCGCAACAAGGAGGTATTCTCTGAGCTGCCGGGACAAACATTTGGGGTAGAGCATGACATCATTACCCCGCCCGGTGAAAGGGTGAAGTTAAAACCCTATCGGATCCCAGAGGCCCGACGGGAGGCAATACGGGAGGAAGTACAGAAAATGCTGAACTTAGGGGTGATACAGGAGTCCCAAAGTGATTGGTCTAGTCCCATTGTGTTGGTGCCTAAACCGGATGGGAGCTGGCGATTTTGTAACGATTTTCGTCAGTTGAACAAAGTTACAAAATTTGACACCTACCCCATGCCACGTATAGATGAGTTGATCGACCGGCTGGGAACAGCCCGATACATGACGACTCTTGACCTCACAAAAGGGTATTGGCAAATCCCCCTGGCCAAATTGGCCAAAGAGAAAACCGCATTTGTAACCCCAGACGGGGCGTTCCAATATAAAAGAATGCCGTTCGGGTTACAGAATGCGCCGGCCACATTCCAGCGGAAAATGGACCAGATGCTGAGGCCCCATCGGAAGTATGCTGCGGCTTACCTGGATGACGTAATTGTCCATAGCACAGATTGGGCCTCACATCTGCCAAAAGTGCAAGCAGTCCTGGACTCTGTTCGGGAAGCGGGGTTTACGGCTAACCCCAAGAAGTGTACCATTGGGCAGGAGGAGGCCAAATATCTTGGGTACACCATTGGGAGGGGAGTAATAAAACCCCAACTCAACAAAGTCGAGGCCATCCAGAGTTGGCCACGTCCCAACAGCAAGAAGCAGGTACGAGCCTTTCTGGGAATCGCTGGGTATTATCGGCGATTCATTCCCCACTTTGCTTCTAAGGCTGTGCCCCTAACCAACCTAACGAAGGGGAAAGGGTCGGTCATGATTAAATGGACCCCCGAGGCTGAGGCAGCATTCCAATTCTTGAAACAAGCCTTATGTAGCCAGCCAGTGTTGTACTCACCCGACTTCTCTAAAGACTTTGTCGTACAAAGTGATGCGTCAGATGTGGGGTTAGGAGCAGTATTGTCCCAGGTCTGGAACGGGGAAGAGCACCCAGTCATTTACCTCAGCAGGAAGTTGAAGTCCCATGAGGTAAATTACGCCACCGTTGAAAAGGAGTGTTTAGCGGTGAAGTGGGCTCTAGATTCCCTTCGGTACTACCTGCTAGGTAGGCACTTTGACATGGTTACGGATCACGCTCCGTTAAAGTGGATGGCTCAAAACAAGGAAACAAATAGAAGAGTGAATAGGTGGTTCCTGGCCCTCCAGGAATTCAACTTCACAGTAAAGCATCGCCCTGGCGTTCAAATGGGGAATGTGGATGCTTTGTCTCGAGTACATGAATGCCTGATTGCTGGTGTTCCAACCCCGAGGTTAAAACAAGAGGGGGGGGTATGTGACAGCAGGAAGGTAAAGTCACCTGGTTGCATCCAGGGGGGTAGATATATTTCGCCCAGATTCAGGCTTTACGCCGACTTATACAACTAGGTGGAGAGTTGTATAAGCCCAGCTAAGGCTAGTGGGCTCATGGATGACTCATACCTCTAGGGAGAGGGCTGGGCGTCGTGCAGGTAGGGAGTTGATGAGGCCAGCTGAAGCTTGTCAGCTCATTTAGGCCTCTATAAGAACTCCCAGCTTCATTAGATGTTAGCTCATGCCTGGAACCAGACCTGTGTGGACTGTCTAGGGAGAGTGAACCCCTGTGCGGTGAGAAAAAGCCTGTGTGGCTATTTGCTTGGACATTTAAAACCAGGGACTTAGGGACTAGGACAGCACTAGGCTGATCCCAGTTGTTAGTTAGGAAACCTGTATGTTTAGTCAGAGGTCAAGTTGACCAGGATTTATTTTGTTTATATGTTTCTTTTGGCTTTGCTGTGTTTTGTCACTGTAAATAGAAAATAAACCGCACCTTTTTTTTGATTTTGAAAACCACAACCTCCGTTTGCTGGGCCTGTTTTTGTGTGGGGAGCCCATCCCGGGGGTCACACACACCCGCTGCCGAGCTAACCCCCTCACAATATATACACACACATATGCGCCAATAAATACAGTGTGTAACACTCACTTTTTTACGCAGGGGACTATGGAAAAAAAATTTCCTGAAACTTCCCTCTTAAAGTTAGGGTGCGTGTTATACGCCGATAAATACGGTATATATATTTCTTTTTCGTACATCACGGGACACAGAGCGACATAGTCATTACTAATGGGTTATATAGTTACCGTCAGGTGCTGGCACTGGCAACTTCCAAAACCGGAAGTACCCTCCCCTATATAAGCCCCTCCCATCCGGGAGCACCTCAGTTTTTTGCCAGTGTCTAAGGTGTTGGCCAAGAAGAAACATGTGTTTTTCACTGAGCTTGCGTACAGGTTCTTTTGGGCCTCAGTAAGCTATTCCGGATCCGACCAAAAAAGCTTCATAGCTAAACGGTCGGTACCCGGGCCTTGCAGAGAAGAGCAAGGTTCTGCCTGTAATGCTTCTCTTAGGAGAGCTGGACCCTGGGATCCAGAGCTCTGGTCATACCCACGACCAAGATGTTTTCTGTGCAGGGTGCTATACAGGTCCAGGGGAGTGGAATCCTTGGAAACCCGGTCCCTGAAGGTTTGATTACAATGCCTGCCGTGATAGGTGAAGTTTGGGCTTTTGTGGACCAAACAAAGTCCTGCGGCGGGGAACAGGTAAGTGGGGGCCCCCAGGAACTTGGTTCTATTGGGGGACCCCCAAGCCTAATTTGTCTTTCTGTCTGTTACCTAACGGTATTCCCGCTAATATCTGTGCATGCCTGTAACTACTAAAAAAATGTAATAATTTTTAATGGTGGTCAAGAAAAAAAAAAAAAAAAAGGGAATGTTTTTTTATATATGTTTAGTATATTAAACTGCGGTACCTGTGTTTGTCCACTAGAGGCCGCTGTGGAATGTTTTTCTTGTCATATGGACTAGTTTCTTCTCAGAGAACAAAGTCCAGGCAGCTGGTGAGTTCTCCTACAGGAAACTGTTTCCTCTGCCATGTTGCAGTGTTCGTCTATCCCCCGGCCTGCGGCAAAAGGGGCCCTGGCTCCTGTCCCTGGTTTCCATGTTTGAAAATTAGCGCCGAGGCGCACGTGGCCGCGCGCGTGCGCGTGCACGCGCCTCTATATATAGAGGTGGCCGGAAAAAGGGGCGGGGCCTGGGGGATGACGCTCTGTGCGCGCCGCAGCGCTTCTGCGCATGTGCGGGCGTCCCAGCAGGTTTTTAAAAAGCCACATTATTGCAGTAAGCTGGCTATGAAGTACAGAGACAGAGCTGGCAACATTTAAAGGCATACAGCAAGCGGTTGATACAGGCATCCCCTAGAAAGGCACATTAGTAGACACCAACTGTTATATAGCAGCAATTGTGCTAGACTATTCTCAGTAAAAGTGGTGTATTACGGCTGGAATACCTCAGCTTTAGGCTTAGGAATATGCCGTCCAGTAGCTCCGGAACTGAATCTTCCAGGAAGCGAAGGGGGTCTCATCGGGCTCTGAGGATCTTGGGCATACTCCTGCTGCACCAGTCTCCCCTGAAGTTCAGAGGTAAGTGACCGTAGAGACCCCGCAGGGGTACTTGGTACTGTGGCTGTCCTCAGTCACCTGCTCCTGTGTATGTAACAGATGAGGTTTTTTCCTCAGCTCTGGGAGGATTAGAGAGAGATTGTCAAAATTTATCGCTGCCTCCCTGTCAGGGAAAGCACGCCCGATCTCCGTCTCCTCCTTCAGAGTGCCTGTTAGCAGAGCAACAGTCCCATACAGGGATCGACCTGCCTGAAGGGGATCAGGATAAGGTTGATTCTGTTATAGAGGAATCAACAGTGGGGGAACCTTTTCTCAGCATCTCAAGCTGAAAGATTATGGGTTCAGTCTCTGACTAACATGGTCCGATCAGCATTTAAAAATGCACCTTGCGGAACCATCAACCACTACTGTATCCTCGTTGGGGTCGCTAGAAGCCCCCAGACTGTTTGTTCTTTTCCACTTCACCCTTTACTGAAAGGGCTCATTTACCAGGATTGGGAACGTCCTGAGAAAATATTTATTCCCCCAAGAGATTTCCGGTGGTCTATCCCATGGAGGATAAGTTCATCAAAAAAAAAAAAAAAAAAAATGGAAGGTCCCTACAGTGGACGCAGCCATCTCTTGTATGTATAAATCACTGACATGTCCAGTGGATAATGTCCAAATGTTCAAGAACCCAATAGATAAAAGATTGGAGTCCTTATGAAAATCTGCTTGGTGATACAACCAGCAGTAGCAGCTATTGGGGTCTGCTAAGCAGTGAAGGATCAGTTGAAACAGGTCTTGAGGGACTTGACAGATCAGCAGGCTTTGCCCTAGCTGATCTACCTAGAGCCTTAGGCTTTGCGGTTGACGCCATAGAGGATTCAGTCCATCAGGCCTCCCGCCTTACGCTGTCTATAGTACATATGCGTAGGCTCCTATGGCTCAGAAACTGGTCTGCTGAAGCTCCCTGTAAAGAATGGCTGGTTAGCGTCCCATTTCATGGTGAACGCTTATTCAGGGAAAACCTGGACAAATATATCCAGAAAATTTCCAGCGGTAAAAATACGCTCTTGCCGGTTAAAAGCAGAGTTAGAGGTCCCTCTTTAAGAGGCCTGCTTCTCCAGTCCCTGGGGCATCGGCTGTGTAACAGTTCCGACGGCCTCCTCGGTTAAATCCCGGGGGTAAAAAACAGGGACAGTAGCAGGGTAATGAGAAACCCTGGGTCAGGGGAGGTACAAAACCTCCCCCAAAGTTAAATTCATTGAAGCCCCCACTCAGTCGGGTGGGGGGAGGGCTCCAGTTGTTCGCAAAGAGACCTGGCGGGACACGATCAAGACAGATAGGTGCTCTCCGCAGTAGGTTTGGGATACAGTTTGGAGTTAAAAGACTCCCCTCCTTCCCATTTTGAGGTCAAACGTGCCAAGGGATCCCCGGAAGAGAGAGTCCCTCCTGTTGGCACTAGAACAACTATTGCTCCAAGGAGTAATTATGGAGGTTCCCCTGGAAGAATGAGGGTTCGGGTTTTACTCAAACCTCTTTACAGTCCCGAAGCAAACGCGGACGGGAGGCCCATATTAGTTCTAAAAAGGGCTATACAAATTCCTGTATATCAGGACTTTCCGATGGAGTCGATCCGATCGGTGGCCACTGCCCTACAAGGGGAGGATTGGTTAGCCACGATCGACATCAAAAATGCTTATTTGCACATTCCCATCTTTCCAGTCCACCAAAAATTTCTACGCTTTACAGTAGAAGGGCGCCATTTTCAGTTCAGAGCCTTACCCTTCGGTTTGGCCACAGCACCAAGAGTGTTCACAAAAATTCTGGCCCTTTATTGGCCAATCTAAGAACACAAGGTGTAATGATAATGGCATATCTGGATGACTTGTTGCTGATAGACCACTCAGTGAAAAAACTAGACGTGGTCGTTCACAAGACGATCAAGTATCTGGAATCTCACGGTTGGATTATCAACCGAGACAAGTCAGCCCTAAAAACCAGTCAAAAGTCTGGAATACTTGGGGCTAAGGTTGGATTCAGGCCAGAGAAAAATATTCTTGCCTCGAGGAAAGGTGTTGTCTTTGAAAGATTTGATCCACTTAGTGGGTACAAAAAAGACAGCCGTCCATACGCCTGTATATGAGGCTGCTGGGAAAAATGGTGGCATCATTCGAAGCAGTACCCTACGGTCAATTCCATTCAAGGAATTTGTAAGGGGCCATACTGTCAGCCTGGAACAAAAAAAAAAAAAGTTCAGGCCCTAGACTTACAATGTCCTTGTCCCCTTCCGTTCGCAAGAGCCTCCGTTGGTGGTTGGTTCCCTAGAATCTGGAAAAAAGGAAATCCTTCAGTCCGGTTTCTTGGAAGGTGGTCACTACAGATGCCAGCCTTATAGGCTGGGGAGCAGTACTGGAGCAATAGTCTCTCCAGGGCAGATGGTCGGATGCAGAAAAGGCCCTGCCCATCAATCTCTTAGAGATACGAGCAGCCCGGTATGCCCTAGTAGCATGGACATCCAAACTCCAAGGGTCCCCTGTCAGATTTCAATCAGACAATGCCACAGCAGTGGCATATATCAATCATCAGGGGGGCACCAGGAGTCGTGCAGCCCAGAGGGAAGTAAATTACATCCTGAAATGGGCAGAAAAATATGTCCCAGCCATATCTGCGGTATTCATTCCAGGAGTGGAGAATTGGAAGGCGGACTTTCTAAGTCGCCAGCAATTAGGCCCAGAGGAAGGGTCCCTTCACCCCGAGGTTTTCTGGACAATATGTCAGCGGTGGGGAACATCGGATGTAGATCTTCTAGCATCCAGATTCAACGCAAAGGGGGACAGGGTTGTCTCTCGCACAAGGGATCCCCTAGCTTGCGGCTCGGATGCCCTAGTGTTCCCTTGGGATCAGTTCAAGCTGATATATGCATTCACACCGCCAATGGTTACCTCGATTACTCCGCAGAATCAGGGTAGAAAAGAAACCAGTGATTCCGGTGGCTCCAGCGTGGCCCCGGAGAGCGTGGTACGCGGAGATTGTAAAATTTCAGTGGGGAGTCCTTGGACTCTCCCACGTCGTCCGGCTTTCGCAAGGACCGATATACCACCCTTCCTTACCAGCCCTAGGTTTGACGGCCTGGCTATTGAAGCCCACATTCTAAAAAAGAGAGGGCTCTCTAATGCTGTGGTATCTACCATGATCAATGCCAGGAAGCCGGTATCCAGGCAGATCTACTATAGAATCTGGAAGGCGTACATCGCGTGGTGTGAGGCCAAGAAATGGCATCCACATAAGTACGTAATAGGTAGGATTCTGGACTTCCTACAGTGGGCTGTAGATAGGAAGCTTGCCTTGAGTACTATCAAGGGTCAGATTTCGGCCTTGTCAATATTTTTTCAAAGGCCCTTGGCTTCGCATTCACTAGTCAAAGCCTTTATACAAGGAGTGATGCGTATTAGTCCTCCGGTTAATATTCCCATATGTCCATGGGATCTAAACTTGGTTCTGTCGGTTCTACAGAAACAACCATTTGAACCATTACAGCATATTTCCTTGGTGCTTCTTACCAGGAAATTGATTTTTCTAGTAGCCATTTGTTCGGCTAGAAGAGTGTCGGAATTAGCAGCTATGTCCTGTAAGGAGCCATATCTGGTTATCCATAAGGACAGAGTAGTGTTACGTCCTCATCCAGCCTTTCTTCCTAAGGTGGTATCGAGGTTTCATTTGAACCAAGATGTGGTTCTTCCTTCTTTTTTCCCCAAACCTACTTCGGTAGAGGAAAAGTTATTGCATTCTTTGGATGTAGTAAGAGCAGTTAAAGCTTATCTAAAAGCCACTGCTCAGATTCGCAGAACGGATACTTTGTTTATTCTGCCGGAAGGCCCCAGAAAGGGTCAGGCAGCGTCAAAATCTACTTTAGCCAAGTGGATTCGACAGGTCATAATACAAGCCTATAGCTTGAGAAGTAGACCGCCTCCGTTCAAAGTTAGGGCGCACTCCACGAGAGCAGTTGGAACTTCATGGGCAGTGCATCACCAGGCCTCCCTGGCTCAAATCTGTAAGGCCGCAACGTGGTCTTCAGTTCACACGTTTACTAGGTTCTACCTGGTGGACGTTAGAAGTCAGGAGGATGTCGCCTTTGGGCGCAGTGTGTTGCAGGCCGCAAAAGATCCTCATGTCTGATAGCGCTCAGCTTATATATGGTGTATCCCCCCCCTCATTTGGCATTGCTTTAGGACATCCCATTAGTAATGACTATGTCGCTCTGTGTCCCGTGATGTACGAAAAAGAAAATAGGATTTTTATAACAGCTTACCTGTAAAATCCTTTTCTTGGAGTACATCACGGGACACAGAGCTCCCACCCCTCTTTTGGGGACACTTATTGCTTTGCTACAAAACTGAGGTGCTCCCGGATGGGAGGGGCTTATATAGGGGAGGGTACTTCCGGTTTTGGAAGTTGCCAGTGCCAGCACCTGACGGTAACTATATAACCCATTAGTAATGACTATGTCGCTCTGTGTCCCGTGATGTACTCCAAGAAAAGGATTTTACAGGTAAGCTGTTATAAAAATCCTATTATTTTTTTTTCAATATTATTTTATATATATATTATAATTTATGTATAATATATATATATATATATATATAAAAAATATATATAAAAAAATGTATAATATATATGATATATATATATATATATATATATATATATATATATATATATACACATACAGTATAATATTATATATATATATATATATATATATATATATATATATATATACATATATATATAGATATATTCTACATTTTTTATATATATATTTTTATATAAAAAATGTAGAATATATATATATATATATTGTGAGGGGGTTAGCTCGGCAGCGGGTGTGTGTGACCCCCGGGATGGGCTCCCCACACAAAACAGGCCCAGCAAACGGAGGTTGTGGTTTTCAAAATCAAAAAGGTGCGGTTTATTTTCTATTTACAGTGACAAAACACAGCAAAGCAAAAGAAACATAAACAAAATAAATCCTGGTCAAGTTGACCTCTGACTAAACATACAGGTTTCCTAACTAACAACTGGGATCAGCCTAGGGCTGTCCTAGTCCCTAAGTCCCTGGTTTTAAATGTCCAAGCAAATAGCCACACAGGCTTTGTCTCACCGCACAGGGGTTCACTCTCCCTAGACAGTCCACACAGGTCTGGTTCCAGGCATGAGCTAACCCCTAATGAAGCTGGGAGTTCTTATAGAGGCCTAAATGAGCTGACAAGCTTCAGATGGTCTCATCAACTCCCTGTCTGCACGACGCCCAGCACTCTCCCTAGAGGTATGAGTCATCCATGAGCCCACTAGCCTTAGCTGGGCTTATACAACTCTCCACCTAGTTGTATAAGTCGGCGTAAAGCCTGAATCTGGGCGAAATATATCTACCCCCCTGGATGCAACCAGGTGACTTTACCTTCCTGCTGTCACATACCCCCCCCTCTTGTTTTAACCTCGGGGTTGGAACACCAGCAATCAGGCATTCATGTACTCGAGACAAAGCATCCACATTCCCCATTTGAACGCCAGGGCGATGCTTTACTGTGAAGTTGAATTCCTGGAGGGCCAGGAACCACCTATTCACTCTTCTATTTGTTTCCTTGTTTTGAGCCATCCACTTTAACGGAGCGTGATCCGTAACCATGTCAAAGTGCCTACCTAGCAGGTAGTACCGAAGGGAATCTAGAGCCCACTTCACCGCTAAACACTCCTTTTCAACGGTGGCGTAATTTACCTCATGGGACTTCAATTTCCTGCTGAGGTAAATGACTGGGTGCTCTTCCCCGTTCCAGACCTGGGACAATACTGCTCCTAACCCCACATCTGACGCATCACTTTGTACGACAAAGTCTTTAGAGAAGTCGGGTGAGTACAACACTGGCTGGCTACATAAGGCTTGTTTCAAGAATTGGAATGCTACCTCAGCCTCGGGGGTCCATTTAATCATGACCGACCCTTTCCCCTTCGTCAGGTTGGTTAGGGGCACAGCCTTAGAAGCAAAGTGGGGAATGAATCGCCGATAATACCCAGCGATTCCCAGAAAGGCTCGTACCTGCTTCTTGCTGTTGGGACGTGGCCAACTCTGGATGGCCTCGACTTTGTTGAGTTGGGGTTTTATTACTCCCCTCCCAATGGTGTACCCAAGATATTTGGCCTCCTCCTGCCCAATGGTACACTTCTTGGGGTTAGCCGTAAACCCCGCTTCCCGAACAGAGTCCAGGACTGCTTGCACTTTTGGCAGATGTGAGGCCCAATCTGTGCTATGGACAATTACGTCATCCAGGTAAGCCGCAGCATACTTCCGATGGGGCCTCAGCATCTGGTCCATTTTCCGCTGGAATGTGGCCGGCGCATTCTGTAACCCGAACGGCATTCTTTTATATTGGAACGCCCCGTCTGGGGTTACAAATGCGGTTTTCTCTTTGGCCGACTTGGCCAGGGGGATTTGCCAATACCCTTTTGTGAGGTCAAGAGTCGTCATGTATCGGGCTGTTCCCAGCCGGTCGATCAACTCATCTATACGTGGCATGGGGTAGGTGTCAAATTTTGTAACTTTGTTCAACTGACGAAAATCGTTACAAAATCGCCAGCTCCCATCCGGTTTAGGCACCAACACGATGGGACTAGACCAATCACTTTGGGACTCCTCTATCACCCCTAAGTTCAGCATTTTCTGTACTTCCTCCCGTATTGCCTCCCGTCGGGCCTCTGGGATCCGATAGGGTTTTAACTTCACCCTTTCACCGGGCGGGGTAATGATGTCATGCTCTACCCCAGATGTTTGTCCCGGCAGCTCAGAGAATACCTCCTTGTTGCGAAGCACAAACTCCTTAACCTCCTGTTGTTGGGGTTGTGACAAGGTGGCTGCTATTCCAACCTCAGGAATCACGCAACCAGTTTGAGCTGGTGACCAAGTGTCTGCGACTAGGGACTCTCTATCCCTCCAGGCTTTCAACAGATTAACGTGATAGATCTGTTCGGGCTTTCGCCTTCCTGGTTGTCTGACCTTGTAATTCACTTCGCTCACTTTTTCCATTATCTCGTAGGGGCCTTGCCATTTGGCAAGGAATTTACTTTCAACCGTAGGGACAAGTACCAGTATCCTATCCCCCGGGGAAAAGGTACGGGTCTTGGCTCCACGGTTGTACACTCTCTGCTGTGCTAACTGCGCTTGGGCCAAATGTTCCTTCACGATGGGCATTACCTGTGCAATTCGGTCTTGCATCAGGGCGACATGCTCAATCACACTCCTGTGGGGAGAACTCTCACTTTCCCAAGTTTCCTTGGCAATATCCAACAGCCCTCTTGGGTGTCTCCCATACAGTAACTCAAAGGGGGAGAATCCCGTAGAGGATTGGGGCACCTCCCTAATAGCAAACATCAGATAAGGAAGTAGACAGTCCCAATCCTTTCCATCTCTATCCACCACTTTCTTCAACATTTGTTTTAGGGTTTTGTTGAATCTTTCAACCAGCCCATCGGTTTGGGGGTGATACACAGATGTACGTAATTGCGTCACTTTGAATAATTTACACAGCTCCTTCATAACCCGGGACATAAAGGGTGTACCTTGGTCCGTAAGCAGTTCTTTACAAATACCCACCCGGCTAAACACAAGAGATAGCTCTTTGGCTATGGTTTTAGCCGAGGTATTTCGGAGAGGGATCGCTTCTGGATAACGGGTGGCATAGTCCATTATAACTAATATGTACTGGTGCCCCCTAGCGGACTTGATTATAGGACCTACCAAATCCATGGCGATCCTCTCAAACGGGACCTCAATGATGGGTAGAGGGACCAGCGGGCTACGGAAATGTTGCATCGGGGCCGACCTCTGACACACAGGGCAGGAGGAACAATAATTTTCTACGTCCTTCATCACCCCCGGCCAATAGAATCTCTGTAATACCCTCTCTCGGGTTTTCTCTGTCCCCAGATGACCTCCAAGAATGTGGCCATGGGCCAACTCCAACACCAACTTCCTGTAAGGTTTGGGCACCACAAGCTGCTCAACGGTTTCTTCTGCCCTTTTTGCCACCCGATACAGTAGGTCCTTCTCTACGCTGAAGTATGGGTAAGTGCAGGTATTATCTGGGTTCACTAACTCGCCATCTATTTTCACTACGTTTTCCCGTGCCTTTATTAGGGCGGGGTCTTTCAACTGTTCTGTGGCAAAGTTTTCCCTGTGAACCTCAAGATCAGAAAACTCCACAGACGGTAGGTTTTCGTCTGAGGAGGTGGGCTCCTCTCCAGTTTCTTGAGTCTCCCCTGCCAATACTGATAAGGGAAATTCCGGAGAGTCCTCACCACTCTCAGGGGAGTTTTGGCTATCACATTCCTGGTACATAGGGGCACCAGTGAGGGGCTCAGGATCATCCCACAGTTCCCAGAACTTCGGAAAATCCCTTCCCACAATGGCGTCATGCGGTAACTGAGATACTAAGCCCACTGGATGAGAGAGGGTACCTTTGGGGGTCTCGAAACACACTGTAGTCACTGGATACTCTCGGGTGTCCCCATGCACACAAATAACAGCTACCTTGCTATTCCCAGAGACCTCTGTTTTAACTAACTCAGCCTTTATCAGGGTCACAAGGCTACCTGAATCCAGCAATACCACAACATTTCTACCATTAACACACATTTTGCATAAATGTTTCTCAGTTCCTCGAATGGCAGTGCATGCGACTGTCGCACACAGCGACTGACGTCTGCCCGTCAGAAAGTCACACTGCATGGGTTCCTCCACAACCGGGCAATTGGCTGCAATATGTCCCGCTTGCCGGCAGCGGTAGCAAACGATCCTTCTTGCCGCCTCTTGAGCCGCTGATTTCCCAGGCTGTTCTCGCCAAACTTGGGGTAGAGCTCCCACCCTCTCACTCTCTCCACCCTCACCCCTTGGAATCCTCTTATCCGCCCCTGGGGATGGTCTGGTCTTAGGGTGGAAAGTCCGAGTGTCTCTGGAAGAGGCCGTCAGGTTCTCTGTAGCCAAGTATTTCTCCACACGATCCACAAGACCATCGGCCGTCTCTGGGTCTCCATGGCTTACCCACTTTTGGATGGCAGTAGGAAGAGCTCTCAAAAACCGATCCATTACAACACGTTCCACAATCTTTGGTGCGGACAAAGTCTCTGGCTGTAGCCACTTTCTGCTCAGGTGAATGAGATCATACATTTGAGACCTGGGGGGTTTTCCAAGCTGGAAAGTCCAGTTATGCACACGCTGAGCCCGGACAGCCTGGGTGACACCCAGCCTTGCCAATATTTCAGCTTTTAGCATCACATAGTCTTTTGCTTGGTTAGGCTCTAGGTCATAGTAAGCTTTCTGCGATTCACCAGTTAACAGAGGAGCCACCAGTCCAGCCCACTGCTCCTCAGGCCACTTTTCTCTTTCAGCAGTCCTTTCAAATGTGGTCAAAAATACCTCTGGATCATCCTCTCCAGTCATTTTTGTCAATAAACGACTCACCCCAAAGGACGCGGTATTAGTGGGACGGCTTTCCTCACTGGTCTGCGGACGTTGCTGCATTACTGCTTCCATCTGTTGTTGTAGTCTCTGCTCTTGCTTCTGCAACAGGTCTATGAAGCGGGCCTCAGATTGCTGCTGGGCTCGTAGCTGAGCCTCCAGACTCTGTTGCAAAGTTGCGTTTGTCTGCTGCTGGGCTGCAAGGCTCTGTTGATGAGCTTGCTGCTGGGCTGCGAAGTTCTGTTGTTGAGCTGCAAGGCTCTGTTGATGAGCTGCAAGGCTCTTTTGCAAACCTGCATTTGTCTGCTGTTGATTGGCATTTGCTAGAGCCAGCTGCTTCAGTATCTCCTCCATGCTGGCTTAAAAAAAACTGCCACTGGTTCTCCACCAACTGTGAGGGGGTTAGCTCGGCAGCGGGTGTGTGTGACCCCCGGGATGGGCTCCCCACACAAAACAGGCTCAGCAAACGGAGGTTGTGGTTTTCAAAATCAAAAAGGTGCGGTTTATTTTCTATTTACAGTGACAAAACACAGCAAAGCAAAAGAAACATAAACAAAATAAATCCTGGTCAAGTTGACCTCTGACTAAACATACAGGTTTCCTAACTAACAACTGGGATCAGCCTAGGGCTGTCCTAGTCCCTAAGTCCCTGGTTTTAAATGTCCAAGCAAATAGCCACACAGGCTTTGTCTCACCGCACAGGGGTTCACTCTCCCTAGACAGTCCACACAGGTCTGGTTCCAGGCATGAGCTAACCCCTAATGAAGCTGGGAGTTCTTATAGAGGCCTAAATGAGCTGACAAGCTTCAGATGGTCTCATCAACTCCCTGTCTGCACGACGCCCAGCACTCTCCCTAGAGGTATGAGTCATCCATGAGCCCACTAGCCTTAGCTGGGCTTATACAACTCTCCACCTAGTTGTATAAGTCGGCGTAAAGCCTGAATCTGGGCGAAATATATCTACCCCCCTGGATGCAACCAGGTGACTTTACCTTCCTGCTGTCACAATATATATATATACACACATACAGTATAATATTTTATATATATTCTACATTTTTTATATATATTTTTATATATATATATATATATATATATATATATATATATATATATATATACACACACACACATATACACACATACAGTATAATATTTTATATATATATTCTACATTTTTTATATATATACACTATACATAAATTATAATATATATATATATATATATATATATATATATATATATATATATATATATATATATTAATAAAATAACACGCACCCTAACTTTAAGAGGGAAGTTTCAGGAAAAAAACTTTCCACAGCCCCCTGCGTGTAACACGCTGGCACAGTTTACCCTCTATTTTCAGGGTAAAAAAGTGAGTGTTATACGCCAATAAATACAATATTTTATATATATATATATATATATATATATACACATATACACACACACACACACACACACACACACACACATACATACATACATACTACATTTTTTATATATATATTTTAAATATATATTTTATATATATATATATATATATATATATATATATATATATATATATAAAATGTGTTTTTTTTTGTCTTAATATAGAAGGACCTCTATTAATTTAGATCCATGTTTGTCCCAAGCATGTTAGAATCCATGATTGCTGACTGACTCACTAACAAGTTGGTGACAGGGCACTTAAAGGTTTCTAATGATTTATAATCTACTGGTGTTTTTTTTTTTTTTTTTTTGTGAAGTCTATCGAGTTTAATTGCAGAAATTCCCCCATTTTTGCTCCAATGTATATTTTTTTTCTCTCTGAAGCACACAGTGTGGACATTAAAGCAAATTTCCATCAATGCATTGAAAGCTGAGAGGAAATGAATATGGTTTGAGGTAAATAAAATGTAACAGGAATAAGCTGGACGAGACATTTGGCCGTTATTGGCGACTATTTAATACTCCTCACAGGAAACGTTTTATTATGTTACAGCATGCACTCAATATAAGCACAGCTGGGCTCCCTGCTCTTGTTTTTCCTGAGGCTTCAGATTTACTGTGAGTGAAATTCTCAATTTCCAAATGAACTTTAAATTAAAAGCCCAGCCAGAAGGTTTTTTTTTTTGTTGTTTTTGGATAGAGTGGTGGTTGGTGGTGGGGGGGGGGGGGGCACTTCACTGCGCTCTGTGTTTGGGCGAATATTCCTGTTCTGGGTAGCGGAAAGCAGTCACTTGGAAATGAAGCAGAATCTCCCCCAGGACACAGGCGGCAATAAAAAAAAAAAACAACAGAATGTCTAACCTTTCCTTACTCTACACTAAATAAATAAAAAAGAACATTTTGGTTTTGGTCAGACTAACATTTTTTAATTTAAAGTGTCTCTACAGCCAGAACTTTTTTTATTTTAGCTTTGGATATAGCAGGGGGAAGTAAACCACTTCAGCTTCCAACCCCTATTCCCCATAGGCGACGCTTTAAAAGTCTATACAGCAGACATGGGAGTAAGTCACACATGTGCAAGTCACAAGCAAGTCTCAAGTCTTAACCTTCAAGTCTCAAGCAAGTCCCAAGTTACTGTGACGAAAAGCAGTCAAGTCGAGTCCCTGCTAGAAGTCAAGCAAGTCAAGTCAAGTCATTTATTTTGGTCAAGTCACAAATCAAGTCAAAATACTGATCTACCCCATACTGTATAAAAATAATAGGAGGGATAACAATAAATAATATTGGTTATGTGCCCATGCCTCACTGTGCCCATGCCTCACTGTGCCCATGCTTCACTGTGCCCATGCTTCACTGTGCCCAATGCCTCACTGTGCCCGTGTCTCACTGTGCCCAATGCCTCACTGTGCCCGTGTCTAACTTTGCCCATGTCTCACTGTGCCCGTGTCTCACTGTGCCCATGCTTCACTGTGCCCGTCAGCCGTGTACCTGATCGGCGGCATCCTGGCGGCCATTCCAGTATTCAAAAGCCGCGCCTCCTCCTCGTCTGTGATAGGCGGAACACTCAATTTCCCAGCATTTAGTGTTCCGCCCATCACGGACATCCACTCATCCTCATAACACAGACGAGGATAAGAGGATGTCCGTGATAGGCTGAACACTGCCTGATGTGAAATTGAGTGTTCCGCCTATCACAGACGAGGAGGCGCGGCTTTTGAACACTGCAATGGCCGCCGTCTGTCTGCATGACACGCTGATCAGGTAGGCAGATGGCGGCTTGCGGTTAGTGTTAGTGGTGCCAAGTCATTGCAAGTCATATAGCCCAAGTCAAAGTCAAGTCGCAAGTCATTAGTGACAAGTCAAAGTCAAGTCGAGTCATTTATTGAATTCTGTCAAGCAAGTCGCAAGTCCTCAAACAGGTGACTCAAGTCTGACTTAAGTCAAGTCATGTGACTCAAGTCCCCCACCTCTGCTATACAGGTTACCAGTTTAGAGTTACAGAGGAGGTCTGGTGCTAGAATTTTTGCTCTCGCTCTACTGTTCGTGGCGATACCTCACAGGTGTGGTGTGATCACCATTTATATATGTGTTCATGTTTACGTGTAAGCACGGGGGGGTTTTGAAAAAAATAAAAAAATCTTATTTTTATTATTTATTTTATTCAAAAATAGGATTTTTATAACAGCTTACCTGTAAAATCCTTTTCTTGGAGTACATCACGGGACACAGAGCGACATAGTCATTACTAATGGGTTATATAGATACCTTCAGGTGCTGGCACTGGCAACTTCCAAAACCGGAAGTACCCTCCCCTATATAAGCCCCTCCCATCCGGGAGCACCTCAGTTTTGTAGCAAAGCAATAAGTGTCCCTAAAGAGGGGCGGGAGCTCTGTGTCCCATGATGTACTCCAAGAAAAGGATTTTACAGGTAAGCTGTTATAAAAATCCTATTTTCTTTCTCGTACATCACGGGACACAGAGCGACATAGTCATTACTAATGGGATGTCCTAAAGCAATGCCCAACGAGGGGGGGGATACACCATACATAAGCTGAGCGCTATCAGACATGAGGATCTTTTGCGGCCTGCAACACACTGCGCCCAAAGGCGACATCCTCCTGACTTCTAACGTCCACCTGGTAGAACCTAGTAAACGTGTGTACTGAAGACCATGTTGCGGCCTTACAGATTTGAGCCAGGGAGGCCTGGTGATGCACTGCCCATGAAGTTCCAACTGCTCTCGTGGAGTGCGCTCTAACTTTGAACGGAGGCGGTCTCCTTCTCAAGCCATAGGCTTGCATTATGACCTGTCGAATCCACTTGGCTAAAGTAGATTTTGACGCTGCCTGACCCTTTCTGGGGCCTCCCGGCAGAATAAACAAAGTATCCGTTCTGCGAATCTGAGCAGTGGCTTTTAGATAAGCTTTAACTGCTCTTACTACATCCAAAGAATGCAATAACTTTTCCTCTACCGAAGTAGGTTTGGGGAAAAAAGAAGGAAGAACCACATCTTGGTTCAAATGAAACCTCGATACCACCTTAGGAAGAAAGGCTGGATGCGGGCGTAACACTACTCTATCCTTATGGATAACCAGATACGGCTCCTTACAGGACATAGCTGCTAATTCCGACACTCTTTTAGCCGAACAAATGGCTACTAGAAAAATCAATTTCCTGGTGAGAAGAACCAAAGAAATATGCTGTAATGGTTCAAATGGTTGTTTCTGTAGAACCGACAGAACCAAGTTTAGATCCCATGGACATATGGGAATATTAACCGGAGGACTAATACGCATCACTCCTTGTATAAAGGCTTTGACTAGTGAATGCGAAGCCAAGGGCCTTTGAAAAAATATTGACAAGGCCGAAATCTGACCCTTGATAGTACTCAAGGCAAGCTTCCTATCTACAGCCCATTGTAGGAAGTCCAGAATCCTACCTATTACGTACTTACGTGGATGCCATTTCTTGGCCTCACACCAGGCGATGTACGCCTTCCAGATTCTATAGTAGATCTGCCTGGATACCGGCTTCCTGGCATTGATCATGGTAGATACCACAGCATTAGAGAGCCCTCTCTTTTTTAGAATGTGGGCTTCAATAGCCAGGCCGTCAAACCTAGGGCTGGTAAGGAAGAGTGGTATATCGGTCCTTGCGAAAGCAGGTCCGGACGATGTGGGAGGGTCCAAGGACTCCCCACAGACATCTTTACCATCTCCGCGTACCATGCTCTTCGGGGCCACGCTGGAGCCACCAGAATCACTGGTTTCTTTTCTACCCTGATTCTGCGGAGTAATCGAGGTAACAATTGTGGCGGTGGGAATGCATATATCAGCTTGAACTGATCCCAAGGGAACACTAGGGCATCCGAGCCGCAAGCTAGGGGATCCCTTGTCCAAGAGACAAACCTGTCCACTTTTGCGTTGAATCTGGATGCTAGCAGATCTACATCCAGTGTTCCCCACCGCTGACATATTGTCCGGAAAACCTCGGGATGAAGGGACCATTCCCCTGGGCATAATTGTTGGCGACTTAGAAAGTCCGCCTTCCAATTCTCCACTCCTGGAATGAATACCGCAGATATGGCTGGGACATATCTTTCTGCCCATCTCAGGATGTAATTTACTTCCCTCTGGGCTGCACGACTCCTGGTGCCCCCCTGATGATTGATATATGCCACTGCTGTGGCATTGTCTGATTGAATTCTGACAGGGGACCCTTGGAGTTTGGATGTCCATGCTACTAGGGCATACCGGGCTGCTCGTATCTCTAAGAGATTGATGGGCAGGGCCTTTTCCACATCCGACCATCTGCCCTGGAGAGACCATTGCTCCAGTACTGCTCCCCAGCCTATAAGGCTGGCATCTGTAGTGACCACCTTCCAAGAAATCGGACTGAAGGATTTCCCTCTTTCCAGATTCTGGGGAACCAACCACCAGCGGAGGCTCTTGCGAACGGAAGGGGACAAGGACATTGGTAAGTCCAGAGCCTGAACTTTTTTGTTCCAGGCTGACAGTATGGCCCTTTGCAAATTCCTTGAATGGAATTGACCGTAGGGTACTGCTTCGAATGATGCCACCATTTTTCCCAGCAGCCTCATGCACAGGCGTATGGATGGCTGTCTTTTTGAACCCACTAAGTGGATCAAATCTCTCAAAGACGACCCCTTTTCTTGAGGCAAGAAAATTTTTCTCTGGTCTGAATCCAGCCTTAGCCCCAAGTATTCCAGACTTTTGACTGGTTTTAGGGCTGACTTGTCTCGGTTGATAATCCAACCGTGATATTCCAGATACTTGATTGTCTCGTGAACAACCACTTCTAGTTTTTCCACTGAGTGGTCTATCAGCAACAAGTCGTCTAGATATGCCATTATCGTTACACCTCGTGTTCTTAGATTGGCCAATAATGGGGCCAGAATTTTTGTGAACACTCGTGGTGCTGTGGCCAGACCGAAGGGTAAGGCTCTGAACTGAAAATGGCGCCCTTCTACCGCAAAGCGTAGAAATTTTTGGTGGGCTGGAAAGATGGGAATGTGCAAATAAGCATCTTTGATGTCGATCGAGGCTAACCATTCCTCCCCTTGTAGGGCAGTGGCCACCGACCGGATCGACTCCATCCGGAAAGTCCTGATATGTAGGAATTTGTTTAGCCCTTTTAGATTTAATATGGGCCTCACGTCCCCGTTTGGCTTCGGGACTGTAAAGAGGTTTGAGTAAAACCCGAACCCCCATTCTTCCAGGGGAACCTCTATAATTACTGCTTGGAGCAATAATTGTTCTAGTGCCAACAGGAGGGATCCTCTCTTCTGGGGATCCCTTGGCACGTTTGACCTTATAAAGTGGGAAGGAGGGGAGTCTTTTAACTCCAATTTGTATCCCAGACTTACTGCGGAGAGCACCCATCTGTCTCTGATCGTGTCCCGCCAGGTCTCTGTGAACAACTGAAGTCTTCCCCCCACCCGATTGAGTGGGGGCAACCCTTCATGCATTTGACTTTGGGGGAGGTTTTGTACCTCTCCTGCTCCAGGGCTTCTTGTTACCCTGCAATTGTCCCTGATTTTTACCTCCGGGATTTGACCGAGGAGGCCGTCGGAACTGTTTCACAGCCGATGTCCTAGGGACTGGAGAAGCCGGCCTCTTAAAAGAGGGACCTCTAACTCTGTTTTTAACCGGCAAAAGTGTACTTTTACCGCTGGAAATTCTCTGGATATATTTGTCCAGGTCTTCCCCGAATAAGCGTTCACCATGAAATGGGAAGCTGACCAGCAATTTTTTACAGGGAGCTTCAGCAGACCAGTTTTTGAGCCATAAAAGCCTGCGCATATGTACTACAGACAGCGTAAGGCGGGAGGCCTGATGGATTGAATCCTTTATAGCGTCCACCGCAAAGCATAAGGCTCTAGGTAGATCAGCTAGGGCAAGAGCCTGCTGATCTGGCAAGTCCCTTAAGACCTGTTTCAACTGATCCTTCACTGCTTGGCAGACCCCAATAGCTGCCACTGCTGGTTGTGTCACCAATCCTGCTGTAGAAAAACCAGATTTTAATAAGGACTCTAATTTTTTATCTATTGGGTCCTTGAACATTTGGACATTATCCACTGGACATGTCAGTGATTTATTCACACAAGAGATGGCTGCGTCCACTGTAGGGACCCTCCATTTTTTGATGAACTTATCCTCCATGGGATAGACCACTTGAAATCTCTTGGGAGGAGTAAATATTTTATCAGGATGCTCCCAATCCTGGTAAAGGATGGATCGGAAAGGAACAAACAGTCTGGGGAGCTTTTAGCGACCCCAACGAGGAGACAGAAGTGGATGATGGCTCCGCAAGGGGCATTTTAAATGCTGATCGGACCATATTAGTCAGGGACTGAACCCATAATCTTTCAGCATGTGATGCTGAGAATGGCTCTTCCACTGTTGATTCCTCTACAACAGAATCAACCTCATCCTGATCCCCTTCAGGCAGGTCGATCCCTGTATGGGACTGTTGCTCTGCTAACAGGCACTCTGAGGGAGGAGACGGAGATCGAGCGCTTTTTTCCTGTGACAGGGAAGCAGCGATCAATGCTGACAATCTCTCTTCCAGCCCTCCCAGAGCTGAGGAAAAAACCTCCTCTGTTACATACACAGGAGCAGGTGAACTGAGGACAGCCACAGTACCAGGTACTCCTGAGGGTGCTCTACGGTCACTAACCTCTGATTCTTCAGGGGAGACTGGTGCAGCCGAAGCATGCCCAAGATCCTCAGAGCCCGATGGAGACCCCCTATGCTTCCTGGAATTTTTAGTCCCAGAGTTTTTAGACGGCATTATTCCTAAGCCCAAAGCTGAGGTATTCCAGCCGAAATACACCACTTACTGACAATAGTCTAGCACAAATGCTGCTATAAAACAGTTGGTGTCTACTAATGTGCCTTTCTATGGGGATGCCTGCATCAACCGCTTGCTGTATGCCTTTTTTTTTAAATGTTGCCAGCTCTGTCTCTGCACTCCATAGCCAGCTCACAACACATAATTGTGGTTTTTAACATGCTGGGACGCCCGCACATGCGCAGAAGCGCTGTGGCGCGCACAGAGCGTCATCCCCCAGGCTCCGCCCCCTTTCCCGGCTCACCTCTATATATAGAGGCGCGTGCACGCGCACGCGCGCGGCCATGTGCGCCTTCGGCGCTAATTTTGAAAAGGGAAACTAGGGACAAGAGCCAGGGCCCCTTTTTGCCGCAGGCCGGGGGATGGACGAGCATTGCAACATGGCAGAGGAAGCAGTTTCCCACAAGAGAACTCACCATCTGCCTGGACTTGCTCTGATTAAAAGAAACTAGTCCACATGACAAGAAACGTTCCACAGCGGCCTCTAGTGGATTAACACAGGTACCGCAGTCTAATATATTAAATATATATATTTTTTTTTTTTCTTGACCACTATTAAAATTATTAAATTTTTTAGTAGTTACAGGCATGCACAGATATTAGCGGGAATACCGTTAGGTAACAGACAGAAAGACAAATTAGGCTTGGGGGTCCCCCAATAGAACCAAGTTCCTGGGGGCCCCCACTTACCTGTTCCCCGCCGCAGGACTTTGTTTGGTCCACAGAAGCCCAAACTTCACCTATCACGGCAGGCATTGTAATTAAACCTTCAGGGACCGGGTTCCCAAGGATTCCACTCCCCTGGACCTGTATAGCACCCTGCACAGAAAACATCTTGGTCATGGGTATGACCAGAGCTCTGGATCCCAGGGTCCAGCTCTCCTAAGAGAAGCATTACAGGCAAAACCTTGCTCTTCTTTGCAAGGCCCGGGTACCGACCGTTTAGCTATGAAGCTTTTTTGGTCGGATCCGGAATAGCTTACTGAGGCCCAAAAGAACCTGTACGCAAGCTCAGTGAAAAACACATGTTTCTTCTTGGCCAACACCTTAGACACTGGCAAAAAACTGAGGTGCTCCCGGATGGGAGGGGCTTATATAGGGGAGGGTACTTCCGGTTTTGGAAGTTGCCAGTGCCAGCACCTGAAGGTATCTATATAACCCATTAGTAATGACTATGTCGCTCTGTGTCCCGTGATGTACGAGAAAGAAAGCTTTTTTTACACTGTCTCTTTAATTATTTATTTTTTTTACAAACTTTATTGCTTTCACAAAGAATGAACAACCCCCTGAAGATGACCAGCGAATGGTCGAAATGCGTCAGGGATTTACACCCACATACATTTGTTATGCAATCTTGTTTCACATTTTGCATGTATGGTAATATTGGATTATGCAGGAATTTATCTGGCCAGACCGTTTTACGTGTTTTATTTATTGTAACCCAATTGTGTCTTTTGACAACTCTCAAATAAATATGTTTTATACTTTCAATTCGATATACTATATTGCTGTCCAAAGCCCCATTGGAGAAAACGTCCATTATCATATATACCGGGGTTCGCAGTGCTCACATCTCTCTCATGTGTGTTTCCATTTTCCTAAAGAATGAACAACATCCCTTGTGATAGCATGGGCCGTGACAGGTTCTCTTTATGGAGAGATCTGGGGTCTATTAGACCCCAAATCTCTCTTCTGGGCTCCAATGCAGCCAATTAGACACAGATTGGTCTGCTCGGCTGCTTCCCTGGCCGGTAATGGGCAGGTAAACAAAGAACCGAAAATGTAAGTGACAAAATTCTCATCACAGAGAGGGAGGAACAACTTCAGTTACTCTTTCACTGAGTAGTGCCACTGTCGCTGCCAGTCGCATCACTTACGGGCTCTGTGATTGGACAGCTGAGCCCAGAAAAGGCGGTAGCAGCAGTGGGGGGGATGTCCAGCCACTTAAATAACTTCTGCTGAAGAGGGAATTACCGGCCAAAAATTTTGATACCACTTATCACATCATATGACGTCCTACGGGCGGTAAGTGTATACCTGAAATATCTTCGTAATTACTTAAAGTGGTTCTAAAGGCTGAAGGATGACGAGGAGGACCGGCCAGGGATGTCGGGAAGAGGCCCTTGTCCTCAACATGGGGACAAAGTGCTTTGGGGGCCCCAAAGTATCCACCCCCCCCCCCCCCCCATGTTGAGGGAATGTGGCCTGGTATGGTCCAGAAGGGGGTGCTCGCTCGGATAAAGATCTAGTATGAATTCTAGGGGGGACCCCACGCCATCTTTTAAGAAAAAAAAATTTACCAGCATTTTTGTTATTCTGTCAGCAGGGAAACTCGCTGACAGCTGATGACCTCATCAGTTGTTAAGGACGCGGAGGCCGTCTATTGTAGGTGTTTGTGGTGCGGTTTTAACAAGCCAAAAGCTGTTTGTCAACTGCGCCGAAAACGTACATAGGGCGTTTGGGGGGCGTTTTGATTGCACGCGGTTGCGAGGTGAGTTCCCCAATTGCTTGAATGTATAACGTTCTGTGGGCTTGCTGCCCACTAATCGCTACACGTCGGGTAAACTTTGCTCTGCGCCCAATGCATGTAAACACCTCCTCCACTCCTTGTTGCAGCTTAAGGGGAGGCCAGTTGGTGTGCGGCAAAAACGTGTCTCAACCGCGCATTTTTGAGCCCCCCACCAACTGCAGGTCTAAATGTAACAAAGAGTGATGCAAGCACTATGCATGCACCTCCCTTTGAGTCAGCTCAAAGGGAGGATGAGAGTGTTAACTCTGCATGCTCTGCTCGTGTAATGTAATCACTGCACGAGCAGAGAGAGAGGGATACAATCTGTCAGCAGACAGGTCACACCTGGCAGGAATCTGCAGCAGTTCTCTCTATAGAATCCCCTATGTTAATCGGGTGCAGAACTGTGCTATTTTCTATTTCACTCTGTAGTAGAAACTGGCGCAGATAGACCTAAAGCAGGTCCATCTGCTCTGTTAATGTAACACGTGCCACTTCTAATAGTTATAATATAATGGCACAGGAAACTTAGTTAATTCCCCAACGTCAGCTAAAACAGGAAGCGGGCACAGGACAGTTCTGAATTTCGGACATGATCAACAAGTATTTTGATGCACTTATTGAACAGTCATGCAGTAAAAGAAAAACACTTTCATTGGTATATTGTAAAATTTATGGGTCTGGATCACTAGCCAGTCGTGTCTTTGTAAAAAAACAAACAGTTTTTATTTCTCCAAGGCAAGCAAAATAAGCTTATCTTCAGCATAAAACAAACAAAACAGTCCAAAAACGTTGGCTCACCACCAGCATACACTTGTCTCACAACAGGGTTTAATAATAAAAGACTGCTGACACTGTCCACTGCCCTACTGACACCAACCTCTGCCCTGTTGGAACCATACACGGCCCGACTGACATCAACCTCTGCCCTGCTTAAACTGTCCACTGCCCTACTGACACAAAACTCTGGTAAAAACCAAAACTTTGGCTCACCACCAGCATACACTTGTCTCACAACATGGTTAAATAAGACTGCTGGCACCATTCACTGCCCTTATGACACCGTCCACTGCCCAACTGACATCAACCTCTGCCCTGCTGCCAAAAAACTCTGGTAGAAACCAAAACTTTGGCTCACCACCAGCATACACTTGTCTTATAAAAAAAAAAGACTGCTGACACTGTCCACTGCCCTGACACCAACCTCTGCTCTGTTGGTACCGTCCACTGCCTTAATAATATCAACCTCTGCCCTGCTGAAACTGTCCACTGCTCTAATGACACAAAACGTTGGTAGAAATCAAAACTTTGGCTCACCTCCAGCATACACTTGTCTCACAAACGGGGTGTAAAAATAAAAGACTGCTGACGTCATCCAGTGCCCTACTGGCGTAATCCACTGCCCTACTGACACAAACCTCTGCCCTGTTGGAACCGTCCACTGCTCTAATAACATCAACCCCTGCCCTGCCGAAACTGTCCACTGCCCTAATGACACATAACTCTGGTAAAAACCAAAACTTTGGATCACCACCAGCATACACTTGTCTCACAACATGGTTAAAAAATAAGACTGCTGGCACCGTCCACTGCCCAACTGACATCAACCTCTGTCCTGCTGCCAAAAAACTCTGGTAGAAACCAAAACTTTGGCTCACCACCAGCATACACTTGTCTTATACCATGGTTTAAAAATAAAAGACTGCTGACACCGTCCACTGCCCTACTGACACCAACCTCTGACCTATTAACATCAACCTCTGCCCTGCTGAAACTGTCCACTGCTCTAATGACACAAAACTCTTGTAGAAACCAAAACTTTGGCTCACCACCAGCATACACTTGTCTCAAAACAGGGTTTAAAAATAAAAGACTGCTGACACCGTCCACTGTCCTAGTGACACCGTCCACTGCCCTAATAACACCAACCTCTGCCCTGCTGAAATTGTTTACCTCCCTAATGACACAAAACTCTGGTAGAAACCAAAACCTTGGCTCACCACCAGAATACACTCAGGTTTAAAGTCCTCGCCTGCTCCAGGGGACCAGAAGTGGTCAGAATAGCCCAGCAGCTTCCTCACTACTGTGTTCTGTTCCATGCAACACTTCATGGACCCCTGCTGATTGCTTCCTGCCCCTATATACCCCTCTTGCAGGCAGGTTAACCCTTTCAAGTCAAACGTACCCCTTAGTTAGGACTGGAGGCTCTTTCCCACTCAAGAGCTCTCCAAGTCTCTGGATTCTGGGCCCCATATCAGAACTTATTAATCCAGGGAAAACTGTAAATACGTTTTCCATGTTTACTGGCTTACCTCTCACCCTGCAGGGGTGAGAATCCCTGAGTAGTCTATTAAAGGGACCACAACCCAAACAATGGTGACACAGATCCACTACTAGGACCCATCCCTGACATCCCATATAGTATATATAACAGACCAAAAGGGCAAATAAAAGAAGATCATTCTTAGGGTTTACATGCACACCAATAGCCTTTCTTGCAGCCTAGGGGCACCAGTTGCCATGGTCACTGCTATCCCATAGATCAGGGTTTCTCAGCCAGGGTTCCATGGAACCCTCCTCCAGAGGTTGCTAGGGGTTCCTTGGGCAATGAGCAATTTCTGCCTCTCAGGTTCCCGCCGACACGCCATTGGTCTTTTTAGCTATCTGTATGGGGGTAATTCTTCCCAGTGACCACAAGTGTAAGGAGCATTCTTCCCACTGACCAAACTAAACTATCATGAGTTGTAGATATAGTCATTTTTAGCAGGGGTTCCCTGAGACCGGAAAGTTATATCAAGGGTTCCTCCATGTTGAAAAGGTTTAGAAAGGCTGCCATAGATTTTACACTCATAATCTGAACAATATAAAATTGCAGGTAAAGGGTTGACAGGCACCTAATGTCCATAGGTTGCCCTAAGCATATCCTGGAGACACTATAGCAGGCATGTCCAAAGTCCGACCCGCGTACTGGTTTCGGACGGCCTGCCTGGTAATTTTGACATATATATGTTTTGTGGCCCCCCCACGAATCCCCAGGCACCAGGGGCCACAAAAGATATAAATGCTGGCTGCCTTGGAGGGGACAGGACGAGTGTCGTACAGGATACAGGAGTATTTCCTTTTTTTCCACGACGTCCTGTGTAAAAGGAAGTCCCATCTCCTGCGCTACCATTGGACAACTGTTCTGTCCATCATAGGAGGCAGGACTTTCAATTAAAGAGGCAGCCGAGAAAACAGGAGTTTCTCCTGTATGTCTGTTGGCGCTCGTCCCGCCCCCTCCCTGTCTCCTCAAGGCTACAGATGGACATGAATCAGGCTGCACTGACGGCAATGGTGAGTCTGCATTCATCTCAATGCGGGTGCTGCATTCATGGCAATACGGTGGGTGCTGCATTCATGGCAATACGGTGGGTGCTGCATTCATGGCAATGGAGTGGGTGCTGCATTCATGGCAATGGAGTGGGTGCTGCATTCATGGCAATGGAGTGGGTGCTGTATTCATGGCAATGGAGTGGGTGCTGCATTCATGGCAATACGGTGGGTGCTGCATTCATGGCAATACGGTGGGTGCTGCATTCATGGCAATACGGTGGGTGCTGCATTCATGGCAATACGGTGGGTGCTGCATTCATGGCAATACGGTGGGTGCTGCATTCATGGCAATACGGTGGGTGCTGCATTCATGGCAATACGGTGGGTGCTGCATTCATGGCATTACGGTGGGTGCTGCATTCATGGCAATACGGTGGGTGCTGCATTCATGGCACTTGTGAGGTTGCATTGATGGGCACTGATTAGGCTGCATTGTTGGGCACTGACCCTTATTTTGCTTCACAGTTCTTTATTTAAAATTTAAGATTTCTTCCTGAAACTTCCTTTTTAAAGTTAAGGTGCGTGTTTTAAGCCGATAAATACGGTATATTCAAATAACACGCCCGAGCTCATCTCTTCACCACACACAGCCACAAAGGCAGGAGAATTCTTGTTGGGCAGTGTATTAGGGCTCAGAGGAACACACTTAGGCCGAATTTTAATGGTTTAAAGAATGTCAGGCAAAATGGTCGGCCCTCAAGCATGTTCACTTCATCAAATCTGGCCCTCTTTGAAAAAAGTTTGGACACCCCTGCACTATAGGAATGAAAGCATGTTCCGAATGGCTTAGCACCAATTAGATGGTATCTTAGCAGTCAGCCCAGGTTAAGTTAATTAACTGCATGCCAGACTTTCAAGTTTCAACTTTACCTGGCAGCCACTCAGGCACACCCATCAGTGCAGGATCACCGCACCAGACCTTAAAGGAGGCACTAACAGGGAGGTCTGCTCGCTAAGCGATGTCAAGGCTCTTAACTGAAGATTAATTGCTCCAAACACAAAACACCCCCCCCCCCTTTCCCACCACGGATGTCTTAAGTGGAATGTAGAGAAAGAAAAGTGCAACTTACCCCATGACCAAATCCTTTGATGAACCCTCGCCCCATCCTTCCATACGTCTTAAAGAACTGATGGGTAAAATGTTGGGCGAAGAAGGCAAACATGAGGTTCGTGCGCTGCGGGTCGGGGATGAATTGGCGCCTTTTTAAAAAGGTCTCCACCAGTAAAGTGGCGTTGGGCAGTTGCAGCTTTCCTATAAAAGAAGAAATAGAACACGATAAGTTGATTGCAATGAGATCGTTTTAGCATCCAGCTAGCGTGAACATAGAAAATAAAACAGGGCTGGTTCACACCAGAATCGCACAGGAGCACGTTCTGCGTTCCTGTGCGATTCCTGCATATTTCCCTGCAGCCCTTTCCTCTGAATGGGCTGTAAATCGTACCGGAACGCACAAAAAGTAGTGCATGCACAACTTTGGAAAAAAGACTCGCACCAAATTGCGTGGTACTTTGAGTACCATGTGATCTGGTGCCCGCGAATGCTTTGTGTTTGTAATCTGCGTTTGGGGTGCCGTTAACAATGTATTGGCACCTACAGAAAATCGCAAAGGCAGTACATTTTCAACGCAGTTCGGAAAAAGAGTGTTCCATGTGCATTTCCCACGCCGCGTTCAAAACGTGAACCGGCCCAAGACTTTACCCACCCTTTGCTTCGATGTACCTGGAATATATTTAGCGGATTCAACTTGAAAGTTCAGTTGAGCTTTAACAATAATATAAGGCACTGGCATAGCATCAGAGGTCACAATGTTGACCCTGCCCCATGCTCCAAGGGGCCCATGCAAACACACCTGGACAGGAGGGGCGGCATATACAGGAACCCATCCTCTTCATTTTCCTCCTGCAGCCGATGGAAGCCAGCTTCTCCTCCTCTCCCTCCCACCGGCATTCAGCAGCTGGAGGATCGGTCCCTGTATATGCTGCCCCCACAACCCCTCCTTGTCCAGGTTACTCTTATTTTCACTACCCGAGCCCCCTTGTGTGCTCTCCTGGTTCCCCCCGCAGCACTGCCAGCTTTTCCTCTCTCTTCTCCGCCGGTGGCTGTGGGGGGGGGGATCTTCAGGATGGAGAGCAGGGGGGGGGGAGGTGCCAGAAAATTTGTTATTAAACTATCCCTTCCTTTTATGAATGAACACAGCGAGTGATCAGTATCAATCGCTCCTGTGTCTATTCATGACTGAAGCATAGTAAACTGTGTTTACTATGCTTCCGTTTGTAAATGAACGAGAAGCTCTTTACAGAGCAATTCTTGTCCATTCATTCTGTGCAGCTAAGACTGTGTCCTCAATCTCCTTTCTCGGTCTCAAACGTGAGATATCAGGAGTCTGTTTAGACCCCTGATATTTCACCAATGCCCCCCAACAGGGCTGTTAAAAATAATTGTAAAAAAAAAACAAACAATAAAATTGTAAAAAAAAATAATAATAATAAAATAATATAATAACAATAAAAAACTGCGGACACCGTCCACTGCTCTACCGACCACACACCGTCCACTGCCCTACCGACGACGTCCTCTGCCCTGCCGACACCGTCCTCTGCCCAGCCGACACCTTCCTCTGCCCTGCCGACACCGGCCATACACCGTCCTCTGCCCTACTGACACCGTCCCCTGCCCTGCTGACACCGTCCTCTGCCCTACTGACACCGTCCTCTGCCCTACTGACACCGACCACACACCGTCCACTGCCCTACTGACGACATCCACTGCCCTGCCGACACCGTCCTCTGCCCTGCCGACACCGTCCTCTGCCCTACCGACACCGTCCATACACCGTCCTCTGCCCTACCGACACCGTCCATACACCGTCCACTGCCCTACTGACACCGTCCTCTGCCCTACCGACACCGTCCATACACCGTCTTCTGCCCTACCGATACCGTCCATACACCGTCCTCTGCCCTACCGACACCGTCTATACACCGTCCTCTGCCCTACTGACACTGTCCATACACCGTCCTCTGCCCTACCGACACCGTCTATACACTGTCCTCTGCCCTACCGACACCGTCCATACACCGTCCTCTGCCCTACCGACACCGTCCATACACCGTCCACTGCCCTACTGACACCGTCCTCTGCCCTACTGACACTGTCCACTGCCCTACCGACACCGTCCACTGCCCTACCGACACCGTCCACTGCCCTACCGACACTGACCACACACCGTCCACTGCCCTACTGACGACATCCACTGCCCTACTGACACCGTCTACACACCGTCCACTGCCCTACTGACACCATCCACTGCCCTACTGACACCCTCCACTGCTCTACTGACACCATCCACTGCTCTACTGACACCGTCCACTGCCCTACTGACACCGTCCACTGCCCTACTGACACCGTCCACTGCCCTACTGACACCATCCACTGCTCTACTGACACCATCCACTGCCCTACTGACACCGACCTCTGCCCTACTGACACCCTCCACTGCTCTACTGACACCATCCACTGCCCTACTGACACCGACCTCTGCCCTACTGACACCCTCCACTGCTCTACTGACACCGTCCACTGCTCTACTGACACCCTCCACTGTTCTACTGACACCCTCCTCTGCCCTACTGACACCATCCTCTGCCCTACTGACACCATCCTCTGCCCTACTGACACCATCCACTGCTCTACTGACACCGTCCACTGCTCTACTGACACCGTCCTCTGCCCTACTGACACCGTCCTCTGCCCTACTGACACCGTCCACTGCCCTACTGACACCGTCCACTGCCCTACTGACACCGTCCACTGCCCTACTGACACCGTCCACTGCTCTATTGACTGACACTGTCTACTTTTAGGGTAGGCAAAGTTCATAATTTTACAGTCACATTTGTTTTTTTTCCCCAGTTTTCCTTACTATTTAGTTAGGGCTTGCTAATTAAATTCCTAAAAGAAAAAGGCGCCAAATCCCGGTGATCTTTGACCTTTTTTTATGTTGTTCAGGTAGAGCTCCACTTCCCAAAGGTTGCCTACCCCTTCTCCAGGGTATTCAAAAGAATTGGAGACTTTCCAGGAAAAGAAATTGTAAAGATTGAATATATAACAATATAACAGTTTCTACATTCTTTCTATGCACAGGAAAGATGTTAACCAAAAAGAGTTCATGAAAATCAATTTGCGAGTCGTCTGGCGGGTCAGCACATAAAAGTTTCTTGGAAGTCTAATCCGCTTCCTCGCTGCGCACCCCGATGGGATTCATTGCAGGATATGGAGTCATCTGTTCAGTATATACATTGCTCCCACACCTTACAGCCTCGCTGGGGAATGTAATACACAAGTATCTGCAGATTCCTGGGTCAGCGTAAAATCAACAAAAACTGAGATAAAAAACATAATCCATGGTACGGTTTATGCCGACTTTCAATAACGGCATCGCATTTTTCCTTAATTAGGTCATGCTCCATCAGCCAGGAAATGGTTTTCACGTTTGCAGGAGAGAATTAATTGCCCCAAAAAGTGAGAAATATGTATGAGCACCAGCTGGTGTCATCGCCGGAATCGGTCTGGATATACAGAACGTTTTTTTTTTTATTACTCATCCTACTACTTTGTGAGTGATGTATGAATGAAGAAACCTAGAAAATATCAACCGGAGATGATTCAACCCTATGGTCAAAGAAGTCATGTCTATAGGAAAGTAAGTACCGTATAATAAAATGAACGACATATAGTCAAAATGAACGACAGATTGCAAAAGATAGTAGGACAAACCCCAAAAAAATCTTCAAATATATTAATAGTAAAAAGGTCAGGTCTGAGCATGTAGGCCCTTTACAAAATAATCTAGAGTGGGTGACTGGGGACAAAGAGAAGGCTAATTTATTAAATACTTTCTTCAGTTCTGTGTATACAAAGGAGCATGGGGGAGCTCATATCCATAAGGGGGTGGTAGTGACACAGCCCCAAATCCACAATGGCTCAAAAGTGATATGGTCCAGAAATATTTAGATGGAATAAAGGTGGATAAAGCACCTGGATTAGATGGCATACACCCACGGATCCTAAAAGAATTGAGCTCTGTAATTTCAAAGCCATTGTATTTAATTTTTAGGGACTCATTAATGACAGGAATAGTACCACTGGATTGGCGCAGGGCCAATGTGGTGCCTATATTTAAAAAGGGAATTAAGTCTTTACCAAGTAACTATAGACCTGTTAGTTTAATTTCTATAGTTGGGAAGATACTGGAAAGATTAATAAAAGACCACATAGATGAGTTCTTGCTGGAAAAAAAACTATTTAAGCAACAGACAGCATGGATTCATGAAAGACAGAAGTTGTCAGACAAACCTGATTTCTTTTTATGAAGAGGTAAGTAAGACCTTGGACAGAGGGGTGGCGGTGGACGTGGTATACTTGGACAGAGGGGTGGACGTGGTATACTTGGACAGAGGGGTGGCGGTGGACGTGATATACTTGGGTAGAGGGGTGGCGGTGGACGTGGTATACTTGGACAGAGGGGAGGCTGTGGACGTGGTATACTTGGACAGAGGGGTGGCTGTGGACATGGTATACTTGGGTAGAGGGGTGGCGGTGGACGTAGTATACTTGGACAGAGGGGTGGCGGTGGACGTGGTATACTTGGACAGAGGGGTGGCAGTGGACGTGGTATACTTGGATTTTGCAAAAGCGTTGGATACAGTTCCCCCCACATGGCTCATGTGTAAGGTAAAGTCTACAGGATTGGAAATATCAGTTTGTAAATGGATAGAAAACTGGCTGAAAGACAGAATTCAGAGAGTAGTGGTTAATGATTCTTACTCTGAATGGTCCAAGGTTATCAGTGGTGTGCCACAAGGTTTAGTGCTGGGACCCTTACATTTTAATATGTTTATAAATGATATTGGGTCTGAGATCAAAAGTAACATTTCTGTCTTTGCAGATGACACCAAGCTATGCAGTGGAATAACGTCCTTACAGGATGTCGCCAATTTACAAGCCGACCTCAATGCTCTGTCTAATTGGGCGACTATGTGGCAGATGAGGTTTAATGTTGATAAATGTAAAGTTATGCACTTGGGGGCTAAGAATATGAATGCATCATACATACTAGGGGGAGTACAACTGGGGGGATCCGTAGTGGAGAAGGATCTGGGGGTTTTGGTAGATCATAAGCTCAATAATAACATGCAATGCCAAGCTGCGGTTTCCAAAGCGAGGAAAGTCCTTTCTTGTATTAGGAGAGGTATGGTCTCCAGAGAGAGATATTATTTTGCCCCCCCTGTTCAAATCATTAGTAAGACCTCATCTGGAATATGCAGTTCAGTTTTGGGCCCCAGTTCTCAAAAAGGATATTGGGGAACTGGAGAAAGTGCAGAGAAGGGCAACCAAACTGATAAGAGGCATGGAGGAGCTCAGCTATGAGGAAAGATTAGAGGAACTGAATTTATTCACTCTTGAGAAGAGGAGATAAGGGGGGATATGATCAACATGTACAAATATATAAAGGGGTCCATGTAGTGAACTTGGTGTTGAATTATTCACTTTACGGCCAACACAAAGGACAAGGGGGCACTCTTTACGTCTAGAGGAAAAGAGATTTCACCTCCAAATACGGAAAGGTTTCTTCACAGTAAGAGCTGTGAAAATGTGGAATAGACTCCCTGCAGAGGTGGTTCTGGCCAGCTCAGTAGATTGCTTTAAGAAAGGCCTGGATACTTTCCTAAATGTACATAATATAACTGAGTACTGACATTTATAGGTAAAGTTGATCCGGGGAATATCCAATTGCCTCTCGGGGGATCAGGAAGGAATTTTTTCCCCTGCTGTAGCAAATTGGATCATGCTCTGCTCGGGTTTTTTGCCTTCCTCTGGATCAACTGTGGGTATAGAATTGGGTATATGGGATTGTATGATATTATATATATATATATATATATATATATTTTTTTTTTATGGTTGAACTGGATGGACTTCTGTCTTTTTTCAACCTGACTAACTATGTAACTATGTAACTATATACTCGAGTATAAGCCGACCCGATTATAAGCCGAGGCACCTAATTTTACCACAAAAAACTGGGAAAACTTATTGACTCGAGTATAAGCCTAGGGTCTGCATGCCTCACTGTGCCTCACTTTGTCTCACTGTGCCCATGACTAGACTTACGTTTAACATGAGAGTATATGGAAGGGGTGCCCGGATTTGAAAAATCGGTGCTCCCCGACCTTAGGTCCTCCAGACAGCAAACTTTGCACACTTGTAGTGGAGAATTGAAGCTACATGTGTGCAAAGGTTCAGGTCCAGGGGACCTACGGCCGGCCGGTACCGGGTCCGCAAAGTTACCAGAGAAATTACAGTTTAACATGGGAGTCTATAGAAGGGGTTCCCGGCTTTGAAAAATCGGTGCTCCCCGGCCGTAGGTCCCCCGGACAACAAACTTTGCACACTTGTAGAGGAAGAGTGGGGCTACATGTGTGCCAAGACAAAATTATTGTCACCTTCTCAAAATTTTAAGAAATAATTGCATTCCAAGTTTGTGACGCTCCTGTAATTTGTAAGTAAACTCATCTGCTGACAATAGAGAGAAATCACACCGGCAACCAGTTAAAAATGGTGAAAAAAAGTTGATTCAACCTTTCTGTTGTGTGCCACACAGAGCACGGAGAAGAGAAAGAGCAGCGAAGAATTGTCCGAGGATCTGAGAACAATAATTGTGGAAAAAGCATGGACAATCTCGAGGTTACAAGTCCATCTCCAGAGATCTTCATGTCCCTGTGTCCACTGTAGACATATGCGATTCGTTTCGTATGAATCGAAAATTCGCACAAATTTTCGAAAATTCGTACATTCGGAAGCATCCGAAATACGGATTTCTATTCTTAAGAATTTTATACGAAAAATGAAATTTCGTTGACAAATTTTGTTTCGGGAGTGGGAGAGACGGCTCAGACTGGTACTGGTAGTCGATGGGAGATTCAGAATTGGACAAAATAAGAATGTTCGTTAATATCGTTTTATTATTCTCATAATAATTACAATTATTCGTTATGATTAAGTTAAAAACCCAGGAAGTCAGCACAGCACAGGGATGATGGGAGCCCCTCATAATGAGCACAGCAGGGGTACAGCCCCAGGAGGAAGTCAGCACAGCACAGGAATGGTGGGAGCCCCTCATAATGAGCACAGCAGGGGTACAGCCCCAGGAGGAAGTCAGCACAGCACAGGAATGGTGGGAGCCCCTCATGAGCACAGCAAGGGTACAGCCGCAGGAGGAAGTCAGCACAGCACAGGGATGGTGGGAGCCCCTCATAATGAGCACATCAGAAGTACAGCCCCAGGAGGAAGTCAGCACAGCACAGGGATGGTGGGAGCCCCTCATAAGGAGCACAGCAGGGGTACAGCCCATGGAGGAAGTCAGCACAGCACAGGGATGGTGGGAGCCCCTCATAATGAGCATAATGAGTTGACGACTGCCATATTGAGAAAGGTATTTTTTGCTTTTTAAATTCATCATAACGAATGTTCGTAATTGTTACGAAAAGTTAACGAATCTAACGAAAATTTGGCGATGGCTGCCCTGAACAGAGAGAAATGATCTCTCTCCCTCTGTGATCCTGGAAACCGGAGTCACTTCCAGTTCCACCTTTTTGTTTACCCGGCCACCAGACTCAAGCAATCGCATCTGACATTCTGCAAACAACACGTTACTGTATTTGGTGAGTCATTGGTTGCAGCCATTGACATTCCTGCATACTTTATAAATCTGTATCATACCATTATATTTCTTCATGTATTAAAAATGATGTTTTTCTATTAGAATTTAGAAGCTCCTGAATAAGCGATTCTATCAAAATCGCGAAACATGTTGAGCAATCTTTTCAATTCTCCAGGAACCCGGTGGATATCTACCTGGGAAACACCTCTCAATGAGTCCAGCGTGGGCATCTCAGCATATTCATCCCCGCATCAAGTGACTTTTACCTTCGAGTGTTCCCCTGTGGTCATTATCTATGGGTTATCTTTTCAATTTTTCATTTATTTGTGTTTTTTTATAATCTATTGTAGCGTTCGGGGAACCAGCTAGATCGCAGGACACAGGCTTTTCAAACAAAAGGATGTTTATTAATCTTAAATGGCTTCACAGCAGCAAAACAAAAAGAAATAACAGTCTCACGACTTGTTGAGCTTATAACTGCTGTTGCAGTTAAACAGTCCTTACTTGGTAAAATGTACAAAGGATTTCTGCGCTACTAAAAAAAGCACACAAGCAGCTACACAACCAATGGACAAAGGTGCAAAACAAGACAAAAAACAAAAAATGCAGCGCTAAACAAGGGTGAAAAGTAAAAAACACCCAGTGTAATGAAGGGTAATATCCAATTAGGTAACAAAAGTTCATGTAAATAATGAAAAAGTCTCTAATAAATGAAACAATTCTTGAACAGTTGTGTGTAGAATCTGAAATCTTGAAAAAGAAGTGTAGATAACCACCACCAATATATGGAAGGCTTACCGGAACAAGTGAACCCAAACAAACATACGTCTGAAGGGTCACATCAGGCTATTAGATGTATGTCTCCTCCCAAGCTGATCCTATGCAGGTAAATCCACAGGACAACGCTCTCAGCAATGGTGAATAGAGGTGAATGGAAAACAGTGGCTCAAATGGTGGTGAACCAGGATACCGATCAGATAAATATATGGAGGAAAAGAGAAGGGCACATGGCATAATATCGTCTAAAAAATCAAACTTTAATGTAGGTAGATACACTTACATCAAGATGGTTAAACAAACGCTTGTAAAATAGTGGCAGCAGTGGAATCTCCTGACGCGTTTCGCAAAAAAAATTGCATCATCTGGGGTGCAATTTTTTTTGCGAAACGCGTCGGGAGATTCCACTGCTGCCACTATTTTACAAGCGTTTGTTTAACCATCTTGATGTAAGTGTATCTACCTACATTAAAGTTTGATTTTTTAGACGATATTATGCCATGTGCCCTTCTCTTTTCCTCCATATATTTATCTGATCGGTATCCTGGTTCACCACCATTTGAGCCACTGTTTTCCATTCACCTCTATCACCATTGCTGAGAGCGTTGTCCTGTGGATTTACCTGCATAGGATCAGCTTGGGAGGAGACATACATCTAATAGCCTGATGTGACCCTTCAGACGTATGTTTGTTTGGGTTCACTTGTTCCGGTAAGCCTTCCATATATTGGTGGTGGTTATTAGTGATGAGCCGAACACCCCCGGGTTCGGTTCGCACCAGAACCCGCGAACGGACCGAAAGTTCGAACGAACATTAGAACCCTATTAAATACAATGGATGCGAACGTTCGAATTCTAAAGTGCTAATTATAACAACTATTATGCATGTTATTGTCCTAAAAAGGGTTTGGGAACCCGGGTTCTGCACCAGGGGACATGTATCAATGCAAAAATAAGTTTTAAAAACGGTCGTTTTCCGGGAGCAGTCATTTTAATGATGCATAAAGTGAAAAAAAAAAAGTCAAATATTCCTTTAAATATCGTACCTGGGGGGTGTCTAAAGTATGCCTGTGAAGTGCCACGTGTTTCCCGTGTTTAGAACTGTCCCTGCACAAAATGACACTTCTAAAGGAAAAAAAAGCCATTTAAAACTGCTTGCGGCTTTAATGTAATGTCTGGTCCCGGTAATATGGATGAAAATCTTTAAGAAAAATGGCATAGCTACCCCATGACCCCCCCCCCTACCCCAGCCCATTACCAGCCCCTTTGGGTCTTGTATGGATATTAAGGGGAACCCCGCACATAAAATAAAAAAGGCCCTATATACTCTGAACAGCCGTATACAGGCGGTGCATACAAGACAGGGACTGTAGGTTTGTTCTTATGTAGAATCTGTTTGTAATTTTGAACAGGTACATTGTTGAAGTGTAGCTCCAGACCAAAAATCTATTTTTAAACTTTTTGGAAAACATAGGTAAGGGTTATCACCCCTGTAACATTTGTTTTGCTGTCTGTGCCCCTGTTCAGAACATTTCACCTCACTTTCCGTCCTAATGACAACTGTTTTTGAAATGTGGTGTTTTTCTTGAAACAAGGATTGCTGATAAAGCATCAGTACAGAGGAGACACCTTTCTCCCATATTTATTCTTACAGGAGAGAATTTTCCTTCCTAGTGGTAGATTTCCTCTCACTTCCTGTTGTCTTCTTGCGTTTGCAAGTAGGAGTCGTTTGTAAGTTGGATGTTTGAAAGTAGGGACCTGCCGTATATACTCTGCAGAAATAGGCCCCTTAGTTGTTGGTGTTGGCACAACACTGTAAGCACTCACAGTTACTCTTGGTTGGTGCTGGAACGCCCTGCTGTCAACTATTATATCAGGAATTTTAATTACATATAATTGTTGAACAGTGGTAGTAAAAATTGGGCCTTTGATGGTGGTGCTGGTGCCACAACACTGTAAGCCCTGACAGTTACTCTTGGTGGGTGCAGCAATGGGCCCTGCTGTGAATTATTAGATCAAGAATTGTAATTACATGCCCCTGTTGAACAGGGGCTGAAAAATTGGGCCTTAGGCACTGGTGGCACAACACTGCAACCCTTCACAGATACTGTACTTGGAGCACAGCAATGAGCCCTGTTGCAAAGTATTGCTTCAAAAATTGTAATGACACGCCCCTGTTAAACAGGGGCTGAAAAATTGGGCCTTAGGCACTGGTGGCACAACACTGCAACTCCTCACAGATACTGTACTTGGAGCACAGCAATGAGCCCTGTTGCAAAGTATTGCTTCAAAAATTGTAATTACACGCCACTGTTAAACAGGGGCTGAAAAATTGGGCGTTAGGCACTGGTGGCGGCACCCATAAACAAAAATGATCTTCCAAGCTATCATCATCAATCGTATCATTGAGGACTCGGAGGAGGAGGATAGCCAGTCAACATAACAGCACAGGCACTCAGCATCAGCATCAGTCTTGAAGGGATGTGACATTTTAAAATCAATTAGTCTGTTATATCAGCATCAGGTGTGTGGTAGCTGGTGGTGATCCAAGACTGGTTCATCTTGATGAAAGTCAGTCGATCAACCGAGTCGGTGGACAGGCGCACCCTGTGATCCGTGACAAATCCTCCAGCAGCACTGAATGTGCGTTCCGAAAGAACGCTGGATGCAGGACAGGCCAGTAGCTCAATTGCATACTGTGCAAGCTCTGGCCAGTGATCCATCCTCAAGACCCAGTAAGCCAGAGGATTTTCGGTGGGGAAGGTGTCCAAGTCTGACCTTGCCCCTAGATATTCCTGCACCATGTTTATCAGACGCTGGCGATGGTTGCTGGAACCGATCATACTTTGGGGCTGCGGACTAAAGAATTGTCTGAACGCATCGGTCAGACGGCCACCTTCCCCACCGCTCCTTCTTTGACTGGCCGAAGCCTCAGCAACTCGTTGTCCAGGACCAGGAGTTTGCAACCTCCCAGTCTCTGGGAACGCGTTGCACAGACCTTTCTGCAAGGCCTCCCGGAGTTGTCTCATCCTCTGCTCCCTCTGCGACGGTAACATAAGGTCCGCAACCTTACCCTTGTACCGTGGATCAAGGAGAGTGGCCAGCCAGTAATGGTCCCTCTCCTTGATCCGAAGAATACGAGGATCCTTCCGCAGACTTTGCAGGATCAGGGAGGCCATGCAGCGTAGGTTTGCTGAGGCATTCGCTCCGGAGTCCTCTGGGTCACTAAGGACGACATGATCCGCAGCCACCTCCTCCCAGCCACGTACAAGTCCACTGGTTTCTTGGGACTGTAAATCATCCCTAAAAGACTGCTGCTGATGATGCTGAGTGCCAGCCTCCACCTCCATGCTGACACAATCCTCCTCCTCCTCCTCCTCCTCCTCCTCCTCCTCCTCTTCCTGTGCGATGGGTGGGACAGAAGGAACACTGTCTGGGTAAAGGGGGCCTTGAGAGGCAAGGAAGTCCTCCTCTTCCTGCCTCTGTTCTGCCTCAAGTGCCCTGTCCATTATTCCACGCAGCGTGTGCTCCAACAGGTGGACAAGAGGTACAGTGTCACTGATGCATGCACTGTCACTGCTCACCATCCTCGTGGCCTCCTCAAATGGTGCCAGGACAGTGCATGCATCCCTGATCATGCCCCACTGGCGTGGAGAAAAAAAACCAAGCTCCCCTGACCCTGTCCTGGTGCCGTAGTCGCACAGGTACTCATTGATGGCCCTCTGCTGCGTGTGCAGCCGCTGCAGCATGGCCAACGTTGAGTTCCACCTGGTGGGCATGTCACATATAAGGCGGTTCTTGGGCAGGTTCAACTCCTTTTGCAGCTCAGCCAGGCGAGCACTGGCATTATAAGATCTGCGGAAATGCACACAGACTTTCCTGGCCTGCCTCAGGACATCCTGTAAGCCCGGGTACCTGCCCAAGAACCGCTGCACCACCAGGTTAAGGACGTGAGCCACACAGGGCACATGGGTCAGTTGTCCCTGTCGGAGGGCGGAGAGGAGGTTGGTGCCATTGTCGCAAACCACCATTCCTGGCTTAAGCTGGCGTGGCGTCAACCACCTCTCGGCCTGGCCCTGCAGAGCAGACAGGACCTCTGCCCCAGTGTGGCTTCTGTCCCCCAAACACACCAGCGCAAGCACGGCATGGCATCTTTTTGCCTGCGTACTTGCGTAGCCCCGTGAACGGCTACGGAGCACCGCTGGTTCATAGGACAAACCACAGGAAGAGGCCATGGAGGAAGAAGAAGAGGAGGGGGTGGAGGAGAGAGGTGTGTCACAACCAGTAGTAGCATTTTGGAGGCGTGGCGGTGGGACAACCTCCAACACTACTGCACCTTGTCCTGAATCCTTCCCAGCTGCCAAAAGAGTGACCCAATGGGCCGTGAAAGAAAGGTAACGTCCCTGTCCATGCCTGCTGGACCATGAGTCAGCGGTAATATGCACCTTACCGCTGACCGCCCTGTCCAGCGAGGCCAAGACATTGCCTTCCACATGCCGGTAGAGAGCCGGAATAGCCTTCCGTGAGAAAAAGTGGCGTTTGGGAACCTGCCACTGAGGAACCGCACATTGCACAAACTCACGGAAGGGGGCCGAGTCTACCAACTGAAAAGGCAGCAGTTGAAGCGCTAGCAATTTAGCCAAGCTAGCATTCAACCGCTGGGCATGTGGATGGCTGGGAGTGAACTTCTTTCGACGGTCCAGCAGCTGGGGCAGGGAAATTTGCCTGCTAGAATCGGACGTCGGTGTACTGCTAGCAGAGTGGGCGCAAGTACTTGGCTGTGACACACCTAATTCTACACCTTCATTCCTCTCAGTGCATGTTTCAGAGAGGACTGAAGTTATAGTGGGGTTGGAGATCCCAGCTGATGCGGTGCAAGGAGAGGTCCGCTTTGTTCTTTGGTGTGGGTCTTTGAGGTAGGCTTGCCAACGAGCTGCATGGCAGGTCAACATATGTCTGGTCAGGCATGTGGTACCCAAGCGGCTGATGTTTTGGCCACGCGATATACGCTTGAGACATATGTTGCAAACAGCAGCTGTGCGATCTGATGCACTAGCCTCAAAAAAGGCCCACACCAAAGAACTTTTTGAATGACGGGCAGAGGCAGCGCCCTGCACAGGCGGAGCTCTGCGGTGTGATTCCGTCGGTGTACTGCCCTTACGCTGGCCACCAAAGGGCATCCTGCCTCGTTGGAGATGTGCCTCCTCCTCATCCTCCTCCTCCTCCTCTCTCCTATTAGGCACCCACGTGGAGTCATTGACCTCATCATCCCCTCCCTCCTCATCACTGGAGCCAATCTGGCAGTATGCTGCAGCTGCTGGAACATGACTGCCAGATTGGTGTCCTTCTTGAGCATCCCCTCTGTCTGCTCTCACGCTACTGCCTTCCTCTAGCTGGGTTTCATCATCAGACCCTTCGAAACGCTGGGCATCCTCCTGGAGCATGTACCCAACACTGTGCTGAAACAGTTCGGGGGACTCCTCAGGAGGAGGACATGGTGGGTCTAGGGAAGGAGTGACTGATGATTTGTCTGACATTGATACCAGGGAAGACGACGCTTTGGCAGCTGCTTTTCCAGTACCCTGAGCCTGGGTGAGAGAGGATGAGGAGGAGGAGGAGGGCTTGGTCATCCACTCTACCAAGTCTTCGGCATGATGTGGCTCAACATGTCCAGCTGCCGAAAAGAAGGACAAGCGTGTCCCATGGCCATGTGCTGATGACAATGCACCGCGTCCACGACCAGCACTGTTGCCCCCAGACACAGAGCCTGCTTGCCCTCTTTTATTGCCTCCTGACTGTCTGCCTCTCCTTGTTTGCCTTCCAGACATTCTAATAGATGGCCTGCAGGGAGATGGGAAAAAAGCAATAAGGGCTACCTTCAGGTGTCCTTCTCTGTCCCTTGAAACAAGGACTTTCACAGTGAAAGAAACTGACACTGTCCCTACCTAGAGTTTTCTGTCCCTAGAATAAATGTTTTTTTTAATCACAATATAGCACAAGGACAATTCACTCAATGTCTCTCCAGGTCCCTGGAAACAAGGACTTGCAGAGTGAAAGAAACTGACACTGTCCCTACCTAGAGTTTTCTGTCCCTAGAATAAATGTTTTTTTTAAGCACAATATAGCACAAGGACAATTAACTCACTGTCCTTACAGGTCCCTGGAAACAAGGACTTGCAGAGTGAAAAAAAAAAAACACTCTCCCTACCTAGAGTTTTCTGTCCCTAGAAAAAATGTTTTTTTTAAGCACAATATAGCACAAGGAGAATTAACTCACTGTCCTTACAGGTCCCTGGAAACAAGGACTTGCAGAGTGAAAGAAAAAAAACACTCTCCCTACCTACAGTTTTCTGTCCCTAGAAAAAATGTTTTTTTTAATCACAATATAGCACAAGGAAAATTAACTCACTGTCCTTACAGGTCCCTGGAAACAAGGACTTGCAGAGTGAAAGAAAAAAAACACTCTCCCTACCTACAGTTTTCTGTCCCTAGAAAAAATGTTTTTTTTAATCACAATATAGCACAAGGAAAATTAACTCACTGTCCTTACAGGTCCCTGGAAACAAGGACTTGCAGAGTGAAAGAAACTGACACTGTCCCTACCTAGAGTTTTCTGTCCCTAGAATAAATGTTTTTTTTAATCACAATATAGCACAAGGAAAATTAACTCACTGTCCTTACAGGTCCCTGGAAACAAGGACTTGCAGAGTGAAAGAAACTGACACTGTCCCTACCTAGAGTTTTCTGTCCCTAGAATAAATGTTTTTTTTAAGCACAATATAGCACAAGGACAATTAACTCACTGTCCTTACAGGTCCCTGGAAACAAGGACTTGCAGAGTGAAAGAAAAAAAACAAACACTCTCCCTACCTACAGTTTTCTGTCCCTAGAAAAAATGTTTTTTTTAATCACAATATAGCACAAGGAAAATTAACTCACTGTCCTTACAGGTCCCTGGAAACAAGGACTTGCAGAGTGAAAGAAAAAAAACACTCTCCCTACCTACAGTTTTCTGTCCCTAGAAAAAATGTTTTTTTTAATCACAATATAGCACAAGGAAAATTAACTCACTGTCCTTACAGGTCCCTGGAAACAAGGACTTGCAGAGTGAAAGAAACTGACACTGTCCCTACCTAGAGTTTTCTGTCCCTAGAATAAATGTTTTTTTTAATCACAATATAGCACAAGGAAAATTAACTCACTGTCCTTACAGGTCCCTGGAAACAAGGACTTGCAGAGTGAAAGAAACTGACACTGTCCCTACCTAGAGTTTTCTGTCCCTAGAATAAATGTTTTTTTTAAGCACAATATAGCACAAGGACAATTAACTCACTGTCCTTACAGGTCCCTGGAAACAAGGACTTGCAGAGTGAAAGAAAAAAAACACTCTCCCTACCTACAGTTTTCTGTCCCTAGAAAAAATGTTTTTTTTAATCACAATATAGCACAAGGAAAATTAACTCACTGTCCTTACAGGTCCCTGGAAACAAGGACTTGCAGAGTGAAAGAAAAAAAACACTCTCCCTACCTACAGTTTTCTGTCCCTAGAAAAAATGTTTTTTTTAATCACAATATAGCACAAGGAAAATTAACTCACTGTCCTTACAGGTCCCTGGAAACAAGGACTTGCAGAGTGAAAGAAACTGACACTGTCCCTACCTAGAGTTTTCTGTCCCTAGAATAAATGTTTTTTTTAATCACAATATAGCACAAGGACAATTCACTCAATGTCTCTCCAGGTCCCTGGAAACAAGGACTTGCAGAGTGAAAGAAACTGACACTGTCCCTACCTAGAGTTTTCTGTCCCTAGAATAAATGTTTTTTTTAAGCACAATATAGCACAAGGACAATTAACTCACTGTCCTTACAGGTCCCTGGAAACAAGGACTTGCAGAGTGAAAGAAAAAAAACAAACACTCTCCCTACCTACAGTTTTCTGTCCCTAGAAAAAATGTTTTTTTTAATCACAATATAGCACAAGGAAAATTAACTCACTGTCCTTACAGGTCCCTGGAAACAAGGACTTGCAGAGTGAAAGAAACTGACACTGTCCCTACCTAGAGTTTTCTGTCCCTAGAATAAATGTTTTTTTTAATCACAATATAGCACAAGGAAAATTAACTCACTGTCCTTACAGGTCCCTGGAAACAAGGACTTGCAGAGTGAAAGAAACTGACACTGTCCCTACCTAGAGTTTTCTGTCCCTAGAATAAATGTTTTTTTTAAGCACAATATAGCACAAGGACAATTAACTCACTGTCCTTACAGGTCCCTGGAAACAAGGACTTGCAGAGTGAAAGAAACTGACACTGTCCCTACCTAGAGTTTTCTGTCCCTAGAATAAATGTTTTTTTGAATCACAATATAGCACAAGGAAAATTAACTCACTGTCCTTACAGGTCCCTGGAAACAAGGACTTGCAGAGTGAAAGAAACTGACACTGTCCCTACCTAGAGTTTTCTGTCCCTAGAATAAATGTTTTTTTTAATCACAATATAGCACAAGGAAAATTAACTCACTGTCCTTACAGGTCCCTGGAAACAAGGACTTGCAGAGTGAAAGAAACTGACACTGTCCCTACCTAGAGTTTTCTGTCCCTAGAATAAATGTTTTTTTTAAGCACAATATAGCACAAGGACAATTAACTCACTGTCCTTACAGGTCCCTGGAAACAAGGACTTGCAGAGTGAAAGAAAAAAAACACACTCTCCCTACCTACAGTTTTCTGTCCCTAGAAAAAATGTTTTTTTTAATCACAATATAGCACAAGGAAAATTAACTCACTGTCCTTACAGGTCCCTGGAAACAAGGACTTGCAGAGTGAAAGAAACTGACACTGTCCCTACCTAGAGTTTTCTGTCCCTAGAATAAATGTTTTTTTTAATCACAATATAGCACAAGGAAAATTAACTCACTGTCCTTACAGGTCCCTGGAAACAAGGACTTGCAGAGTGAAAGAAACTGACACTGTCCCTACCTAGAGTTTTCTGTCCCTAGAATAAATGTTTTTTTTAAGCACAATATAGCACAAGGACAATTAACTCACTGTCCTTACAGGTCCCTGGAAACAAGGACTTGCAGAGTGAAAGAAAAAAAACACTCTCCCTACCTACAGTTTTCTGTCCCTAGAAAAAATGTTTTTTTTAATCACAATATAGCACAAGGAAAATTAACTCACTGTCCTTACAGGTCCCTGGAAACAAGGACTTGCAGAGTGAAAGAAAAAAAACACTCTCCCTACCTACAGTTTTCTGTCCCTAGAAAAAATGTTTTTTTTAATCACAATATAGCACAAGGAAAATTAACTCACTGTCCTTACAGGTCCCTGGAAACAAGGACTTGCAGAGTGAAAGAAACTGACACTGTCCCTACCTAGAGTTTTCTGTCCCTAGAATAAATGTTTTTTTTAATCACAATATAGCACAAGGACAATTCACTCAATGTCTCTCCAGGTCCCTGGAAACAAGGACTTGCAGAGTGAAAGAAACTGACACTGTCCCTACCTAGAGTTTTCTGTCCCTAGAATAAATGTTTTTTTTAAGCACAATATAGCACAAGGACAATTAACTCACTGTCCTTACAGGTCCCTGGAAACAAGGACTTGCAGAGTGAAAGAAAAAAAACACTCTCCCTACCTACAGTTTTCTGTCCCTAGAAAAAATGTTTTTTTTAATCACAATATAGCACAAGGAAAATTAACTCACTGTCCTTACAGGTCCCTGGAAACAAGGACTTGCAGAGTGAAAGAAACTGACACTGTCCCTACCTAGAGTTTTCTGTCCCTAGAATAAATGTTTTTTTTAATCACAATATAGCACAAGGAAAATTAACTCACTGTCCTTACAGGTCCCTGGAAACAAGGACTTGCAGAGTGAAAGAAACTGACACTGTCCCTACCTAGAGTTTTCTGTCCCTAGAATAAATGTTTTTTTTAAGCACAATATAGCACAAGGACAATTAACTCACTGTCCTTACAGGTCCCTGGAAACAAGGACTTGCAGAGTGAAAGAAACTGACACTGTCCCTACCTAGAGTTTTCTGTCCCTAGAATAAATGTTTTTTTGAATCACAATATAGCACAAGGAAAATTAACTCACTGTCCTTACAGGTCCCTGGAAACAAGGACTTGCAGAGTGAAAGAAACTGACACTGTCCCTACCTAGAGTTTTCTGTCCCTAGAATAAATGTTTTTTTTAATCACAATATAGCACAAGGAAAATTAACTCACTGTCCTTACAGGTCCCTGGAAACAAGGACTTGCAGAGTGAAAGAAACTGACACTGTCCCTACCTAGAGTTTTCTGTCCCTAGAATAAATGTTTTTTTTAAGCACAATATAGCACAAGGACAATTAACTCACTGTCCTTACAGGTCCCTGGAAACAAGGACTTGCAGAGTGAAAGAAAAAAAACACTCTCCCTACCTACAGTTTTCTGTCCCTAGAAAAAATGTTTTTTTTAATCACAATATAGCACAAGGAAAATTAACTCACTGTCCTTACAGGTCCCTGGAAACAAGGACTTGCAGAGTGAAAGAAACTGACACTGTCCCTACCTAGAGTTTTCTGTCCCTAGAATAAATGTTTTTTTTAATCACAATATAGCACAAGGACAATTCACTCAATGTCTCTCCAGGTCCCTGGAAACAAGGACTTGCAGAGTGAAAGAAACTGACACTGTCCCTACCTAGAGTTTTCTGTCCCTAGAATAAATGTTTTTTTTAAGCACAATATAGCACAAGGACAATTAACTCACTGTCCTTACAGGTCCCTGGAAACAAGGACTTGCAGAGTGAAAGAAAAAAAACACTCTCCCTACCTACAGTTTTCTGTCCCTAGAAAAAATGTTTTTTTTAATCACAATATAGCACAAGGAAAATTAACTCACTGTCCTTACAGGTCCCTGGAAACAAGGACTTGCAGAGTGAAAGAAAAAAAACACTCTCCCTACCTACAGTTTTCTGTCCCTAGAAAAAATGTTTTTTTTAATCACAATATAGCACAAGGAAAATTAACTCACTGTCCTTACAGGTCCCTGGAAACAAGGACTTGCAGAGTGAAAGAAACTGACACTGTCCCTACCTAGAGTTTTCTGTCCCTAGAATAAATGTTTTTTTTAAGCACAATATAGCACAAGGACAATTAACTCACTGTCCTTACAGGTCCCTGGAAACAAGGACTTGCAGAGTGAAAGAAACTGACACTGTCCCTACCTAGAGTTTTCTGTCCCTAGAATAAATGTTTTTTTGAATCACAATATAGCACAAGGAAAATTAACTCACTGTCCTTACAGGTCCCTGGAAACAAGGACTTGCAGAGTGAAAGAAACTGACACTGTCCCTACCTAGAGTTTTCTGTCCCTAGAATAAATGTTTTTTTTAATCACAATATAGCACAAGGAAAATTAACTCACTGTCCTTACAGGTCCCTGGAAACAAGGACTTGCAGAGTGAAAGAAACTGACACTGTCCCTACCTAGAGTTTTCTGTCCCTAGAATAAATGTTTTTTTTAAGCACAATATAGCACAAGGACAATTAACTCACTGTCCTTACAGGTCCCTGGAAACAAGGACTTGCAGAGTGAAAGAAAAAAACACTCTCCCTACCTACAGTTTTCTGTCCCTAGAAAAAATGTTTTTTTTAATCACAATATAGCACAAGGAAAATTAACTCACTGTCCTTACAGGTCCCTGGAAACAAGGACTTGCAGAGTGAAAGAAAAAAAACACTCTCCCTACCTACAGTTTTCTGTCCCTAGAAAAAATGTTTTTTTTAATCACAATATAGCACAAGGAAAATTAACTCACTGTCCTTACAGGTCCCTGGAAACAAGGACTTGCAGAGTGAAAGAAACTGACACTGTCCCTACCTAGAGTTTTCTGTCCCTAGAATAAATGTTTTTTTTAATCACAATATAGCACAAGGACAATTCACTCAATGTCTCTCCAGGTCCCTGGAAACAAGGACTTGCAGAGTGAAAGAAACTGACACTGTCCCTACCTAGAGTTTTCTGTCCCTAGAATAAATGTTTTTTTTAAGCACAATATAGCACAAGGACAATTAACTCACTGTCCTTACAGGTCCCTGGAAACAAGGACTTGCAGAGTGAAAGAAAAAAAACACTCTCCCTACCTACAGTTTTCTGTCCCTAGAAAAAATGTTTTTTTTAATCACAATATAGCACAAGGAAAATTAACTCACTGTCCTTACAGGTCCCTGGAAACAAGGACTTGCAGAGTGAAAGAAACTGACACTGTCCCTACCTAGAGTTTTCTGTCCCTAGAATAAATGTTTTTTTTAATCACAATATAGCACAAGGAAAATTAACTCACTGTCCTTACAGGTCCCTGGAAACAAGGACTTGCAGAGTGAAAGAAACTGACACTGTCCCTACCTAGAGTTTTCTGTCCCTAGAATAAATGTTTTTTTTAAGCACAATATAGCACAAGGACAATTAACTCACTGTCCTTACAGGTCCCTGGAAACAAGGACTTGCAGAGTGAAAGAAACTGACACTCTCCCTACCTACAGTTTTCTGTCCCTAGAATAAATGTTTTTTTGAATCACAATATAGCACAAGGAAAATTAACTCACTGTCCTTACAGGTCCCTGGAAACAAGGACTTGCAGAGTGAAAGAAAAAAAACACTCTCCCTACCTACAGTTTTCTGTCCCTAGAAAAAATGTTTTTTTTAATCACAATATAGCACAAGGAAAATTAACTCACTGTCCTTACAGGTCCCTGGAAACAAGGACTTGCAGAGTGAAAGAAACTGACACTGTCCCTACCTAGAGTTTTCTGTCCCTAGAATAAATGTTTTTTTTAATCACAATATAGCACAAGGAAAATTAACTCACTGTCCTTACAGGTCCCTGGAAACAAGGACTTGCAGAGTGAAAGAAACTGACACTGTCCCTACCTAGAGTTTTCTGTCCCTAGAATAAATGTTTTTTTTAAGCACAATATAGCACAAGGACAATTAACTCACTGTCCTTACAGGTCCCTGGAAACAAGGACTTGCAGAGTGAAAGAAAAAAAACACTCTCCCTACCTACAGTTTTCTGTCCCTAGAAAAAATGTTTTTTTTAATCACAATATAGCACAAGGAAAATTAACTCACTGTCCTTACAGGTCCCTGGAAACAAGGACTTGCAGAGTGAAAGAAACTGACACTGTCCCTACCTAGAGTTTTCTGTCCCTAGAATAAATGTTTTTTTTAATCACAATATAGCACAAGGAAAATTAACTCACTGTCCTTACAGGTCCCTGGAAACAAGGACTTGCAGAGTGAAAGAAACTGACACTGTCCCTACCTAGAGTTTTCTGTCCCTAGAATAAATGTTTTTTTTAAGCACAATATAGCACAAGGACAATTAACTCACTGTCCTTACAGGTCCCTGGAAACAAGGACTTGCAGAGTGAAAGAAACTGACACTGTCCCTACCTAGAGTTTTCTGTCCCTAGAATAAATGTTTTTTTTAATCACAATATAGCACAAGGAAAATTAACTCACTGTCCTTACAGGTCCCTGGAAACAAGGACTTGCAGAGTGAAAGAAACTGACACTGTCCCTACCTAGAGTTTTCTGTCCCTAGAATAAATGTTTTTTTTAATCACAATATAGCACAAGGACAATTAACTCACTGTCCTTACAGGTCCCTGGAAACAAGGACTTGCAGAGTGAAAGAAACTGACACTGTCCCTACCTAGAGTTTTCTGTCCCTAGAATAAATGTTTTTTTTAAGCACAATATAGCACAAGGACAATTAACTCACTGTCCTTACAGGTCCCTGGAAACAAGGACTTGCAGAGTGAAAGAAACTGACACTGTCCCTACCTAGAGTTTTCTGTCCCTAGAATAAATGTTTTTTTTAATCACAATATAGCACAAGGAAAATTAACTCACTGTCCTTACAGGTCCCTGGAAACAAGGACTTGCAGAGTGAAAGAAACTGACACTGTCCCTACCTAGAGTTTTCTGTCCCTAGAATAAATGTTTTTTTTAATCACAATATAGCACAAGGACAATTAACTCACTGTCCTTACAGGTCCCTGGAAACAAGGACTTGCAGAGTGAAAGAAACTGACACTGTCCCTACCTAGAGTTTTCTGTCCCTAGAATAAATGTTTTTTTTAAGCACAATATAGCACAAGGACAATTAACTCACTGTCCTTACAGGTCCCTGGAAACAAGGACTTGCAGAGTGAAAGAAACTGACACTGTCCCTACCTAGAGTTTTCTGTCCCTAGAATAAATGTTTTTTTTAATCACAATATAGCACAAGGAAAATTAACTCACTGTCCTTACAGGTCCCTGGAAACAAGGACTTGCAGAGTGAAAGAAACTGACACTGTCCCTACCTAGAGTTTTCTGTCCCTAGAATAAATGTTTTTTTTAAGCACAATATAGCACAAGGACAATTAACTCACTGTCCTTACAGGTCCCTGGAAACAAGGACTTGCAGAGTGAAAGAAACTGACACTGTCCCTACCTAGAGTTTTCTGTCCCTAGAATAAATGTTTTTTTTAATCACAATATAGCACAAGGAAAATTAACTCACTGTCCTTACAGGTCCCTGGAAACAAGGACTTGCAGAGTGAAAGAAACTGACACTGTCCCTACCTAGAGTTTTCTGTCCCTAGAATAAATGTTTTTTTTAATCACAATATAGCACAAGGACAATTAACTCACTGTCCTTACAGGTCCCTGGAAACAAGGACTTGCAGAGTGAAAGAAACTGACACTGTCCCTACCTAGAGTTTTCTGTCCCTAGAATAAATGTTTTTTTTAAGCACAATATAGCACAAGGACAATTAACTCACTGTCCTTACAGGTCCCTGGAAACAAGGACTTGCAGAGTGAAAGAAACTGACACTGTCCCTACCTAGAGTTTTCTGTCCCTAGAATAAATGTTTTTTTTAATCACAATATAGCACAAGGAAAATTAACTCACTGTCCTTACAGGTCCCTGGAAACAAGGACTTGCAGAGTGAAAGAAACTGACACTGTCCCTACCTAGAGTTTTCTGTCCCTAGAATAAATGTTTTTTTTAATCACAATATAGCACAAGGACAATTAACTCACTGTCCTTACAGGTCCCTGGAAACAAGGACTTGCAGAGTGAAAGAAACTGACACTGTCCCTACCTAGAGTTTTCTGTCCCTAGAATAAATGTTTTTTTTAAGCACAATATAGCACAAGGACAATTAACTCACTGTCCTTACAGGTCCCTGGAAACAAGGACTTGCAGAGTGAAAGAAACTGACACTGTCCCTACCTAGAGTTTTCTGTCCCTAGAATAAATGTTTTTTTTAAGCACACTATAGCAGAAGCACAAAACACACTGACACTCTCCCTACCTATCCTTCTCTTTCCCTAAACTAAAGGAATCCAGGTTAAGCAAGAAAGAAATAACAGTCACTGTCCCTGCCTATGCTACTCTATCCCTGCTCCGGAACACACTACACTAGGCCGCCGTGCTGGCGGCCTTTTATAGTGTGGGGCGTGTACTAAACACCCTCAGCAATAATTGGCCACAGGCATCCTGCCTGTGGCCAATCATTGCTCTCCTCGCTGCCGGCGCTGTGATTGGCCAAGCATGCGGGGTCACAGTGCATGCTTGGCCAATCACAGCGCCTGGATGACACTGCGATGGCGTAGTGCATTGTGGGCCGTTCGCGTCACTCGAATTTGGCGCGAACGGCCCAAATCGTTCGATCTTCGTCGAACGATCGAACAGCCAATGTTCGAGTCGAACGTATGTTCGACTCGAACACGAAGCTCATCCCTAGTGGTTATCTACACTTCTTTTTCAAGATTTCAGATTCTACACACAACTGTTCAAGAATTGTTTCATTTATTAGAGACTTTTTCATTATTTACATGAACTTTTGTTACCTAATTGGATATTACCCTTCATTACACTGGGTGTTTTTTACTTTTCACCCTTGTTTAGCGCTGCATTTTTTGTTTTTAGTCCTTACTTGGTGTTGCAGGTAAGTTTCCCAGCTAGCAGGCTTCCATGCAGGCCACTGCCATGTACATTCACAGCTTTCCAGAGCTTTTCACAGCCTCCACAGCTATTGCAGTGTCCACCATTCACCATGCACAGACATCACTACACTCCTTCCTCTCACCTAAAACTTCCTGTCTCTCTTAAACCACTTCCTTGGACAGGTGTGTTAACCCTTTCTGTTCCCTTAAAGGAACCACAGCCCAAACAGAGGGGAAATATAGCGTCCTTCCCGGACCCAGCCACGGCGTCCTGTACATATCCCCCCCCCCTGTGCCCCAACGCTAAGGAGGTGGAGGCAACAGTGGAGCTAAAACAATGGACTCCGGAGAGGGCATCTGCATTTTGATGCAGTCTCCCGGGCCTATGCTCCACTACAAATTTAAATTCCTGGAGCGCCAGGAACCAACGTGTAATCCTGGCATTAGTCCCTTTACCTTGCCTCATCCATGTTAAAGGGGCATGGTCAGAAATCAACCTAAACTTCCTTCCCAAGAGGTAATATCTGAGGGATTCCAGAGCCCACTTAATGGCCAGACATTCTCGTTCAACTATAGCATAGTTTTTTTCCGCTGGTGTCAACTTCCTACTGAGGAAGACTACTGGGTGCTCCTCCCCATGAACAACCTGTGACAACACAGCTCCCAATCCTACATCAGAAGCATCAGTCTGGACAACAAACTCGTTTGAAAAATTGGGTGCTATCAGGACAGGGTGTTGGCACAGTGCTGACTTGAGCTCCAAAAAAGCCTTTTCAGCATCTGCATTCCATTCCACCATGACCGATTTTCGACCCCTAGTCAGATCGGTCAATGGAGCCGCCAATGTGGCAAAGTTGGGAACGAATCTCCTGTAGTATCCCACCATGCCCAGGAATGCACATACCTGCTTTTTTGTGAGGGGGCGGGGCCAATTCTGTATAGCCTCTACCTTGCTAACCTGAGGTTTCACCACCCCTCTACCCACAATATAGCCCAGGTATTTCACCTCCTCCATTCCCAAAGCACATTTTTCAGGGTTTATTGTAAACCCCTCCTTCCAAAGAGAGTCCAGTACTGCCTGGACTTTGGGCAAGTGTGATTCCCAGTCTCTGCTAAAAATGACTATGTCGTCCAAGTACACTGAGGCATACTCCCGGTGAGGTCGTAAAATCCTATCCATTGCTCGCTGGAAAGTGGCTGGAGCAGTTTGCAGTCCAAAAGGCATTCGTTTGTACTGAAAACTCCCCTCTGGGGTAGAAAAAGCAGTTTTCTCTCTAGCAGCCTTAGTCAACGGGATTTGCCAATACCCCTTGGTAAGGTCTAATGTTGTAATATACCTGGCTGGACCTAGTCTCTCAATAAGCTCATCTACCCGGGGCATGGGGTAGGCATCAAACCGTGAAACCTCATTAAGTTTCCGGAAATCATTGCAGAATCGCAGAGTCCCGTTGGGCTTTGGTACCAACACAATCGGGCTCGACCACTCACTCTGCGATTCTTCAATGATCTCCAGGTCTAGCATCTTCTTCACTTCCTCTGAAACGGCCTTCCTTTGAGCCTCTGGGATGCGGTAGGGCCGGACAAAAACTTTGACTCCAGGTTCCGTGATAATATCATGTTCTATAACACTAGTTAGCCCTGGCAAGTCTGAAAACTTTTATTTCTCTGCAAGAACTCCTTTGCCTGCTGACTTTGGATTTTAGACAGGGTACTTGCTACTTGGACACTCTCCACCCCAACCTGAGGCTCAAGTCTTGCACTAGCCAGGGAGGTCACCGGTTCCCTGTCGGTCCAGGGCTTTAACAAGTTGACATGATATATCTGATACGGTTTCCTCTTGCCTGGCTGGTGGACTCTATAATTTACCTCTCCCACTTTTTCCACAACTTCAAAGGGACCTTGCCATCTGGCCAAGAATGTACTTTCCACAGTGGGAATTAGCACCGCTACTTGATCCCCCACTTGGAAGTGCCTTATTTTAGCAGCCCTATTATAGGCCCGTCGTTGAACCTCCTGGGCTTTTTGCAAATGCTCCTTGACTAGTCGCATCACAGTTTGGATCCTTTCCTGCATTTGGGAGACATATTCAAGAACACTCTTATGCTGAACAGGTTCACTTTCCCATTCCTCTTTAACAAAGTCAAGTAGTCCGCGAGGTCTCCGCCCATATACCAACTCAAAGGGCGAAAATCCCGTGGAGGCCTGGGGCACTTCCCTGATAGCAAACAGGAGAGCTGGTAACAGGCAGTCCCAGTCTTTCCCATCCCTTTGTACCACTCTCTTGAGCATAGACTTAAGGGTCTTATTAAAGCGTTCCACTAACCCGTCCGTTTGGGGATGGTAGACCGATGTGCGCAGCTGTTTAATCCGGAACAGCTTGCACACATCGGCCATAACTCTTGACATAAACGGGGTGCCCTGGTCTGTGAGTATTTCCTTGGGAAAACCAGTCCGTGTAAACAACTGGAACAATTCCCGGGCAATAGCCTTAGAGGAGGTATTCCGAAGGGGAAGCGCCTCAGGATATCGGGTGGCATAGTCAAGAATCACCAATATGTAGGAGTAACCTCGAGCTGACTTTACCAAGGGACCCACTATATCCATGGCTATCCTCTCGAACGGGACCTCAATTATGGGCAGAGGGATCAAAGGGCTCCGGAAGTGGGTCACCGGAGCGGTCAAATGACAGGTGGGACAAGAGGTACAGTATTTCTTTACCTCTGCTTTCAGACCTGGCCAGTAAAACCGGTCGGTGATCCGTGCCTCCGTCTTCTCAACTCCCAGGTGTCCCCCTAACACATCGTCATGGGCCAGGTCCAGAACCTTTTGTCTATATTGTTGGGATACCAACAATTGTTCTACCACATTTTCTCTCACCTTGGTAACCCGATACAATAACTCATTATATATTGCGAAGTGTGGCCACCGCTCATTCGCACCTGGCTTTTGGGGAACCCCATTTACTACTACAACTTGTTCCCGTGCATGGGCCAAAGTGGGGTCCTGCATCTGAGCAGTACCAAACGCCCCCTGGGGAACACCCAAATCTGGCAGGGCAGGGGTAGAGGCCACTTCCTCGTCCTCTTCCCCCAGCATTACCTGAAGTGGGGAAGGTCCTCCCCCCTCAATGTTTTGGTAGGTCTGTGGACCACATATCTTGACATTCTCAACATTATCAGCTCTACTTTCATCACCATTAACCCAACCATTAGCAATTTCATCATTTGGATCCACATTAAGAACATTTGGCAGTTCAGGGTTATTCCTCTCAGCAGCAGGAACAGGGAGGCTAGTTTCTCCCCAATCTCTGAACTGTTCTCCTTGTTCCCACAGTTTTGTAAACAACGGACAGTCTCGTCCTATTATAACATCATGTACCAAGTTCTTTACCACCCCCACCTCTTGAGTACCAGTGCCACATGCGGAGGAGATGGTCACCGAGATGAGAGGGTACTCTCTAGTGTCCCCGTGAATGCATACCACCCGTAAGGTTTTTCTTACCGGACCGATCTTCCCAATTACTCTAGGATGAACCAGGGTTACCATGCTTCCGGAGTCCAACAAAGCCCGGGCAGGGAGATGGTTCACTTGGACTTCACACTCAAATTTTTCCACACCCAGGTCGAGCTGTGTGGTGCATACTTTATGGGCATAAAAAAAAGACCCCCTCCGAAGAACCCCGCATTCCATGGGCTCCTCTTGCAGTGGGCAGTGTGCCCGGGTATGACCCCAGGAATGACATCGCCAACATTGTACATCCCCTCCTCTCCGAACTGGAACAGAACGCTGAGGAGGTACCGTGAGTGACTCTTGACCTTCCGGGGTGTTTGCTCCAGGACTCCTTGGAACATCCTTTCGAAGGGCAGCAGTTGGTCGAACAGGCCGTGGTAGACTGGGGCCTATGCGCTTGGTAGGTCCGAGCAGGTCCTCCACCACTGTATATCGTTCCACCATCTCGACAAGGAGGTTTGCTGTTTTGGGGTCTCCATGGCTGACCCACCGTTGAAGGTTGTCTGGCAGGGATCTCAGGTATCGGTCCAGCACAACTCGTTCCACGATTTGGGGGCCCGACAACACCTCAGGCTGCAGCCATTTTTTTACCAGTTGCACCAGGTCATGCATTTGAGACCGAGGTGACCGATCTGGACGATACTTCTATTGGTGTACTCGTTGGGCCCGAACGGCCGTAGTCACCCCCAGACGAGCCAGAATTTCTGTCTTTAACTTTTGATAGTCTTTAGCATCATCGGGTGGCAGGTCAAAGTAGGCTTTTTGAGGATCTCCGGTGAGAAAAGGGGCAATGAGGCCGGCCCACTGGTCCTGAGGCCACCCTTCTCTCTCTGCCGTCCTCTCAAATGTAGCAAGAAATGCCTCTACATCATCGCTCAGGGACAATTTCTGCAAAAAATGGCTTGCCCTCATCGTCACCTGGTTGCCAGGGGCAACAGCCGCTTGCTCCCGAACCTGAGATAGCTGCTGCACTGCTTCCTTTAAGACAGCCACCTGAGCCTGCATAACCTCTTGTTGGGCTGCTTGCTGGGCTGCCAACTGGGTCACCAACAGGCGAGTATTTTCTTGCTGCAGCTGATTTGCTTCCTCATGGCGAGTTTGCGCTTGCATATTAGCCAGGGACAGCTGTTTAATTAGCTCCTCCATTGCTTCAGCTTTCAACGTTTGTGCAGCTTTAACCCAGGACATATATCCAATGTACTGTCCCTTTTAACTGTTCAATGTCAAGTTCAATGCAAAGATAAAAAATAAAAAAAAGTTTTCTTTTTTTTCTTCTTATGCCTGTTATTCTGTCCTGCCCGCATTCTCCACCAGTGTAGCGTTCGGGGAACCAGCTAGATCGCAGGACACAGGCTTTTCAAACAAAAGGACGTTTATTAAACTTAAATGGCTTCACAGCAGCAAAACAAAAAGAAATAACAGTCTCACCGACTTGTTGAGCTTATAACTGCTGTTGCAGTTAAACAGTCCTTACTTGGTGTTGCAGGTAAGTTTCCCAGCTAGCAGGCTTCCATGCAGGCCACTGCCATGTACATTCACAGCTTTCCAGAGCTTTTCACAGCCTCCACAGCTTTTGCAGTGTCCACCATTCACCATGCACAGACATCACTACACTCCTTCCTCTCACCTAAAACTTCCTGTCTCTCTTAAACCACTTCCTTGGACAGGTGTGTTAACCCTTTCTGTTCCCTTAAAGGAACCACAGCCCAAACAGAGGGGAAATATAGCGTCCTTCCCGGACCCAGCCACGGCGTCCTGTACACTATGTATTTTATATGATATTATTACAATTTATATTTTTTCTATAGTGCCTATAAAGTCCATTCTTTCCATATATTCTTCTACGGCCACCAGACTGATCGGCTGCATGGGAGGCCAGAGGAGAGATTTGGGGTCTAATAGACCCCAAATCTCTCCATAAAGAGGACCTGTCACAGCCCATGCTATCACAAGGGATGTCATGGGTCTTACAGCAGGACAAAGACCCAAACTACGTAAAAAAAGCACCCAGAAATGGTTTGAGACAAAGCGCTGGAGAGTACTGAGCAGGCCAGCAACGAGTCCAGATCTAAATCCCATAGAGCACATGTGGAGAGATCTCAAAACAGCAGTTGGGAAAAAGAACCCTTACCATCCGAGAGACTTGGAGCAATTGGCGAAAGAAGAGTGGTCCAAAATCCAGGGGGTCCCCGGGTTACGAACCCGTTAGGGACTTTCCTCCTGTTTGTAATCCAGAAATGTTCGTAAGTCGGCCGTGCATGCGCAGAACGACAATTACGGACATTTCTGATGTTTTCCGATGTTCCGTCGAATGCCGTTCCGCGCATGCGTAGCCAATTACGGCCGTTTCTGTCATTTTCCGTGGCTCCGTCTGGCCGTGCATGCGCAGAATGGCAGATGGTCCGCGCAGAACGACAGAGCGTCCTCGCAGCGCCCTGTTCGTAAGTAGGAGTGGTTCGTAAGTCGGGCGTTCGTAAGTCGGGGACCCCCTGTACCAGTAGAGAGGTGGAAGAAACTCATTGATGGTCACACAAAGCCATTGATTTCAGTTATTTTTTTCCGAAGGGTGTGCTACCAAAATTTTTATTTAAGGTGTAAATCATTATGTCCAGTGCATTTTTGGAGTTTTGCGTGGAATGTGTCAGATTTGGCTTTTTGTTTCTCCTCTTTTTGTGTCATACCCAGTGGCGGCTGGTGCTCAAAAATTTGGGGGGGGGCACAAACAAACAAAAAAAAACATCAATTGCCGCCACTGTGCCCAAATGTCGCCAGATTGTCCCCATATACAGCCAGTTTGTCCCCAAATGCAGCCAGTTTGTCCCCAAATGCAGCCAGTTTGTCCCCAAATGCAGACAGTTTCCCCCCAGCCCTGCACTTACCTTCCTCGGGTCAGCGCCGTCCTTCTCCCGCCCTCGATGTCGCTTCAGCCAATCTGGTTACCGGTGAACCTGATTGGCTGAAATGCCTGTCAGTGTTAACCAGGGAACGCACCCCCGTGCGTCCCCTGGTTAACTATTTGAAAGCCGATTACAGCCCTCAGGCTGTAATAAGGAAGCCTATCAGAGCCGCTGGCTCTGATAGGCACTTCTAAAAACCAAGCAGCCGCTGTTATTCAGATGGCCGGCGCTCAACAGGGGACCGGCCATCTGAATAGTGGGCGGCAGCGGCGGCGACAATACATAGATTCATGCAATGCATGAACCTATGTATTGTTGTGAGTGATGGGCGCAGGAGCGAGAGGGGGCGGCGCTCCTGCGCCCACTATGGACGCACTGCCACTGGTCATACCGATACATACAAAAGAAATAACCATGAGAATGCCTAAACATTTGTAATTTTAACAATTTTCTGGGCGAAGTGGTGCGTTATCTGACAGAAATGCAGGGGTGCCAATATTTTTGGCCATGACTGTACAATAGAAATATAATACAAGAGGGTTAAGAGGGCCCCTGCTCATAAGAGCTTACAATCTAATAGGGTGGGGCAAGTGGTACAAGGTTGTAACTGTGGGGGATGAGCTGATAAAAGATTCGTTGGAGGCAGGATAGGCTTCTCTTAAGAGATGGGTTTTCAGGGATCGCCTAAAAGGCAGCCAGAGTTGGAGACAGATTGAGGTAGAGAGTTCCAGAGGGTGGGAGAGGCTTTAGAGAAGTCCTGGAGATGAGCTTGGGAGGAGGAGACAAGGGAGCTTGAGAGCAGGAGGTCTGGAGAGGACGGTTTGGGTGATATTTGGAGACAAGATTATGTAACTCGGGGCAGAGTTGTGGATGGCTTTGTATGTTCTGGTTAGTATTTTTTATTTCATTTGCTTGGTGTTTTGGAAGCCAGTATAGGAATTGGCGGAGAGGGGTGTCAGACACTGAGCGGTAGGTAAGGTAGAGTCTGGCAGCAGCATTCATAATAGACTGAAGAGGGGATAGCCTAGGGAGAGGTAGGCTTCCATTCAACGTAACCGTTTAGTGATGAAAGGGTTGATGTGCTGTGGTGTCTGCCATTTGGCCTGTGGAGCTTCCCGTAGTAGAGGGTGTTTAAGGGGGAAGGATTCGGACCAGGGCTGGCAAGCCGACCGATTCACAAACTGTCCACAAACGTCTGTTACAGGCAGCAGCTGCCCACAAAAAATGCGCATGCACAGTTCTGAAGCCGAAAAGAAAGAATTTCTTCTGGACAGCCGCACTCCGAATAAAATTGTCTTTATTGTAAATCCAACACAGCACTACAAATCGCAGCACACTTGGTCAAGCTGACGCGTTTCACACTATACTAGTGTTTAGTCATAGCTACTCATAAAATGTTTATATTTATCCTAGATGATTAAAGTCCTCAAACGTCCCTGAAGAAGCCTATTTCTAGGCGAAACATGTAGAAGGGCAAGTTTGTGACTTTACACGGATGAAGTGCACTGCGTTGTATCTTTCTCCGGACGTTTTTAACACCATGTATATACATGAATAAAATTATATATGTTTTATAAATTTATTTTTGTTTGTTACTTGTAACGAATATGTCCAAGCACCCTTAAAATCCCATGCACCTTCCCGAACTGGGATTTCCATATACTGTATATACTCGAGTATAAGCCGAGTTTTTCAGCACATTTTTTTGTGCAGAAAATGGCCCCCTCGGCTTATACTCGAGTCATCTCCCGGACTTTGGGGACCCTACATTGGCCGTCCCCTGGACCCCAAACTTGGCACACATGTAGCCCCACTCTTCCTCTATAAGTGTGCAAGGTTTGTTGTCCGGGGGACCTATGGCCGGGAAGCACTGATTTTTCAAAGCCGGGCACCCCTTCCATAGACTCCCATGTTAAACAGTAATTTCTCTGGTGATTTTTGGGACCCAGTACTGGCACACATGTAGCCCCATTGCTCCTCTACAAGTGTGCAAAGTTTGTTGTCTGGGGAACCTACGCCTGGGGAGCACTGATTTTTCAAAGCCGGGCACCCCTTCCATAGACTCCCATGTTAAACGTCAGTCTAGTCATGGACACCGTGAGGCATTGACACAGTGAGGCATGGACACAGTGAGGCATGCAGATGGACACCCTAGGCTTATACTCGAGTCAATACGTTTTCCCATTTTTTTGTGGTAAAATTAGGTGCCTCGGCTTATATTCGGGTCGGCTTATACTCGCGTATATACGGTAAACACTAGTATAGTGTGAAACGCGTAAGCTTGACCAAGTGTGCTGTGACTTGTAGTGCTGTGTTGGATTTACAATAAAGGCAATTTTATTCGGAGTGCGGCTGTCCAGAAGAAATTCTTTATTTTCGCCCTGCATATGCATTGCCTGCACCCGTGGTTTCTGTGAGCACTATCACGCTGAAGACGATCACACCTGAGCGGCTTCCCTTTTTGTTCGGTCACAGTTCTGAAGCCGGCCAGGCTCAGGGAGGCTCGGGCGGGCACGCAGTGAAATCTTGGCGCCTTTAACAACAAAAGGATTGTAGAGGGAGGGAACAAAAACGCAGTTAGGACAGGACCCGGGAGGGCCGTCACTGGAGAGGGGCTGAGGAGCAGGATCAAACCAGAGGACCTTACTGGTATAAGGTTCCCCCTTATATCAGAACACCCCCCCCCCTTGACCTTAGTATATTCACTCTGCAGAATGTGGTCTGTGATCACCAGAGCCCCCCTCCCACCCCTCCTAATTCCTGGAATTCCCCCTTAAATTAGTGTCCTCAGAGTTCCCCTTTACATCAAAGTCAGCAGGATTCACCCTTACGGTGCAAGGGGGAACTCTGTGGACCCTGATGTAAAAGGAAATGCTGCAGACCCCGATGTAAGCGGGAAATCTGATGTAAAGGGGAACACTGTGGATTCTGAAGTAAGGGGGGGCTTTGGTGACCAAAGACCCTCCCCCCTTACATCAGAGTGCCCCTTTACACCAGCGTCCGCACCATTCTCCCTTACATCAGAGTCCACATTGTTCCCTTTTACATCAGGGTCCGCAGAGTTCTCCCTTGCACTGTAAAGGAAAACCCTGATGTAAGGGAGGACTCTGTGCTGGGTTATATTACCCTGACCTTCATGTAGAAATTAAGAAATATGTTTTTTTGCCATTTCTTATACCTTAAGCACATTGCTAACCACACTAGCTGCATGTTTCTAGCTTAAAATATTGATATTTGCACTGAAAATTTTACTTTTTGGTAATTTTTTGAACCGCCAGTAATAAAAAAAAATCTCTGCCAGTAAATTTTTGTTGTTGTGTCAGTAAATTTCACTTTAGAAGGCTAAAAGATTTGTTGTTGTTGGAGATTGGCCATGGGAACATACAGTGAGAGATACAGAGTTAAACCTTAGTGGGGTACCCTTTGGTGGGATCCCGAGATGGGAAGTGAATAGTGAACAAGTCACCATCAGTTGGGAACCATCAAAAACGAAAAGGTATGAGACGCCACAGCATTGCCCAGAGATCCTGCCAAATGTTAAAGAGGAACGCTATAACCTTGAGACTGCCATGTAATTCATGGAACATTGCTGAAGAGTTGTATGCCTATGCCAACTTTATTTTGTAATCAAAGTCGCTAATTAAGTGACTTGTCTGGAGGTTTCCGACCTCGGTTATAAAAGAACTGTCAACACTGCTTGCACATCATTAGCCGGGAGGCTCCGGTGCAGGGAAGATGTGTGTCGTTCATCGCTGGAGACTCGCCGCATTGCGGGAGAATGATTCATGGATCGCCGCTGAACAGACTGCATTACAACGCTGGAATGGCTTTTTTTTGTTTTTTATTTTTAATAAAGGACTTTTCACAACGGTGTCTGTGTGGTTTTTAAAAATGTTTACACTTTCTTTTGTGAAATGGTAGGGGTAAATGTACCCGTTACCAATTCACATGGGGGGAGGGGGGAATCTGGGGGTCCCCTTTGTTAAAGGGGGCTTCCAGATTCTGATAAGCCCCCTGCCCGCAGACCTCCACAACCACCGGGCAAGGGTTGTGGGGATGAGGCCCTTGTCCCCATCAACATGGGGACATGGCGCTTTGAGGGTTCACAGGCCCCGCATGTGGCCTGGTATGGTTCAGGAGGGGGGGCGCTCTCTCATCCCCCCTCTTTCCTGCGGCCTGCCAGGTTGCGTGCTCGGATAAAGGGTCTAGTATGGATTATTGGGGGGGAACTCCATGCCATTTTTTTTTTCTTATTTGGCATGGAGTTCCCCTTAAAATCCATACCAGACCTGAAGGGCCTGGTATGGATATTTGGGGGGAACCCCACGTAATTTGTTTTTAAAATTTGACGCAGGGTTCCCCTTAATATCCATACCAGACCTGAAGGGCCTGGTAATTGAATTTGGGGGGACCCCCACGCATTTTTTTTATTTTTTTTCAATGACTTTCAATGACTTTTCTTTGTATTGCCGGGACCGACAATTCATTATAGCCGCGAGTGCTTTTAAATTACTTTTTTTCCTTCAGAAATTAAATTTTGTGCAGGGACAAAAATGCGCTACTTTAAAGGCATACTTTAGACACCCCCCAGGTACGAAATTTAAAGGAATATTTCACTTTTATTGTTTCACTTTAAGCATTATTAAAATCACTGCTCCCGAAAAAACTGAAGTTTTTAAAACTTTTTTTTGCATTGATACATGTCCCCTGGGGCAGGACCGGGTCCCCAAACACTTTTTATGACAATAATTTGCATATTAACCTTTAAAATTAGCATTGTAGATTTCTCCCATAGACTTTTACAGGGTGTTCCGCGGCTTTTCGAATTTGCCACGAACACCCCAAATTGTTCGCTGTTCGTCGAACGGGCGAACAGCCAATGTTCGAGTCGAACATGAGTTTGACTCGAACAAAGCTCATCCCTACCCTTTAATTATTTTATTATTATACAGGATTTATATAGCGCCAACAGTTTGCGCAGCGCTTAACAAAATTATGGCAGACATTAATTACAGTTACATTACAATTTGGTACAAGAGGAATCAGAGGGCCCTGGTCATCAACCCACTAACAGGCCAGGTTTTATGTATTACCTTGGGAGAGATGCAGCCTGGAATACTGCAATCACTGAGCAGCAAATTATATCACCTGTGATGTATTTCAGTTATCTTGCAAACCTGGCCTGTTAGTGGGCCTTGGGGACAGGGTTGATGACCACTGCATTATTATTATTATTATTATTTAGGTACTTATATAGCGCCCTCAATTGACACAGCACTTTACATATACATTGTACATTCACATTGGTCCCTACCCTCAAGGAACTTACAATCTAAAGTCCCTAACTCACATTCATATACTAGGGCCAATTTTAGACAGAAGACAAGGGAGGAAACCAGAGTACCCAGAGGAAACCCACGCAGGCACAGGGAGAACATGCAAACTCCAGGCAGGTAGTGCCGCTCTAGAGCTTACAATCAAGATGGGAGGGTCAATTGATACAAAAAGGTAACAGCTGTGGGGGGGATGAGCTGATGGAGAAAGTAAAACAGTGTATTAGAAGCAGGATAGGCTTCTTTAAAAAGAGAAGGGTTTTCAGGGATCGTCTAAAGATGGCTAGATTAGGGGACAGTTGGACAGCTTGGGGTAGGGAGTTCCAAAGGATGGGAGAAGCTCTGGAGAAATCCTGGAGGCAAGCATGGGAGGAGGTGACAAGGGAGCTAGAGAGCAGGAGGTCTTGGGAGGACCAAAGAGAGGGGCTTGGTTGGTGTTTCGGGACTAGATTAGTGATGTAGCTGGAGGCAGAGATATGGATGGCTTTGTAAATTATTGTTAGTACTTTGAATTTTATTCGTTGGGTGAGTGGAAGCCAGTGGAGGGATTAGGAACATAATATGACAATATCAACAAAAGAAAAGTTTTTGATCAAGCATTATAAAATGTAACAGACGTACAGACCATCAAAAACGATACTGCCAAGGTACTAGACCGCATCTTACCTTTGGTTCCCATTGGTGTGGGACAATCATCTGGCACAGGGGGTAGAACCCGCGTAAAGTAGCTTACATTGGAATATGCTTCCCAGCTAATATAACCGTATGCAGAGTTATAGGTCGGGGGGCTGGGTATCAGATTGGATCGCACTGTAAAAGATGAAAAGTTCAGATAACGATTTGTATGAAAAAACAATTTATGGAGGAGTGTCTACATAAAACGTCAACTCACCCAAAGAGCATATTTCCAGAGGCGGCTCTCTAATTAGGCAAGTTAGGCGGTCGCCTAAGGCCCCGCACTCACAGGGGCCTCGCGGCCGCCTAATTTGCCTGTGATCAATACTAATGTCGGCATCATCGGATCTCTCTATTACCCCTCTCTCTTTCTCACCTCCCCCTCTCTCCCCACCCCTCTTGCATTGGCTGAATATGTCTGATGGGTGAGGAGGGTGCCCTGGAAGTGGTGCTGATCACCTGTGTGCTAGATCCGTGCATTTTCTGCAGCCATTTTTCTTGTTTGAATTATTTTTCCCATTATTGGCGTGAGTGGGGCCTCATGTCTAAGTTTTGCCTCAGGCCTTACAAAGTCTAGAGCCGTCTCTGCATATTTCAATTGTGGGCAGATGCAAGTAGCCCCTTTCCACCCCATGCTGGAACACAAAGGGGTCTTTCCCAAACTGTTACCACAAGGTTGGAAGAGTACAATCGTCTAAGCCCCCACTTAGCATAAGCAAGGCGGTTTGGAGGCTTTTGTACGAGTGACTCGAAGTTCAGGGGCAGAATTGTGCATTTTTGGCCCCATAGGCTTGGAAATAGAAACACTTGAAAAACAAATCAAAATGCATTCTTCAAACATTTAATGCCCCGCCCCCCCCCCATCCAAGTCTATGGGGCCAAAAATATGTGATTCTGCCCCAAATACTTTTTTGAGCTTCACACGATTTTACAAGAGTAAGACCCTTCGAGAAAATTGAGATTCTCCCTCTAGAGCACAGGTGTCAAACACAAGGCCTGCGGGCCGAATCCGGCTCTCCGGGCCATTTCATGTGGCCCTCACACCTATGCAGGACCTGCAGGAAAGCTCCAGCCCTCTGGTCCTCCTCAAGATCCTTACTTTTTGCTTTTAAGCAATGCGTCCAGCTTCTTCCCAGCAGTAGCATAAGGAAACGGGGGTGCACTGTGATGTAAGGGAGAGTGGGGGACTCAACTTCTGATGGTGGGGTGGCTCTTAACATCTAATGTAAGGGGAAGGGATGCACTGGACATCTAATCTTACAGATACCACCGGCCCATTTGAGGGCAATCATAATGCTGATGCGGCCCACGATGAAATTGAGTTTGACACCCCTGTTCTAGGGTGTTGTTGGGCTTTGGGAGTTGCGTAACAAAAAGCTCAGGTGTGAATGAGGGCCAAAACTAGAACTTTAATCCCCTTATTCATGTCTCCACCCCCCTTCTGCTGGTGCCACCATCTTGACTGTCTGGCCCCTGTGCATGTGGGCAGGTTGCCTACAGGTGTGTTAGCCAGTTAATGGCTGTCGGGGAGGGGGGGGGGCAGGAGGTCAGTCTATTCACCAATAGTATAAATTAGGCCCCGCTCACATGCAGATGCATCAAAGGCCTTTAGATGATATATTATTAATGAATACAGAACTGCATTGATTTGTGTCTTTTATATCTGCTGGGAGTTCAGCTAGACTGATACTGAGAGCTCTTACCTGTCAAAACGAGCCTGACAATGATATCCCGGATAAAAGTAGCATTTATTATATCCCAAAACCACTTGAAACGAGTCAAGATGTAGTGATAAGAGGAAGGGCTCGGACGGATGAAATCCCGAATCCTAGCCCATAATTCAGCTGAAAAGTAAAAAGAATAAAATGATCAGAAAAGGAAACATTTATATTATTATGTAATATTATATATATACAGTATATATATATATATAAAAAATAGGATTTTTATAACAGCTTACCTGTAAAATCCTTTTCTTAGGAGTACATCACGGGACACAGAGCGACATAGTCATTACTAATGGGTTATATAGATACCGTCAGGTGCTGGCACTGGCAACTTCCAAAACCGGAAGTACCCTCCCCTATATAAGCCCCTCCCATCCGGGAGCACCTCAGTTTTGTAGCAAAGCAATAAGTGTCCCCAAAGAGGGGCGGGAGCTCTGTGTCCCGTGATGTACTCCTAAGAAAAGGATTTTACAGGTAAGCTGTTATAAAAATCCTATTTTCTTTCTCGTACATCACGGGACACAGAGCGACATAGTCATTACTAATGGGATGTCCTAAAGCAATGCCCAATGAGGGGGGGGATACACCATATATAAGCTGAGCGCTATCAGACATGAGGATCTTTTGCGGCCTGCAACACACTGCGCCCAAAGGCGACATCCTCCTGACTTCTAACGTCCACCTGGTAGAACCTAGTAAAAGTGTGAACTGAAGACCACGTTGCGGCCTTACAGATTTGAGCCAGGGAGGCCTGGTGATGCACTGCCCATGAAGTTCCAACTGCTCTCGTGGAGTGCGCTCTAACTTTGAACGGAGGCGGTCTCCTTCTCAAGCCATAAGCTTGCATAATGACCTGTCGAATCCACTTGGCTAAAGTAGATTTTGACGCTGCCTGACCCTTTCTGGGGCCTTCCGGCAGAATAAACAAAGTATCCGTTCTGCGAATCTGAGCAGTGGCTTTTAGATAAGCTTTAACTGCTCTTACTACATCCAAAGAATGCAATAACTTTTCCTCTACCGAAGTAGGTTTGGGGAAAAAAGAAGGAAGAACCACATCTTGGTTCAAATGAAACCTCGATACCACCTTAGGAAGAAAGGCTGGATGAGGACGTAACACTACTCTGTCCTTATGGATAACCAGATATGGCTCCCTACAGGACATAGCTGCTAATTCCGATACTCTTTTAGCCGAACAAATGGCTACTAGAAAAATCAATTTCCTGGTGAGAAGCACCAAGGAAATATGCTGTAATGGTTCAAATGGTTGTTTCTGTAGAACCGACAGAACCAAGTTTAGATCCCATGGACATATGGGAATATTAACCGGAGGACTAATACGCATCACTCCTTGTATAAAGGCTTTGACTAGTGAATGCGAAGCCAAGGGCCTTTGAAAAAATATTGACAAGGCCGAAATCTGACCCTTGATAGTACTCAAGGCAAGCTTTCTATCTACAGCCCACTGTAGGAAGTCCAGAATCCTACCTATTACGTACTTATGTGGATGCCATTTCTTGGCCTCACACCACGCGATGTACGCCTTCCAGATTCTATAGTAGATCTGCCTGGATACCGGCTTCCTGGCATTGATCATGGTAGATACCACAGCATTAGAGAGCCCTCTCTTTTTTAGAATGTGGGCTTCAATAGCCAGGCCGTCAAACCTAGGGCTGGTAAGGAAGGGTGGTATATCGGTCCTTGCGAAAGCCGGACGACGTGGGAGAGTCCAAGGACTCCCCACTGAAATTTTACAATCTCCGCGTACCACGCTTTACGGGGCCACGCTGGAGCCACCGGAATCACTGGTTTCTTTTCTACCCTGATTCTGCGGAGTAATCGAGGTAACCATTGTGGCGGTGTGAATGCATATATCAGCTTGAACTGATCCCAAGGGAACACTAGGGCATCCGAGCCGCAAGCTAGGGGATCCCTTGTCCGAGAGACAAACCTGTCCCCCTTTGCGTTGAATCTGGATGCTAGAAGATCTACATCCGATGTTCCCCACCGCTGACATATTGTCCAGAAAACCTCGGGGTGAAGGGACCCTTCCTCTGGGCCTAATTGCTGGCGACTTAGAAAGTCCGCCTTCCAATTCTCCACTCCTGGAATGAATACCGCAGATATGGCTGGGACATATTTTTTCTGCCCATTTCAGGATGTAATTTACTTCCCTCTGGGCTGCACGACTCCTGGTGCCCCCCTGATGATTGATATATGCCACTGCTGTGGCATTGTCTGATTGCATTCTGACAGGGGACCCTTGGAGTTTGGATGTCCATGCTACTAGGGCATACCGGGCTGCTCGTATCTCTAAGAGATTGATGGGCAGGGCCTTTTCTGCATCCGACCATCTGCCCTGGAGAGACTATTGCTCCAGTACTGCTCCCCAGCCTATAAGGCTGGCATCTGTAGTGACCACCTTCCAAGAAATCGGACTGAAGGATTTCCTTTTTTCCAGATTCTGGGGAACCAACCACCAACGGAGGCTCTTGCGAACGGAAGGGGACAAGGACATTGTAAGTCTAGGGCCTGAACTTTTTTGTTCCAGGCTGACAGTATGGCCCCTTGCAAATTCCTTGAATGGAATTGACCGTAGGGTACTGCTTCGAATGATGCACACCATTTTTCCCAGCAGCCTCATATACAGGCGTATGGACGGCTGTCTTTTTTGTACCCACTAAGTGGATCAAATCTTTCAAAGACAACACATTTCCTCGAGGCAAGAATATTTTTCTCTGGCCTGAATCCAACCTTAGCCCCAAGTATTCCAGACTTTTGACTGGTTTTTAGGGCTGACTTGTCTCGGTTGATAATCCAACCGTGAGATTCCAGATACTTGATCGTCTTGTGAACGACCACGTCTAGTTTTTTCACTGAGTGGTCTATCAGCAACAAGTCATCCAGATATGCCATTATCATTACACCTTGTGTTCTTAGATTGGCCAATAAAGGGCCAGAATTTTTGTAAACACTCGTGGTGCTGTGGCCAAACCGAAGGGTAAGGCTCTGAACTGAAAATGGCGCCCTTCTACTGCAAAGCGTAGAAATTTTTGGTGGGCTGGAAAGATGGGAATGTGCAAATAAGCATCTTTGATGTCGATCGTGGCTAACCAATCCTCCCCTTGTAGGGCAGTGGCCACCGATCGGATCGACTCCATCGGAAAGTCCTGATATACAGGAATTTGTATAGCCCTTTTAGAATTAATATGGGCCTCCCGTCCGCGTTTGCTTCGGGACTGTAAAGAGGTTTGAGTAAAACCCGAACCCTCATTCTTCCAGGGGAACCTCCATAATTACTCCTTGGAGCAATAGTTGTTCTAGTGCCAACAGGAGGGACTCTCTCTTCCGGGGATCCCTTGGCACGTTTGACCTCAAAAATGGGAAGGAGGAGAGTCTTTTAACTCCAAACTGTATCCCAAACCTACTGCGGAGAGCACCTATCTGTCTTGATCGTGTCCCGCCAGGTCTCTTGCGAACAACTGGAGTCCTCCCCCCACCCGACTGAGTGGGGGCTTCATGAATTTAACTTTGGGGGAGGTTTTGTACCTCCCCTGACCCAGGGTTTCTCATTACCCTGCTACTGTCCCTGTTTTTTACCCCCGGGATTTGACCGAGGAGGCCGTCGGAACTGTTACACAGCCGATGCCCCAGGGACTGGAGAAGCAGGCCTCTTAAAGAGGGACCTCTAACTCTGCTTTTAACCGGCAAGAGCGTATTTTTACCGCTGGAAATTTTCTGGATATATTTGTCCAGGTTTTCCCTGAATAAGCGTTCACCATGAAATGGGACGCTAACCAGCCATTCTTTACAGGGAGCTTCAGCAGACCAGTTTTTGAGCCATAGGAGCCTACGCATATGTACTATAGACAGCGTAAGGCGGGAGGCCTGATGGACTGAATCCTCTATGGCGTCAACCGCAAAGCCTAAGGCTCTAGGTAGATCAGCTAGGGCAAAGCCTGCTGATCTGTCAAGTCCCTCAAGACCTGTTTCAACTGATCCTTCACTGCTTAGCAGACCCCAATAGCTGCTACTGCTGGTTGTATCACCAAGCAGATTTTCATAAGGACTCCAATCTTTTATCTATTGGGTTCTTGAACATTTGGACATTATCCACTGGACATGTCAGTGATTTATACATACAAGAGATGGCTGCGTCCATTGTAGGGACCTTCCATTTTTCTTTTTTTTTTTTTTTTTTTGATGAACTTATCCTCCATGGGATAGACCACCGGAAATCTCTTGGGGGAATAAATATTTTCTCAGGACGTTCCCAATCCTGGTAAATGAGCCCTTTCAGTAAAGGGTGAAGTGGAAAAGAACAAACAGTCTGGGGGCTTCTAGCGACCCCAACGAGGATACAGTAGTGGTTGATGGTTCCGCAAGGTGCATTTTTAAATGCTGATCGGACCATGTTAGTCAGAGACTGAACCCATAATCTTTCAGCTTGAGATGCTGAGAAAAGGTTCCCCCACTGTTGATTCCTCTATAACAGAATCAACCTTATCCTGATCCCCTTCAGGCAGGTCGATCCCTGTATGGGACTGTTGCTCTGCTAACAGGCATTCTGAAGGAGGAGACGGAGATCGGGCGTGCTTTCCCTGACAGGGAGGCAGCGATAAATGTTGACAATCTCTCTCTAATCCTCCCAGAGCTGAGGAAAAAACCTCCTCTGTTACATACACAGGAGCAGGTGACTGAGGACAGCCACAGTACCAAGTACCCCTGCGGGGTCTCTACGGTCACTTACCTCTGAACTTCAGGGGAGACTGGTGCAGCAGGAGTATGCCCAAGATCCTCCGAGCCCGATGAGACCCCCTTCGCTTCCTGGAAGATTCAGTTCCGGAGCTTCTGGACGGCATATTCCTAAGCCTAAAGCTGAGGTATTCCAGCCGTAATACACCACTTTTACTGAGAATACTCTAGCACAATTGCTGCTATATCACAGTTGGTGTCTACTAATGTGCCTTTCTAGGGGATGCCTGTATCAACCGCTTGCTGTATGCCTTTAAATGTTGCCAGCTCTGTCTCTGTACTTCATAGCCAGCTCACTACAATATTGTGTTTTTTTTTTTTTTTTAAACTGCTGGGACGCCCGCACATGCGCAGAAGCGCTGCGGCGCGCACAGAGCGTCATCCCCCAGGCTCCGCCCCCTTTCCCGGCTCACCTCTATATATAGAGGCGCGTGCACGCGCACGCGCGTGGGCACGTGCGCCTTCGGCGCTAATTTCAAATAGGGTAACAAGGGACAGGAGCCAGGGCCCCTCTTTGCCGCAGGCCGGGGGATGGACGAGCACTGCAACATGGCAGAGGAAGCAGTTTCCTATAAGAGAACTCACCATCTGCCTGGACTTTGCTCTGCTGAGAAGAAGCTAGTCCACATGACAAGAAAACATTCCACAGCGGCCTCTAGTGGACAAACACAGGTACCGCAGTCTAATATATTAAATATATATATATATAAAAAAAATTTTTTTTTTTTTTTTTTTTTTTTCTTGACCACCATTAAAAATTATTACATTTTTTTAGTAGTTACAGGCATGCACAGAATTTTGCGGGAATACCATTAGGTAACAGACAGAAAGACAAATTAGGCTTGGGGGTCCCCCAATAGAACCAAGTTCCTGGGGGCCCCCACTTACCTGTTCCCCGCCGCAGGACTTTGTTTGGTCCACAAAAGCCCAAACTTCACCTATCACGGCAGGCATTGTAATCAAACCTTCAGGGACCGGGTTCCCAAGGATTCCACTCCCCTGGACCTGTATAGCACCCTGCACAGAAAACATCTTGGTCGTGGGTATGACCAGAGCTCTGGATCCCAGGGTCCAGCTCTCCTAAGAGAAGCATTACAGGCAAAACCTTGCTCTTCTCTGCAAGGCCCGGGTACCGACCGTTTAGCTATGAAGCTTTTTTGGTCGGATCCGGAATAGCTTACTGAGGCCCAAAAGAACCTGTACGCAAGCTCAGTGAAAAACACATGTTTCTTCTTGGCCAACACCTTAGACACTGGCAAAAAACTGAGGTGCTCCCGGATGGGAGGGGCTTATATAGGGGAGGGTACTTCCGGTTTTGGAAGTTGCCAGTGCCAGCACCTGACGGTATCTATATAACCCATTAGTAATGACTATGTCGCTCTGTGTCCCGTGATGTACGAGAAAGAAATATATATATATATACATATATATAAAAAAAAATATATATATATATATATATATATATATATATATACATATATACACACCTACACACACACACACTATTTTATATATATATATATATATATATATATATATATATATATATATATATATATATATAAATATATATATATATATATATATATATATATATATATATATATATATATACACAGTGGGGATCGAAAGTTTGGGCACCCCAGGTAAAAATGTGTATTAATGTGCATAACGAAGCCAAGGAAAGATGGAAAAATCTCCAAATAGCATCAAATTACAGATTATACATTCTTATAATATGTCAAAAAAAGTTAGATTTTATTTCCATCATTTACACTTTCAAAATTACAAAAAACAAAAAAATGGCATCTGCAAAAGTTTGGGCACCCTGCAGAATTTATAGCATGCACTGCCCCCTTTGCAAAGCTGAGACCTGCCAGTGTCATGGATTGTTCTCAATCATCGTCTGGGAAGACCAGGTGATGTCAATCTCAAAGGTTTTAAATGGCCAGACTCCTCTGACCTTGCCACAACAATCAGCACCATGGGTTCTTCTAAGCCAGGGATATGCAATTAGCGGACCTCCAGCTGTTGCCAAACTACAAGTCCCATGAGGCATAGCGAGACTCTGACAGCAGAAAGCATGACACCCAGAAGCAGAGGCATGATGGGACTTGTAGTTTTGAAACAGCTGGAGGTCCGCTAATTGCATATCCCTGTTCTAAGCAGTTGTCTAGAAAACTGAAACTGAAAATAGTTGACGCTCACAAAGCTGGAGAAGGCTATAAGAAGATAGCAAAGCGTTTTCAGATGTCAATATCCTCTGTTCGGAATGTAATTAAGAAATGGCAGTCATCAGGAACAGTGGAAGTTAAAGCAAGATCTGGAAGACCAAGAAAAATATCAGACAGAACAGCTCGCAGGATTGTGAGAAAAGCAATTCAAAAGCCACGTTTGACTGCACGATCCCTCCAGAAAGATCTGGCAGACACTGGAGTTGTGGTACACTATTCCACTATAAAGAGATACTTGTACAAATATGGTCTTCATGGAAGAGTCATCAGAAGATAACCTCTTCTACGTCCTCACCAGAAAAAATCAGCGTTTGAACTTTGCAAATGAACATATAGACAAGCCTGAGGCATTTTGGAAACAAGTTCTGTGGACCGATGAGGTTAAAATAGAACTTTTTAGCCGGAATGAGCAAAGGTACGTTTGGAGAAGAAAGGGCACAGAATTTAATGAAAAGAACCTCTGTCCAACTCTTAAGCATGGGGGTGGATCAATCATGCTTTGGGGTTGTATTGCAGCCAGTGGCACAGGGAACATTTCACGAGTAGAAGGAAAAATGGATTCAATAAAATTTCAGCAAATTTTGGATGGTAACTTGATGCCATCTGTGAAAAAGCTGAAGTTAAAGAGAGGATGGCTTCTACAAATGGATAATGATCCTAAACACACCTCAAAATCCACGGGGGATTACATCAAGATGCGTAAACTGAAGGTTTTGCCATGGCCTTCACAATCTCCTGACCTCAACATTATTGAAAACCTATGGATAGACCTTAAAAGAGCAGTGCGTGACAGACCGCCCAGAAATCTCAAAGAACTGGAAGACTTTTGTAAGGAAGAATGGGCAAAGATACCTCAAACAAGAATTGAAAGACTCTTGGCTGGCTACAAAAAGCGTTTACAAGCTGTGATACTTGCCAAAGGGGGCAGTACAAGATATTAACTCTGCAGGGTGCCCAAACTTTTGCAGACGCAATTTTTTTGTTTTCTGTAATTTTGAAAGTGTAAATGATGGAAATAAAATCTAACTTTTTTGACATATTATAAGAATGTCTAATCTGTAATTTGATGCCATTTGGAGATTTTTCCATCTTTCCTTGGCTTCGTTATGCACATTTTTACCTGGGGTGCCCAAACTTTCAATCCCCACTGTATATATACATACATATACACACACACACACACATACACATATATATATATATATATATATATATATATATAATTTTATAATATTACACTATGTAAATATGTATATGATATATATTATTTTTATATATTTTTATTATATATCTAGATCATATAACTATAGACATTTCATTAGGTGCTCTAGCTGGATTCACCTACAGATGACAAAATATTACAAATAAAGTTACAGTAACGCTGGTGTCAGCAGCTTATGAGATACAAACTGCTACTTTTTGCTTTAAAATAGAACTATAAATCTTTTTTTTTTCATTTTGGATGGAGTAAGTAAGGGTTATAACTAGGGCTGGGCGATTTTGGCCCCCAAAAAATTAGCGATTTAAAAAAAAACAAAAATAAAACTCGATTCACGATTCGAATCAAGTTTTTTTTTTTCCTGATGGACACCGCGCCGGTCCTAAGGAGCTGCGGGCAGGAGTTTTTAGGCGAGGCCACGGCTTCGGCCTAGTCCGCCGCAATCTTTTTTTCCATAGGACCGGCGCTCCGCGGACTAGGCCGAAGCCTCGGCCTCGCCTAAAAACTCCTGCCCGCAGCTCCTTAGGACCGGGGCTCCGCAGCTCGCCGCGATGCTGGGAAAAGTCCGCGGCTTTGGCCTAGTCCGCGGCGTATGGCCTCGCGGCCTTTTCCCAGGATTGCGGCGAGCTGCGGGCAGGATTTATTTAGGCGAGGCCGCGGCTTCGGCCTCTGTATAGGTCATCATCAGGGGGAAGGTAGGCGCTATAAAACACACAAATTTTACTACCATATTTATCGGCGTATAACACTCACTTTTTTCCCCTTAAAATCCCCCGCCGATCCCCCGCTGAAACGAGCAAGAGGAGCCGAGATACACAAAGCCGAAGTACACTCGGCTCCTCTCGCAGTCCCGCCCACCTCCACTGATTGCGCCGCTAACATACAGAAAGCCGAGTGTACTTCGGCTAGTCTCGGCTTTCTGTATGTCAGCGGCGCAATCAGTGGAGATGGGCGGGACTGCGAGAGGAGCCGAGTCTAGCCGAAGAACACTCGGCTCCGCTCGCTCCTCTCCACAGCGGAAATCTGCGCCAAATTTAAATATTGCAGAGACTGGCAAGGCTGCAAAGGCACTGGGCAAGGCAAGGCTGCAAAGGCACTGGGCAAGGCTGCAAAGGCACTGGGCATGGCTGCAAAGGCACTGGGCAAGGCTGCAGATGGACACTGGGCAAGGCTGCAGATGGACACTGGGCAAGGCTGCAATGATGGACACTGGGCAAGGCTGCATTTAAATGTAAGTTTTTTTCCTTAGAATTCCCTCCTAAACTTGGGGTGCGTGTTATACGCCGGCGCGTGTTATACGCGGATAAATACGGTAATTAATTTTACCACACTGCTGTCCAAAGCCCCACTGGGGAAACATTTTTTCTTTTTCACCTCTCCATAGGCTATCCCCTTCTTCAGTCTACCATGAATGCTGCTGCCAGACTCATCTACCTTACCAACCATTCAGTGTCTGCCACCCCTCTCTGCCAATCCATCCATGGGCTTCCCATTACCCAACGAAACCCATGACTTCCACTGGGTTTTCCCATTGCCCAACGAATACATTGCAAAACTTTAACAATAACATATGAGGGACTGCTGATAAGTATCGAGCCTTACCCAGAAAAAATTGAACTAGGAAGCTGTAAATTGCAGGGTGTACTGGCCAATTTGTCTATATTCAATGGTGCAAAAATCAACTACCTATGCTATTAACTTTCTTTATTTTTCGGGTCCAAAGTGCACATGGCAACACCTCCAGAAAAATTCAATGTGGAAGAGCATAGGACCATAATCAAGTTCCCGTTTCTCCAAGGGAAAGGTGCGAAGCAGATTCATGGTGAAATGTCACAAACTTTGGGTGACGGTGGCCCCTCATATGCAACAGTTAAACGTTGGGTTGTCAATCTTAAAACTGCCCATTTCGGTGTTGAACGTGAGAAACCCAGTGGGAGGCCTGTTTCTGTCTCTGTCCCTGCAAATGTGAAAGCCAACCATGACGTGATCATGGAGGACCGCCGAATATCAGCCAAAAGTATTGCTCCATGTCTGGGAATATCACGCGAGAGAGTTGGTGTCATTATTCACGACTTGGAAATGAGAAAGCTTGCAGCCAAGTGGATCCCTAAACTTTTGACTTGCAGGCACAGAGAGAGAAACTGGCCTTCAGCCTCGTACACACGGGCGGTTTTCCCGACGAGATTCCCGGCAAGCTTGCCTTGTTCGCCGAGTGTACACACGGCCATTCAAAAGAACCGCCGTTCTTTTGAATGGCAAGAACGCGGTGACGTCATCGACTACGACGAGCCTGCGCTCGTCACATTCGATGCCGTCGCCGCCATCTTGCTACACCCTACACTATCCTTGTATGCTACCGCGCATGCGTCAAAGTCTTTTCGAGCATGCGCGGGTTTACCATGGACAGGTAAGCATACACACTCACGGTTTTCTCGTCAGGAAACAGGACAACGAGAATCCCGACGAGAAAATAGAGAGCAGGTTCTCTATTTTTCTCGTCGAGATTCCCGGCAGTTTTCCCGACGAGAAACTATACACACGACCGGATTTCTCGGCAAGAAGCTCTCCCAGCAGTTTTCTTGCCGAGAAAACCGGCCGCGTGTACGAGGCTTTCCACTCGGTTTCTCACTTTCAACACCGAAATGGACCGTTTTAAAATTGACAACCCAACGTTGCATATGAGGTGCCACTGTCACCCAAAGTTTGTGACATTTCACCATGGATCTGCGTCACACCTTTCCCTTGGAGAAACGGGAACTTGATTATGGTCCTATGCTCTTCCATATTGAATTTTTCTGGAGGTGCTGCCATGTGCATTTTGGACCTGAAAAAGAAAGATAAATTAAAATCATGGGTAGTTGATTTTTGCACCATTGAATATAGACAAATTGGCCAGTACACCCTGCAATTTACAGCTTCCTATCTCAATTTTTCTGGGTAAGGCTCAGTACTTATCAGCACCCCCTTGTACAAAGCTATTTACAACTCTGCCACGAGCTACATCACCAATCTCGTCTCTAAATATCACCCAAACCCTCCTCTCCGCTCCTCCCAAGACCTCCTTCTCTCTAGCTCCCTTGTCTCCTCCTCCTCTCGTGCTCGTCTCCAGGGCTTCTCCAGAGCCTCCCCCATCCTATGGAACTCCATACCCTAATCTGTCCGACTATCTCCTACTCTCTCCCCTTTTAGGCGATCCCTGAAAACTCTTCTCTTAACCGCTTCCGGACCACCCCACGTACATTTACTGCGGCAGGGCGGTCCGGTCCCCAAAATCACGTGCACGCGGTTTAGGAGGCGTGCGTACGCACGCGCGAACGCCGCTCCCGGTGTGACTGGACACTGCAGGAGCCAATCAGCGGGGGCCGACGGCCGTGATGGCCACCGATCGTTCACAGGAGACACAGATCAGCGGTGTGTAGCGATGTAAACGAAGCACACCGCTGATCTGTCAGGGAGGAAAAGTGAGAGATCGCGTTTCAGCTAAGCTGGATCACGATCTCTCCTTTCCTCCAGTGAATCCACTCCCCCCCCCAGTTAGAAACACCTCCCAGGGAACACATTTAATCCCTTCAGCGCCCCTGATGTTAACCCCTTCCCTGCCAGTGACATTTATACAGTGAAAACAGGGTGAACCAATATTTGCGCTAACAGTGAAAAGGTGAAATAAAACATTTATACAGTGATCAGTGCATTTTTTTTAGCACTTATCACTGTAGAGGTGTCACTGGTCCCCAGTTCCGCGCAAAAAAAAAAAAAAAAATTGCAGATCGCCGCCATTACTTGAACAAAAAAAATAATAAAATAAAATAAAAGTCCCTAAATCTATCCTGTAGTTTGAAGACGCTATAACTGTTGCGCAAAACCCATCAATATACGCTTATTTGTTTTTTTTTACCAAAAATATGTAGCAGAATACATATTGGTCTAAACGGCTGAAGAAATGTGATTTTTTTTTGGCATATTTTTTTTTTTTGGATATGTTTTATAGCAGAAAGTAAAAAATATATATTTTTTTTTTCAAAATTGTCTCTTTTTTTGTTTATAGCGCAAAAAATAAAAACCGCGGAGGTGATCAAATACCACCAAAAAGAAAGCTAAATTGATTTAGAATTTTTTTTTTTATACATATTTTTTTTTGAATATGTATTATAGCAGAAAGTAAAAAAAATATATTTATTTTTTTTCAAAATTGTCTCTTTTGTTGTTTATAATGCAAAAAAAATAAAAACCGCAGAGGTGATCAACTACCACCAAAAGAAAGATAAATTGATTTAGAAATTTTATTTATTTTATACATATTTTTTTTTTTGGATATGTATTATAGCAGACAGTAAAAAAAAATATATAATTTAATTTTTTCAAAATTGTCTCTCTTTTGTTGTTTATAATGCAAAAAATAAAATCCGCAGAGGTGATCAAATACCACCAAAAGAAAGCTAAATTGATTGAGAATTTTTTTTTTTATATATATATATTTTTTGGGATATGTATTATAGCAGAAAGTAAAAAAAATATAAAAAAATAATTAAAAAATTGTCGCTCTTTTTTTGTTTACAGTGCAAAAGATAAAAACCGCAGAGGTGATCAAATACCACCAAAAGAAAGCTCTATTTGTGGGGAAAAAAAGAATGCTAATTTTTTTTGGGGTACAGCGTCGCACGACCGCGCAATTGTCAGTTGAAGCGACGCAGTGCCATATCACAAAAAAATGGCCCGGTCAGGAAGGGGGGTAAAACCTGAACTGGTTAAAGGACGCCTATCCTGCCTTCAGCTAATGACCGAATCTTCTATTCCCATCACTTCATCTCTCACAGTTACTACCTTTTGTTCCACCAGCCCCTCCCTATTAGATTGTAAGCTCCCAGGATCAGGGCCCTCCTAACCCTCTTTTATTGTATTGCCTTATCGCTGTACTGTCTTCCTTTATATTGTAAAGCAATGCAAAAACTCTTGGCGCTATATAAATCCTGTATAAAAATAATGATGATGACCATAAAATGAAATGGCTACCAAAAAAGACCCTTCCATCTGGAACTTCTCTACATCCTTCCATGCTTTGTGTGTGGACTTATTTGGTGTTCCCGACATCCTGGAGCTCCTCCAGAAACATGTAGCGGTTATTTGAATTTAGGGGAAGCATCTAGGTGGTAGTGTAACCCAGATGCACTGATTGCTAGGGAATCCGAGACCCTTTTGTGGTTCTTGGAGGACTCTGGTGGTGTGAGGTTCCCTGCGGCCTACAGGTGGCGTTGTCACCCTGGCCGAAGTTGAACTCACACCGCAAGACTGTGCCTTTTTTTCCTTTCCTGGTGCTGGTACAGCGGGGCGGGGAACCTGCTGGGACGCAAAAGGAGAGGAGATAAAAGGGGCGGACGCCCTGACCTTGGGGTTCAGAGTCGGAGGACGCGGCCGCACCCAGGCACCTTCAGCTTGGGTGCTGGCGTTCCGGAGTTCCGGGCCCAGGTGCCCTTGACCTGGCCGGAGCGAGAGATGGAGTCCATCTCAGGCACCTTTAGCCTGGGGTGAGGTACTATGGCGGAGGCCTGGGGCTCAGTACCTTCGACTGAGTTCCGCGAGGGTGGAGGAATCCGAGGGGGCCCTAACTCCTTGGGTGCCCGTGTCTGAGTTCGTGAGGACTGGTGAGCGGAACTTCTCTGGAGAGTCCAGCGCAGCATTGCTGGTGACAGAGAGGCCTCCGGTATCTCCCTTGGACGGATATCCTTCCCCTGACAGGGGCTGTGCTAGCGAAGGTAATTCATGTTCTACCTCACATAGTCAGTGGCAGTGACTATTCGCCACTGGTGACACTACAGTGGTTAGTGATACTGTGAAGGATTATGCCTCGACCTACTCCCATTAATACTGAACTGTTGCAAAGGTCCCAACTTGACCGTGCTGTATGTTTATTCGCTGAGAAGGGTAAAACTGTGTTGGACCTATTCAGTGTGTGGAACTCTGGTTACTAGGAGCAAAGGGGAGTGAATCCGAGGAAAGGATTTGACCCTAGGACACCTACACAAAGCCCAATCTTTCTGGCCTTCACCTCTTCACTATGGAGGACATGGGCTGTGGTGTATCTCATCCCTCCCCCCGGTACTGACACCCCTAGACAGAGACAGACAAGCCAAGAATGAGAAGGGGTGAGAGGGGTGAGGTCGCTACAAACACATATGTTCTCCTTATGGATGCCGGACCATAAAGACTTTTTAAGCCTTTGTTGGGTTGTCATCCCCGTTGTCCCATGACATGGTGGCCCTGCTGGATCTCTCCCACAACTCAGGGCCGCCATCAGGGGGGTACAGGCAGTACACCTGTAAGGGGCCAGGAGGTCACCAGGGCCCCGGATGGCAACCCCCTCTTTTTTTTTTTGTATAATTTTTTATTTTTTTTGGCAACCCCCTATTTTTTTATATATTTTTTTATTTTATTTTTTATAATTTTTTTTTCTTTCTTTTTTTTGTAAGGGACCAGAGGTCCCAGAGGCCCGGAGGTCCTTTTTTTTTTTTTTTGTATAATTTTTTTATTTTATTTTATTTTTTGGCAACCCCCTATTTTTTTATATTTTTATTTATTTTTATAATTTTTTTTCTTTCTTTTTTTTGTAAGGGACCAGAGGTCCCTGAGGCCCGGAGGTCCCCAGGGCCCCGGATGGCAACCCCCCTTTTTTATTTTTCGTCAGCACCCCCCCCCCCTCCGGTTCTCCTCTGCTCTAGGGGGCCCATGCCTGAAGCTGTGTAAGGGGGTAAATTCCTGATGGCGGCCCTGGATTGCGTGCAAGAATTTAGGGAGATCCATTATCAGCCATTGAAATTTACTGTAAATTTGCATTTTTGCCTTGAAGGTGTAAGAGGCTCTAGACCTGTAGGCTCTTTATCTCAATATCCAATCTCGCATTGTGAAACTATACATACATACATAGTGTCAGGCAGATGTGTTTCTCCGATACCTACTAAATATCAACGTGGTGTTACACAACTGAAAGATTTAATGGAGGTGATAGAGAGGTCAGGGGAAAAATTTGAGGATTACTCTCTGGGGTTTTATTACATGAACATGGAAAAACGCTCACCAAGCTCCTGAAAAAAGGTATGCCAGCAATGTACAGACTAAGACATATCCATCACTTATACTACTCAGTCCATAGGGGGCACAACAAAACCAGACAGTTTTGATTTTTTTTAGGACGCATCTAGATCTTTATTATTTTTTTTTTTTCAAATAACAATTTTTTTATTACCGTATAAACTCGAGTATAAGCCGACCCGAGTATAAGCCGATGCCCTAATTTTACCACAAAAAAACTGGGAAAACGTATTGACTCGAGTATAAGCCGAGGGTGAGAATGCAGCAGCTACTGTAAGTGGAAAAGAGGGTCAACAATGCCCATTTGCACGCCTCACTGTGCCCATTGCAACCTCACTGTGGCAGCACAGTGGTGTAGTGGGTAGCACTCTTGCCTAGCAGTAAAAAGGGTCGTTGGCACTACCTGCCTGGAGTTTGCATGTTCTCCCTGTGCCTGCGTGGGTTTCCTCCGGGTACTCCAGTTTCCTCCCACACTCCAAAGACATGCTGGTAGGTTAATTAGCTTCTGTCTAAATTGGCCCTAGTATATGAATGTGAGTTAGGGACCTTAGATTGTAAGTTCCTTGAGGGTGGGGACCCTGATGTGAATGTACAATGTATATGTAAAGTGCTGTGTAAATTGACGGCGCTATATTAGTACCTAAATAATAATAATAATAATAATAACCTCACTGTGCCCATTACCTCACTGTGCCCATTGCAACCTCACTGTGCCCATTGCAGCGTACCTGAAATTCTTGACAGGCTGCGCTGCGGGCATCCATTTTTTTAAAACTCGCGGCTTCCTCCTGGTCCCGTCCTGTTCCGTGATAGGCGTTTGACACTGTGTTCAGTGTTCTGCCAATCAAGGACGTTCTTTCATCCTCGGACAAGAGAAGGTCCATGATAGGCGGAACACTGAACACAGTGTCTGCTGGGAAACAGTCCGAGGATGAGAGGACCTCCGTGATAGGCATTTGACACTGTGTTCCGCTACCCGCCTATCACGGAGGTCCTCTCATACTCGGACTGTTTCCCAGCAGACACTGTGTTCAGTGTTCCGCCTATCATGGACCTTCTCTTGTCCGAGGATGAAAGAACATCCGTGATTGGCGGAACACTGAACACAGTGTCTGCTGGGAAACAGTCCGAGGATGAGAGGACCTCCGTGATAGGCGGTAGCGGAACACAGTGTCAAATGCCTATCACGGAGTGGGACGGGACCAGGAGGAAGCCGCGAGTTTTAAAAAAACGGACGCCCAAGGTACACTGACTCGAACATAAGCCGAGAGGGGTATTTTCAGCCCTAACAAAAGGTTATTCTCGAGTATATACGGTAATCACAACAGCGGGTAAATAGACAAGAAGTTGGCACTGTAACACATAAACTTCAGCATAACAGCAGTAGAGCCAGTGTATATCAAATAACAGTAAACCATAAAACAGACAGTAGAGGGTCTTTGCCGGTTCCATATAAAAACTGCTGATTATCAAATAGGGTCCGTTAAAAACCACAACAAAACCCGAGACAAAAAAAAAGAAGAGAAAAAAAAAAACAGAGAGAGAGAATAAATAAAAAAAAATAAAAAAAAAGAGAAGAGAAAAAAGAAACTGCATAGAAAAGAGAAACAGCGGGAGGTGAGGAAAGGGGGAAGATAAGAATGCTCGACCATCAGCTATGGGCGGATCCTCTCGCCGGTGCCGCTCCTCCCAAACCTTGTCATGCATTTCCAATCTGTCTTATAATCTGGCTGTCATTTTTCCCCATCAGCTCTACGTCTTTTATTCTAGTGTACAGATCTACCTGGGAGGGTGGGGAAGGTCGTTTCCAATGGAGGGCAACCAGGCATCTCGCAGCCGTCATGTCTGAACAATTTTATGGATTGTTTGGGAATCTGCATGGGTGAAACTCCTAAGAGTAATGATTTCGGGGTCCTGGGAACCTGTACTCCCAGAAGGCGGGATAATAAAAGTTGCGTTTCCGTCCAGAAAGGCACTATCTTGGGGCAGGTCCAGTAGATGTGATACAGGGTCCCCTTAGTTTCCTGGCAGCGCCAACAGCTATCTGAGCTGGAGGGATAGATAGCGCTGAGAACATCTGGTGTCAGGTACCAAAAATAGAGAATTTTATAAGCGTTCTCCTCGTAGAGCGTGCAAAAAGAGCTTTTTGCCGCCTGAGACCAGATCGTCTGCCATGTCGCCTCTGGGGATCTCCTCTCCTAGTACCTTTTCCCAGCGAAGCATATATGCATGCTTACCCTGGATGGGAATAGAGTAAGAGTTTAGCAGCCGGTATATGTCTGAGATCAGACCTCGGCGGGCGGATCCCTCCAACACCAGTCTCTCAAAGGGGGTTGGCGCCGAGAAGTGGAGATTGGGGGCGAAAGATTGGTCATAGTGTCGTATTTGCAAGTACCCATAAAACACCTGGTGAGGTAGATCAAATTTTTTTTGGAGGTCAGTGAATCAGAGCATCTTGCGCGATATGGGGTCCACTAAGTGGCCAAAGTGGAATAAATCCCGTGTCGCCCGGGGCGACAAGGGATTTGTGAGATGTGTGAGACCAGATGTGTGAGACCAGCAGGCATCCTGGGGTTGTATAGGAAGGAGGTCAAAAGAGACCTTTCCGAGCCCAGGCTATGTGCTCGAGATAATCTGCGCCAAAGCGAACTAAGATGGAACATAGGTCCCAAAAGCCGACCGAGTCCACCTCGCGTTCACATTCCAGAGCAAGCTGTTTGGGTGCGTGGGTGCAAGCCAAATCTTTTGGATTTCTGTCCACTTGTTGTACGATTGTTGGGGAAACCAGAAGGTCACAGCGCTCTGCTGAGCTGCTTGGTAATATTTAATTAAGTCAGGGAACGCCAATCCCCCGTCTGAGCGAGACGCCGTCAGGACTGTTCGGGGTATTCTATGCCTCCTATAGTTCCAGACAAAGCGCACCAAGTCCGCCTGGAGTCTCCTCAAGTCTGCAGCTGGAATTGGGATGGGCAGTGTCTGGAAGAGATAAAAGGAGTTTGGGGAGGATGGTCATCTTCACAGAGGCCACCCTCCCCAGGAGAGAAATATGGTGGACCTTCCATTTCTGTAGAAGGTCCCTTATGGATCGGAACGGGGGGAAGTTAGCCTGGTATAAAGTAGTATAAGAAGGGGTGATCTGAACCCCCAAATATTTCAGGGCTGTCGTCTTCCAGTGATAGGGGAAGCACTGCTGCAGGTGTTGTACTTCTGCTTCCGGGATATTAATAGGGAGAGCCTCCGACTTAGTCGCGTTTATTTTATACCCGGAGAGGGATTTATAGGGATCAAGTTCCGCATGTAGGTTGGGTAGTGAGGCCCTAGGTTGGGTCAAGGTGAGTTTAATGCCGTCTGCGAAAAGTGCCAATTTAAAATCCCTTCCCCGCACCGGGATCCCACGTATATCCGGGTTTCTACGAATGGACGCCGCCAGGGGCTTGACACACAGCGCAAACAGTAACAGTGAGAGTGGGCACCCCTGACGGGTCCCATTTGCTATCGGGAAGGTGGGGGACAAAGCAAAAGGAGTCTTAACCTGGGATGTAGGATTATTGTACAAGTGGTGGATGGCCCATAGGAAGGCACCCTGGAACCCCATGTGTCTCAACGTGGCGAACAGGAAAGGCCAGCTAAGGCGGTCAAAGGCCTTTTCCGCATCCAGACCGAGAGCCAAAGATTCCAGGACGACCCTGTTTGCTACGTCTATTAGGTCAATAACCCGTCTCGTGTTGTCCCCTGCTTGCCAGAGGGGGACGAAGCCCACCTGATCCTTATGTATCAGAGAGGGCAGTATCAGGTTTAGACGCATCGAGAGGAGCTTGGTGAAGATTTTCAGGTCAGAGTTTAAGAGTGCAATTGGCCTGTAACTAGCGCACAGGGAAGGATCTTTGTCAGGTTTGGGGATCAACTTAAGAAACAACCTTTGCAGGGAAAGAAGATCCGATGCCTGAAGTCTGGGGATTCCACTGCGTTCCTGATACTGGTGCAAGGAAGGAAAGAAAGATGGAAGAAAAAGTGGAGGAAAGAGAGAGAAAACAAAACAAAGATAGAGAGAATGTCCGTAGTCTCCAACAACTCCTATAGCATGTCCCCAGTCTTCAACAATTTCTTTAGCATATCCCCAGTCTCCAACAATTCCTATAACATGTCTCCAGTCTCCACCAACTCCTATAACATGTCCCCAGTCTCCAACAATTTCTATAGCATGTTCCCAGTTCTCCATCTACTCCTCTAGCATGTCCCCGGTCTCCAACAACTTCTATAGCATGTCCCCAGCCTATAGCATTTCCTCTGTCTCCAACAACTCCTATATCATGTCCCCAGTCTCCAACATTTCCTATAACATGTCCCCAGTCTCCAACATCTCCTATAACATGTCCCCAGTCTCCAACATCTCCTATAACATGTCCCCAGTCTCCAACAACTCCTATATCATGTCCCCAGTCTCCAACATTTCCTATAACAAGTCCCCAGTCTCCAACATCTCCTATACCATGTCCTCATTCTCCAACATCTCCTATAACATGTCCCCAGTCTCCAACATCTCCTATAACATGTCCCCAGTCTCCAACATCTCCTATAACATGTCCCCAGTCTCCAACATCTCCTATAACATGTCCCCAGTCTCCAACATCTCCTATAGCATGTCTCCAGTCTCCAACCATTCCAATAACATGTCTTCATTCTCCAAAAACTCCTACAACATGTCCCATTTCCAACCATTTCTATAGCATGTTTCCAGTCTCCATCTACTCCTCTAGCATGTCCCCAGTCTCCAACAACTCCTACAACATCTCCCCAGTCTCCAACAACTCCTCTAGCATGCCCCCCGTCTTGGACCATCTCCTGCTGCATGTCAGAAGATATTAGGGGCTGCACATGAGGCCCCCCCATAGGCTGACCACCACTGGTTAGATCCATGTTCAGCATGTTTTGAAAATAGTGTTCCACTTTCTTCCACCACCCCTGCAGTGCCAAGGATTTTTTTTTACTGTTCAAAGCTGCTGGATTGCTCAAGAGCTTGTATGACAGGAAACAACTGTTTGATATGATAAAGACGTTTGTGCCATAGCTTACGGATGGTGCAGTTTCTTCCATAATAGCCAGTGAGGGTGCAGTCACATTCGTACTGGTCCAGGTCAAATCTCACGCACACACCTTTGTGCTGGCATGGGAAATAGCAGCATGGGTTCACTGAAACGAGAACAGGACCCGATGAAGGGTTGATTATAGAGCAAAAGAACAATACATTATAGACTGAAAAACATATATTTTTTTAAGGAAAAACAAATTCTGAATATCAAAAAAAATAAAGTTAAAATACATATTCTACCCTTGGGGGGGGGGGGGAGAATAAATACCCCTAAATTGAAAAATAAAATAAAAAAACGTGCATTTATTAATTTTTTTGCATTGGAGCCTGCAAGGCATTTCAACGGCAATCAGTGGACTGTCGGTACAATGCTCAGACTCCTGCAGATTATTCCTCCAGCCCGGATCTGTACCGAGATACAGGCCTTCCATTGTGGAGCTGGAGGAAGTATCCATGACTACGTGTATGGGGACATTACCGGACCTCTTCTTCATTAAGATCTCTACACTGACCAGCAAGAGAACACACAGGGCAGGGAAGCAGAGAAGGGAGCATATTGACCATAAAGGGGGAACACTGACCACCAATGTTATGGGGGAAAACATCAGTGACCATCAAAATGTATGGGATACCCACCACTGACACACACCAGTATTTAAAGGGGCACTCACCACTGACCACCACCAGAAGGGGGCATTCACTACTGAACACCAATATTTAAAGGAACACTAACCACTGACCACCACAAGGGGGCACTCACCACCGATCACTAATATCTAAAGGAACACACCACCATATGGGGGCACTCGCCACTGATCACCAACGTTTAAAGAGGCACTCACTACTGACTACCACCATAAGGGGCCATTCACCACCTACCACCAATATCTAAAGGAACACACCACCATAAGGGGCCATTCACCACTGATCATTAATAGTTAAACATTTATCACTGATCACCATCATAAAAGAGGGCACTCACCACTGATCACCATCATAAAAGAGGGCACTCACCACTGATCACCATCATAAGAGGGCACTCACCACTGATCACCATCATAAAAGAGGGCACTCACCACTGATCACCATCATAAGAGGGCACTCACCACTGATCACCATCATAAAAGAGGGCACTCACCACTGATCACCATCATAAGAGGGCACTCACCACTGATCACCATCATAAAAGAGGGCACTCCCCACTGATCACCACAATAAGGGGGCACTCACCACTGACCTCCTCCACCACTGACCTCCACCATAAGGGGCCATTCACCACTGACCACCAATATTTAAACATGGCACACACCACTGACCACCAATTTTTAAAAATGGTACACACCACTGACCACCAAAATTTAAAGGAACACTCACCACTAAACACCACCATATGGGGGCACTGACCACCAACATTTAAAAGGGGCACTCACCACTGATCACCACCATAAGGGGCACTCACCACTGACCACCAACATTTAAAGGCGCAGTCACTACTGATAACCACCATAAAGGGACACTCATCACTGACCACCAATATTTAAACACTTACCACTGATCACCACCATATGGGGGCACTGACCACCAGCATTTAAAGGGGCACTCACTACTGACCACCAACATTTAAAGGGGCACTCACTACTGACCACCAACATTTAAAGGGGCACACACTACTGACCACCAACATTTAAAGGGGCACTCACTACTGACCACCAACATTTAAAAGGGGATCTCACCACTGATCACCACCACAAGGGGCACTCACCACTGACCACCAACATTTAAAGGCGCAGTCACTACTGACAACCACCATAAGTGCCCACTAACTCAGTTACGAGTACAGTGGAACCTCGGATTACGAGCATAATCCGTTCCAGGAGAATGCTCGTAATCCAAAGTACTCTCATATCAAAGCGAGTTTCCCCATTGAAGTCAATGGAAACGAAAATAATTTGTTCCACATTGACTTCAATGGCATGCAATACCGCATGCCGTCAGAGGCGGGGGGCGCCGGAGAGCCTCGGAAACAGCCGGAAAGGCCCGAGGACAGCTCGGCTGACCTCGGCAAACCTCGAAAAGGCTCGGGAACGTAGTATTTCCGAGTCTTTCTGAGCATTTCCGATCGTCTATGATTGGCGCCGTTCGGCTCCGGCGCCCCCCACCCCAGGCCAAACGCGGTGCTGCACACCGCTTTGGCCTGAATCCTGCTCGTTTTGCGAGACAACACTCGCAAACCGAGTTGGGATTTTTCCTAATGGAGGTAATGATGCATAGAAGGGATGCTCCCTATATGGGATATCTGGGCTAAGAAATGATGGTAATAATAGTGATAACCATTATCATTTTCCTTTTTTTTTCTTTGCTATGCAAGGTGATGGGATCGTGTTATTTTATTTTATTAATATATTTCAGATTTAATGTGTATGATGTGTTGTTATGTCTTGTTTTGTTTTTGTTTAAGAAATTCAATAAAAAGATTTATAAAAAAAAAAAAATGTAAACGAACTCCCGGCTGCTGGCTACCTGAAGCTGCCTGGAATTTGTTTACATGCCAAAAGGGTTAGCGGAATAAAATAAGTGGAAAATATGCAAGTCTTGTAGAGGTGTAATGTATATTTTATTTCATCCTTTTTTTTTTTTGCCCTGACATACCCTATATCAGTGATGGCTGCAGTGTAGCTGAGCATCATGTGAAATGTAGTTCTAAAACATCTGGGGTGCCAAGGTTCGCCATCACTGATATAGGGTATGTCAGGGCAAAAAAAATAAAAAATTCTTGATATACATACATACATACATGTATGTATGTATGTAAAAAGGGAAAATGGCTAATTGGGCCCGATTTGGACCTTTTCACTTAGGGGTGTACAGGTACTGTATGTTTACATTAGTAAGGGATGTATTTATTTACAAAAAAAAAAATGTGCACAGCTGATTGTCCATCGAAACCACACACCCAATTTTATGGGGAAAGTACCGCATTGTGGCCACTTGATGGAGCTGTGGAGCATATGATAAACAGCGCCACCTATTGGTATTGGCCATAATGCGGTATTTTCAAATAAATATACATTCGATCTGCAGAGAATATAGCCTGAGGACATTCGATTTTGCCTCATTTTGAGTTTCACAGAATGAAAAGCTCTGCAAGTTAAAAAAAAATATATAAATATTATATATATCTAAAAAGCAGTGACTATGACTTTTAAATATTAATTGCAGGTGAATCTTCCTGGTGCGTGTGTTTTCTGACAAGGGTTGATTCGTCGCCAGTGAATGGTGAAAATCTGATTTCGCAGCACCACATGGCTTGCACTTTTTAATACATTTTCTTTACATTTTTGCAGGCTTGTGTTTTCTTCTCGCTTCACACGTGTTCCATCCCCAGCGCTATTCAGAGTACAGAGGACGTGTAAGAGCTTGTCCATGACAGCAGGAAAACCAAACATAACCTACATGCAGTTACTCAGCACTATAATATCTGTTTCCCCCCCCGGCTCCATTAACTACGCACCAGCAATCCTTTTTTTTTTTTTTTTTACATGTAAACTAATCTGAAAGGCACAATCCAAGCGTGCCGATATGAAAGAGGAGTTTGCATGGAGAGGTTAGGAAATTAGAAACATTTTATATACATTTGCAGCAATAGCAGACCATGGAATGCAAAATATTTGAAGCCCACCTAAAAAGACAACCCACGTAATGTTATGTAATGATTTTTTTTAAATCAACCCTGTTACTATTAAAAAAAAAAGAAAAAAGGAAAAAAAACTGCAGCTAAAAAGACATCCTATGTAGTGTTTTTTTTTTTTCAAATCAACCCCATTAATAGTAAAAAAATAAAAAACGTGCAACTAAAAAGACATCCCATGTAATGATTTTTTTAACTCAACCCTGTTATTATTGAAAAAAAAAAAAAAAAGAAGTGCAGCAAAAAATAAATCTCATATACATTTTTTCTTTTTTTTTTTCTCTCAAATCAACCCTCTTACTAGTATATATATTAAAAAAAAGCAGCTAAAAAGACATCCCATGTAATGTTTTTTTTTTTTTTTTTTTTAAATCAACCCTATTACTATTGGAATAAAAAAAAAGTGCAGCAAAAAAGACATCTCATGTACAGTTTTCTTTTTTTTTTCCTTTTTCTCAAATCAATCCCGTTATTAGTAAAAAAAAAAAAAGAAAAAAAGTGCAGCTATAAAGACATCCTATGTAGTGTTTTTTTTTTTTGTTTTTGTTTTTTTAAATCAACCCTGATACTAGTAAAAAAATAAAAAATAAAGTGCAGTAAAAAAGACATCCCATGTAATGTTTTTTTTTTTTTTAAATCAACTCTATTACTATTAAAAGAAAAAAAAAAAAAAGATCCTCTCTTTATTTGGCCAACTTTTCCCCATTGCTCTTCCGTCTTAAAGCTGATCTACTCCACCGGCATTCACTCACTTTAACCTGGGTTGACCGCTGCAGTGCCCTCACGATGACCATGGTCCCTTTGGTGCTGTACCTGCTACAGGCACTTCCTATTCGCCTCCCTCTGGTGTTCTTTAAACGGGCGAGCTCTGTGTTTAGAGGGGTTGTATGGTCCCACCAAAGGCCTCGCCTTAATCTGCAACTTCTTTATCTCCCGAAGCATCGGGGAGGCCTTCCAGATGTGCGGGCCTACTACAGAGGAACGCACCTCACCAGGTTAGTGGACTGGCACTGTCATGCTGTAGCGAAACAATTGGGTAGCTATGGAAATGGAGGACTCCAATGGCACGGCAAAGAGTTGGCCCTGGATCACCTCTCCTCTGCCGAAAGCCCTCAGTGACCACCCTACTTTTGGTAGCACGTTGTTGGTTGCTAGGGAAGCCTTCCGACACTCTTCAGTGTCACCATTACCTTCTCCCATGGCACCTATACCGGGAAACCCAGAATTCGAACCAAGCCTTCAGAACCCTCATTTCCAATGTCTGGCCTTGAGTGGCTGCCTTCATTTTAGTGATTTTATGGTGTCTTCTTCTGCCGGAGTGACCGCTACAGACCCCCCTCAGAATTTTTGGAGCAGTCTCCAATTAGGTCATTTTAATTAGTCGGTGTTCACTTTTTCCGGGTATACTTTGTCAGCTCACGGAACTGGAACATATCTGTCATTCGAGGGAACCGATCCGTCATTGTCTTTCAATGATCTACGCCTCTCTGATTCGACCGGAGACAGGGTATGTTCCTATGTTCCTTTCTAAATGAAAATCGGACCTTGAAACCCGATTCACTGACTGACAGAAGGAGAAAATCCTTCACTTTGCCGAGAAATCTTCCATTGCCACTAGCGTTCAAGAGACCTATTACGAGATCTTGTCTCGATGGTACATGGTACCCACTATAGGCAGTCCCCGAGTTACGAACTCCCGAGTTACGAACGACATGTACTTACGAACGGCCTCAAATGCCGGCCACTTGTGCTCCACACTGGTCCTGGATACCTTCGAACCCCTCCGGACACATCCCACACTGCCGTATTATGCCCCAGATAACGTAACAAGCGCCCGGAACATCCCACATCTATGCAGAGGCAGCAGTTACACTTCCGAACACGTACGAATGCAGTGTTCTGACCGGAAGTTACACTTATGTAGAACTTACCCCCATTAAAGGGACCGGCTGGTTTTGTTTTGGGTCTGCAGCAGATACCTCTCTAGAGTGGATCCTTTAGCTCCGTTGTCTAGGCAAACAAGAATCTCCAGGAATAAGGCCAATGTCCACACACAAGTAAAACCCAATCAGCAAGGCTTTATTCTTTTTCTCTTTGAGTCAACTTGAAGAGAATGAGAACAGAAAGTTGAAAGAAAGTAGGGGAAGGTTCAGGCACGCAACACTTAGGCTTGAGTGGCGACGAGTGTAGATACTGAACTTGAGTCGGTATTGCTCACCCGGATAGTCCCTATGATAGCGGTCCTAGCAGCTGGGATGGAGCACGGATATTAGAGACGATGAATCCCTCTTTAGGCGAGTTTCCAGGCCTCTCCCCGAGACAGCAGTACCGTCGCTAATCTCCTGGGACTGATCCTCCCCTGGACACCTTTCCTCAAGACGGGCCCCCTACAAATGGGCAGCCTGGGATCCTTCTCTGAAGCGTAGGCCCTTGTCAGCGGAGCTGGGCCTACAATGCAGCAACAGGGCCTCGGGCTGAAGGTGCCCGAGGCCTAAACATACTTGCGCACCTCGTGCCATGCCGGCCACAAGGCACACTCACTCGACCAGAGGTCCCCCCCCCTTGACACCTTGGGGTCCCCCTGGAATCGCCTCGCGCCAAATGGCGTCTGCCCCTTTTGTACCCTCTCCCAGCATGCACAGCGGGTTGACCATGCCCACTGCATGGCTGCCGAGAGAGGACACCCAAGGTGCGGAGATACCCCCCGTAGTTCAACCTATGCCGGCGGTGACAGTGCCACCCACAGGCAACGGAGAACACTACTGCCAGGCAGTATCACACTCAGAGCAGAAGCAAAATTGAATCATTAATTGGTCTGAGCCCAACTACCGGCTCAGACTGCCCTTAAATTTCCACATAGCGCCCCCAAATATTGGGGGGGGTGCTACACTTACAAATGCAGTGTTGCAACTTACGAACAACTTCGACTTACGAACAAACCTACAGTCCCTATTGTGTTCGTAACTCGGGGACTCCCTGTACTCTGCACCACTTCTTTCCTCAGGTCCCTAGTACATGTTGGTGGTGTGGCAATGCAGAGGGAACAATGCTACATATTTTCTGGGACTGTCCCAAACTCAGGCCTTTTTTGGCGGGAGGTGATCTGTACTGTCAAGCACCTGATTAACGTTGATCTGGAGGAGAACCCTGCTGCCTGTTACATCTCTCAGAACGACCGAGAGAATAGCTATTGAATGCGGCTAGGGCATGCATCCCCCTTGACTGGAGATCCGAGAACCCGCTGTCAAAGTCCCTATGGTTTTCCAAAGTCAACGAGCATAGGGATATGGAGGATCTCACAGCTACCTTGAACCGGGAGGAGAACTTTCGGGATACCTGGAGACCATGGCAACATTTCGTATACACCCATGCCCATCTTTCCTAATTCCCTGGGCGAGAGGCTCTGTCTACTCTTTCTGAATCTGTACTTTTTCTTTGTACAAGGGACATTTGGCCCCTTACTCTTACTCCTTCCTAAAAGTGCTTCCCGGTAGACTTGTGCACAACGGAAAAATTTGTTTAGTTTCGGTTCGTTTCTTTTCGGTCCTGTTGATTCGTAATCATTCGTAATTTTGCTAGACGGGATTTTTCGTGTTCGGACTAATTCGTATTTTCGCAAGCGTCATTTTTCGTTGAATTTTTTGTTGATTTATAATTCGTACTTTCGGTAGGGTACGTTGTTTTTCTTTGATTCTGGACAACACTCCTACTTTCGTAACTTTTTTTGGGTTCGTTGATTCGGAATTTTCCGTGTCTCTCTCACAACGACGCTGCCTATTATGCCTAATGTGCTTCGAATGGATTTGTACTTTTCTAAATACATAGCGGTTATTTGTAACGATTCAAAATCTTGTATTTTACTTTCGTTTTTTACATGCGGCTATAGCCTCCGCCCCCTGTACACCATTTTGAGAGGGAGTTCAGCACGGTGAGGGAGAAGCAGAGAGCAGAGCAGAGTGTTATTGTGCTTCGAATGGATTCGAAATCTCGTATTTTACTTTCGTTTTTTCATGCGGCTATAGCCTCCGCCCCCTGTACACCATTTTGAGAGGGTTCAGCACGGTGAGGGAGAAGCAGAGAGCAGAGCAGAGTGTTATTGTGCTTCGAATGGATTCGTACATTCGTAACTTTTTTCATAACGAATTATGCCGAAGACATTCGGGCATTCGCTATTTTGCGGTATAATTTATTTCGGATTCGGTTTTATTCGTAATTGCTTTGTTCGGAAATTCGAATGCTTCCGAATGTCCGAAAGTTGCTAAATTCGGACGAATTTCGATTCGTTACGAAACGAATTGCACAAGCCTACTTCCCGGTATATTGTTGTGATTCACATAGTTGCACAGTTTTAAGTCTACTTTTTGGGTCTCCCATGCCGCCACTTTATATGCCTTACATGGCCATGCAGACTGATGAGCAATTTAATATTTGTAATGTTATATGTGACCATCCATATCGTGTCCTGCTAGGCCTGTTGGCATGTCGATCCAATTGTGCGACCCTCACCGTCATTGTTATTTGACAATGCAACGTTTTTTCCTTTTTTCTTTCCGACTGTAAACTGCAACTTTTTGGAAAATAAAGGAATTATAAAAAAAAAAAAAAGGAAAAAAAAAATTGCAGCAAGAAGACATCCCATGTAATGTTTTCAAATTACTTGCAAAGCCATCCACAACTCAGCCCCCAACCAGGACTGGTGCTACCACTATGCAAACTAGGGCTCCCTGCTGCTTAGGGCGCCCGGCCACTGGTCTTCCTTACTCTTCTCTCTGAAGCAAGCAAGTCTCAGCATCAGCAGGCAGCCAGAGCTCCGTTCGCACATAGTGTCAGAGGCGCAGCGGTGGCGGAGAACTGTGTGCTTGTGTCCCGACTCCCGAATGAATTGAAGCAAGCAAACATTCATTGATGGGCACTGGTAGGCTGCATTTGATGGCCGCTGGTGAGGCTGCATTTGATGGCCGCTGGTGAGGCTGCATTTGATGGCCACTGGTGAGGCTGATGGGTGCTGGTAGGTTGCATTGATGGGCGCTGGTAGGCTGCATTCGATGGCCGCTGGTGAGGCTGCATTTGATGGCCGCTGGTGAGGCTGCATTTGATGGCCGCTGTTGAGGCTGATGGGTGCTGGTAGGTTGCATTGATGGGCGCTGGTAGGCTGCATTCGATGGCCGCTGGTGAGGCTGCATTCGATGGCCGCTGGTGAGGCTGCATTGGATGGCCACTGGTGAGGCTGCATTGGATGGCCGCTGGTGAGGCTGCATTGGATGGCCGCTGGTGAGGCTGCATTTGATGGGCGATTCGTTAAAAAGGTGGGGTTTACATGGGCAGGGCAAAAAGGGTGGAGTCAGGGGTGGAGCCAAGGGGGGCGGCAAAATGAGGTTTCGCCTCAAAAATCCTTGCACCAGCCCTGCCCCCAACTACATCACTAGCCTAGTCTCTAAATACCAACCTAATCATAATCTTTGTTCCTCCCAACACCTCCTGCTCTCTAGCCCCCTCGTCACCTCCTCCCATGCTCTGCTCGCCTAGCGGACTTCCCCCAAGCCTCTCCCATCCTCTAGAACTCCCTACCGCAAGCTTTCCGATTATCTCCTACTCTTTTTGCTTTTAGACAAACCCTGAAAATCCTTCTCTTCAGAGAAGCCTATCCTGCCCCCACCCAACAACTGTACTTTAATTTTCTCCATTAGGCCATCCCCCGCAGCTATTACCTTTTGTATCACTTGACCCTCCCTCATAGATTGTAAGCTCTAACGAGCAAGATCCTCCGATTCCTATGGTGTTGAATTGTATTGTAACTGTACTGTCTGCCCTCATGTTGTAAAGAGCTGCGCAAACTGTTGGCGTTATATAAATCCTGTATAATAATAATTTCCCTAGGACACACTTAACCCCTTCACTGCCAGTGTCATTTACACAGTAATCAGTGCATTTTTATAGCATGTGAATGGTCCCAAAATAGCACCAAAAGTGTCCGCTGTGTCCGCTATAATGACACAGTCACTATAAAAATCGCAGATCGCCGCCATTACTAGTAAAAAAAAAATAATAATAAAAATGCCATAAAACTACCCCCTATTTGGTTTGCGCAAAAGTTTTAGCGTCTACAAATCAATAAACGGTGATTGCGATTTTTTTTTACCAAAAATATGTAGAAGAAGAATACATATCGGCCTAAACTGAGAAAAATAATTTTTTTTATATATTTTTTGGGGATATTTATTATAGCAAAAAGTAAAAAAATATTGCATTTTTTTCGAAATTGTCGCTCTATTTTTGTTTATAGCACAAAAAATAAAAACCGCAGAGGTGATCAAATACCACCAAAAGAAAGCTCTATTTGTGGGGGAAAAAAAGACATAAATTTTGTTTGGGAGCCACGTCGCACGACCGCGCAATTGTTAGTTAAAGCGACGCAGTGCCGAATCGCAAAAAGTGCTCTGGTCTTCGGGCAGCCAAATGGTCCGGGGCTGAAGTGGGTAAAGTCCATCAACCGCGATGCAGAGCTACTCTTCCCCTTTAAGCGATTTCGTGAGGGACGGTTTTTGGAAAAAACGTTGCATTTGACCGTATTGTAACCAGCGTGGCCAGCTTTTAAAATTACGTCATATATAGCAAATCCCACTTTCCTGGAAATAGTAGGATTTTTAAAACAGCTTACCTGTAAAATCCTTTTCTTGGAGTACATCACGGGACACAGAGCAGCATAGTCATTACTATGTGGGTTATATAGAATTACCTTCAGGTGCTGGCACTGGCAACTTCCAAAACAGGAAGTACCCTCCCCTATATAAGCCCCTCCCATCCGGGAGTACCTCAGTTTTGTAGCAAAGCAATACGTGTCCCCAAAAGAGGGGTGGGAGCTCTGTGTCCCGTGATGTACTCCAAGAAAAGGATTTTACAGGTAAGCTGTTTTAAAAATCCTACTTTCTTGTTCATACATCACGGGACACAGAGCAGCATAGTCATTACTATGTGGGACGTCCCAAAGCAATGCCACATGAGGGGGGGGGATACACCATACATAAGCTGGGCGCCATCAGGCATGAGGATCTTTTGCGGCCTGCAACACACTGCGCCCAAAGGCGACATCCTCCTGACTTCTAACGTCCACCTGCTAGAACCTAGTAAACGTGTGTACTGAAGACCATGTTGCGGCCTTACAAATTTGCGCCAGGGAGGCCTGGTGATGCACTGCCCATGAAGTTCCAACTGCTCTCGTGGAGTGCGCCCTAACTTTGAACGGAGGCGGTCTACTTCTCAAGCCATAGGCTTGTATTATGACCTGTCGAATCCACTTGGCTAAAGTAGATTTTGATGCTGCCTGACCCTTTCTGGGGCCTTCCGGCAGAACAAACAAAGAATCCGTTCTACGAATCTGAGCAGTGGCTTTTAGATAAGCTTTAACTGCTCTTACTACATCCAAAGAATGCAATAACTTTTCCTCTACCGAGCTTGGTTTGGGGAAAAAAGAAGGAAGAAAGAAGGAAGAACCACATCCTGGTTCAAGTGAAACCTCGATACCACCTTAGGAAGAAAGGCTGGGTGAGGACGTAATACTACTCTGTCCTTATGGATAACCAGATATGGCTCTTTACAGGACATGGCGGCTAATTCCGACACTCTTCTAGCCGAGCATATGGCTACTAAAAATATCAATTTCCTGGTGAGTAGAACCAAGGAAATGTGCCGCAAAGGTTCAAATGGCTGCTTCTGCAGAACCGACAGAACCAAATTTAGATCCCATGGGCATATGTGAGCCTTAATCGGTGGAATAATACGAGTCACACCTTGCATAGAGGATTTGACAAGTGAATGCATAGCCAGGGGCCTTTGAAATAGTATTGACAAGGCCGAAACCTGGCCCTTGATAGTACTTAAGGCAAACTTCCTGTCTACAGCCCACTGCAGGAAGTCCAGAATTCTGCCTATAACGTACTTACGTGGATGCCATTTTCTGGCCTCGCACCAAGTGATGTACGCCTTCCAAACTCTATAGTAGATCTGCCTGGATACAGGCTTCCTGGCATTGATTATAGTTGATACCACAGAGTTAGAGAGACCTCTCTTCTTTAGGATGTGGGATTCAATAGCCAGGCCGTTAAACTTAGAGTTAGTAAGGAAGGGTGGTATATCGGTCGGAAAGCAGGTCCGGACGACGTGGAAGGGTCCAAGGACTCCCCACAGACATTTTGATGATCTCCGCGTACCAGGCCCTTCGGGGCCACGCTGGAGCCACCAGGATCACCGGCTTCTTCTCCAACCTGACTCTGCGAAGGAGTCGAGGCAACAATTGTAGCGGAGGGAATGCATATATCAGACTGAACTGATCCCAAGGGAACACCAGAGCATCCGAGCCGCAAGCGAGGGGATCCCTTGTCCGGGAGACAAATCTGTCCACCTTTGCGTTGAATCTGGATGCTAGCAGATCTACATCCGGTGTTCCCCACCGCTGACATATTGCTCGGAAGACCTCGGGATGAAGGGACCATTCCCCTGGGCATAACTGTTGGCGACTCAGAAAGTCCGCCTTCCAATTCTCCACCCCTGGAATGAAGACAGCTGATATACATGGGACATGCTTTTCTGCCCATTCCAGGATGTGACTTACTTCCCTCTGGGCTGCACGACTCCTGGTGCCTCCCTGATGATTGATATATGCCACTGCTGTGGCATTGTCTGATTGAATTCTGACAGGGGACCCTTGGAGTCTGGATGTCCAGGCTACTAGAGCCTACCGGGCTGCTCGTATCTCTAAGAGATTGATGGGCAGGGTTTTTACTACATTTGACCATCTGCCCTGGAGAGACCATTGCTCCAGTACTGCCCCCCAGCCTATAAGGCTGGCATCCGTAGTGACCACCTTCCAAGATATCGGGCTGAAGGGTTTTCCCTTCTGGAGATTCTGGGGGATCAACCACCAGCAGAGACTCTTCCGAACGGAAGGGGACAAAGCCATCGGGAAGTCTAGAGCCTGAACTTTTCCGTTCCAGGCTGACAATATGGCCCTTTGTAAATTCCTTGAGTGGAATTGGGCGTATGGCACAGCTTTGAATGATGCTACCATCTTTCCTAGCAGCCTCATGCACAGGCGTATGGACGGCTGTCTTTTTGCACAAAGCAGACGGACCAAGGCCCTCAAAGAGGATACCTTGTCTAGAGGTAAGAAAATCTTCCTCTGGTCTGAATCCAGCCGTAGCCCTAGATATACCAGGTTTTTCACTGGCTGTAGGGCTGACTTGTCCAGGTTGATGACCCAACCGTGAGATTCTAGATACTTGATTGTATCGACAATTACCACTTCTAGCTTGGCAACTGAGTGGTCCATCAACAACAGGTCGTCTAGGTATGCCATTATCGTTACACCCCGTGTTCTCAGATCGGCCAACAGTGGGGCCAGAATTTTTGTGAACACTCGTGGTGCTGTGGCCAGACTGAATGGTAAGGCTCTGAACTGAAAATGGCGCCCTTCTACTGCAAAGCGTAGGAATTTTTGATGACCTGGAAAGATGGGAACATGCAAGTAAGCATCTTTGATGTCGATCGAGGCTAACCATTCCTCCCCTTGTAGGGCAGCGGTGACCGATCGGATCGACTCCATCCGGAAAGACCGGACGTTTAGAAATTTGTTTAGACTCTTTAGGTTCAATATGGGTCTTATGTCCCCGTTTGGCTTCGGGACTGTGAAAAGGTTTGAGTAGAAACCCAACCCCCACTCTTCCATAGGAACCTCCATAATTACTCCTTGGAGCAATAGTTGTTCTAACGCCAATAGGAGAGACCCTCTTTTCAGAGGGTCTCTTGGCATGCCTGACCACATAAAATGGGACGGAGGAGACTCTTTTAACTCCAACTTGTATCCCAGAGTTACTGCGGAGAGCACCCATCTGTCTTTGATCGTCTCCCGCCAGGTCTCTGCGAACAACTGAAGTCTTCCCCCCACCCGTTTGAGTGGGGGCAGCCCTTCATAGGCTTGACTTGGAGGCTGGTTTAGTACCTCTTCGGATCCAGGGCTTTTTATTACCCTGTGGCTGTCCCTGATTTTTACCTCCTGAGTTTGACCGAGGAGGCCGTCGGAACTGCTTAGTAGCAGACGTCGCAGGGATAGGAGAGGTAGTCCTCTTAAAAGATGGACCCCTAGACCTCTTTTTACTCGGTAAGAGAGTACTTTTACCACTGGAAATCTTCTGGATATACTTATCCAGGTCTTCGCCAAAAAGGCGTTCCCCATGAAATGGGAAGCTAACTAAGAGCTTCTTACAGGGAGCTTCAGCAGACCAGTTTTTGAGCCACAGAAGCCTACGCATATGTACCAAAGACAGCGTGAGGCGGGAGGCCTGATGGATAGAATCCTTGATGGCGTCAACCGCAAAGCATAATGCTCTAGGCAGATCAGCCAGAGCCTTGGCCTGCTGGTCTGGCAAATCCCTCAGGACCATTTTCATTTGATCCTTTAAAGCTTGGCAGACCCCAATAGCTGCCACTGCTGGCTGTGTAACAGCCCCTGCTGTGGAAAAAACAGATTTTAATAAAGATTCCAATTTTTTATCCACTGGATCTTTGAACATTTGAACATTATCTACTGGACATGTCAGTGATTTGTTCACAGAAGAGATGGCTGCATCCACCGTAGGAACATTCCATCTCTGGGTGAACTTTCCCTCCATGGGATAGATCACCGGAAACCTTTTAGGCGGAACAAATAGTTTATCAGGATGTTCCCAGTCCTGGTATATAAGTCCTTCCAATAATGGATGTATTGGAAAGGAGCAATTAACCTGGGGAGCTTTTAGCGACCCCAATGAGGAGACAGCAGTAGTTGATGGTTCAACAAGAGGCATTTTAAATGCAGATCGAACCATGTCAGTTAGGGTCTGGACCCACAATCTTTCAGTCTGTGATGCTGAAAATGGTTCATCTACTGTCGATTCCTCAAAAACAGAGCTAACCTCCTCCTGATCCCCTTCAGGTAGGTCGGTCCCTTCCTGGGACTGTTGCTCTGCCAACAGGCACTCTAATGGAGGTGATGGAGATCTGGCGCGCTTTCTTTCCTGTAGAGAAGAAGCGATCAATGCAGCCAATCTCTGCTCCAATCCCTCCAGAGTTGAGGAAAAAACCTCCTCTGTTATATATGCAGGAGCAGGTGGACTGAGGACAGCCGCAGTACCTGGCACTCCCGGGGGTTCCTTATGGGTATTAACCTCTGATTTCTCAGGGGAGGAGGGTGCAGATGACTGCTCCAGATCCTCAGAGCCCGATGGAGACCCCCTACACTTCCTGAGAGGTATATCTCGGAGTTTTTTAGGCGGCATATTCCTTAGTTCAAAGCTGAGGTATTCCAGCCGCAATACACCCCTTACTGAAATAGTCTAATGCAATTTGCTGCTATGTACATCAGTGGGTGTCTACTAATGCGTCTTTCTGGGGATGCCTGTATCAACCGCCCGCTGTAAGCCCCTATACCATGCTACCAGCTCCTTTTCATGCTCTGTGTCCATAGCAAGCAGCGTGGACTGAGTCCTTTTATCTTGCTGGGACGCCCGCACATGCGCAGAAGCGCTGGGCGCACAGAGCGCGTCATCCGCCAGGCTCCGCCCCCTTTTTTGAAGCTAAACCTTATAAAAGGAAAGCATGTGTGCGCGCGCGCGCGCGTGCACGTGTGCGCTCTTGGCGCCATGTAGGGAGAGGAGCCAGGGTCCCTGTTTCACCAGGACTCAGGGATGGAAGGAAACTACTTGGCAGCATGACAGAGGAATGCAGCTTCCCTGATAGAGAGCTCACTCATCTGCCTGGACTTTCACCATGGAAGGAATAGTCCCAAGAAAAAAGACGTTCCACAGCGGCCTCTAGTGGACAAACACAGGTACCGCACCTTTGTCTTTTTTTTTTTTTTTTTTAAAACCTCCTTTATGAAAAAACATTTCCAGGTTTACAGTTTTTTTAAAATTTCCCTTATGAAAAAACATTTCTAGGATTTCTTAGGCATATACAGCTATTAGCGGGAATACCCTTTAGGTAACAGGCAGAAAGACATATTAGGCTTGGGGGTCCCCTCAATAGAACCAAGTTCCTGAGGGGCCCCCACTTACCTTTTCCCCGCCGCAGGACTTTGTTTGGTCCACAGAAGCCCAAACTTCACCTCTCACGGCAGGCATTGTACTAGACCTTCAGGGACCGGGTTCCCAAGGATTCCACTCCCCTGGACCTGTATAGCACCCTGCACAGATAGCCTCTTGGTTTTGGGTATGACCAGAGCTCTGGATCCCAGGGTCCAGCCCTCCTAAGAGAGGCATTACAGGCAAAACCCTGCTCTTCTCTGCAAGGCCCGGGTACCGACCGTTTAGCTATGAAGCTTTTTTTTTGGTCGGATCCGGAATAGCTTGCTAAGGCCCAGAGAACCTGTACACAAGCCCAGATGAATACATGTTAACCTTGGCCAACACCTTAGACACTGGCAAAAAACTGAGGTACTCCCGGATGGGAGGGGCTTATATAGGGGAGGGTACTTCCTGTTTTGGAAGTTGCCAGTGCCAGCACCTGAAGGTAATTCTATATAACCCACATAGTAATGACTATGCTGCTCTGTGTCCCGTGATGTATGAACAAGAAATGGTATTTTCATAACGTATTACAAGGAACCATAATGTTGTTATAAATCTCAGAGGCCATTCAAATAAGAGCTTCAGTTACAGTGGAGGAAAATAAGTATTTGATCCCCTGCAGAGTTTGTAAGTTTGCCCACTTACAAAGAAGTGAAGGGTCTATAATTTTTATCATAGTTGTATTTTATATGATAGAGACAGAATATCAACCAAAAATCCAGAAAAAACACACGATACAAATGTTATAAATGGAGTTGCAGTCCTGTGAGTAAAATACGGCAAGTATTTGATCCCCAACCAACCAACCGACAATAATTCTGGCTCCCACAGACTGGCTACAGTAGGTGCTCATGTGGTACACAGATTAGTCCTGTCAATGTAAGAAGAAGCTCCTAACTCATTATATGTATGTAGCGCCCCCCCCATATTTGGGGGCGCTATGCAGGAAATTTAGGGGTAGTCTGAGCCGGTAGTTGGGCTCAGATCAATCAAATGATTCAATATTACTCTGCTCTGGGTGTGATACTGCCTGGCTGTAGTGTTCTCCGTTGCCTGTAAGTGGCACTATCACCGTCGGCATAGGTTAAACTACGGGGGGGTATCACAGCACCTTGAGTGTCCTCTCTCGGCAGCCTGCAGTGGGCGTGGTCTACCCGCTGTGCATGCTGGGAGAGGGTACAAAAGGGGCAGACGCCATTTGGCGTAAGGCGATTCCAGGGGGAGCCCAAGGCGCAAGGGGGGACCTCTGGTCCAGTGACTGTGCCTTGTGGCCCGCATGGCACGAGGTGCGCGAGTGTGTTTAGGCCTCGGGCACCTTCAGCCCGAGGCCCTGTTGCTGCATCGTGGGCCCAGCTCCGCTGACAGGGGCCTACGCTTCAGAGAAGGATCCCAGGCTGCCCATTTGTAGGGGGCCCATCTTGAAGAAAGGAGTCTGGGGGAGGATCAGTCCCAGGAGATTAGCGACGGTACTGCTGTCTCGGGGAAGAGGCCTGGAACTCGCCTGGGAAAACGTATTGACTCGAATATAAGCCTAGGGTGTCCATCTGCGTGCCTCACTTTGCCTCACTGTGCCCATGACTAAACTGACGTTTACCATGGAAATCTGTGGAAGGGGTGCCCGGCTTTGAAAAATCGGTGCTCCCCGGCCGTAGGTTTCCCAGACAACAAACTTTGCACACTTGTAGAGGAGAAATGGGGCTACATGTGTGCCAAGTTTCGACCGGCCAGTACCAGGTCCCCAAAACCACCAGAGAAATTACCGTTTAACATGGGAGTCTATAGAAGGGGTGCCCGGCTTTGAAAAATCGGTGCTCCCCGACCGTAGGTCCCCCGGACAACAATCTTGGCACACTTATAGAGGAAGAGTGGGGCTACATATGTGCCAAGTTTGGGGTCCAGGGGACCTACGGTCAGCCAGTAGCGGGTCCCCAAAGTCCGGGAGATCATGCACAAAAAGGTGACTCGAGTATAAGCCGAGGGGGGCATTTTCAGCACAAAAAAAATGTGCTGAAAAACTCGGCTTATACTCGAGTATATAAGGTATATTTCACTAAAAATTACAATAAAATTATTAGCAGATACAAATACAACATAACTCACAGAATTTCTACTAAATCTAAAAGATAAAACTGAGTTAATAGATAAAAATTAAGATGAGATAAAAAAAATATACAGGCTGGGAAAGTTCCTCTGTCAGAGATACAGAGGGAGAGTAACACAGTTACAAAGATAACAAACTCATGAGCACAGCTAATATTAGGGCCAGTCTGAGAGGAAGGGGGTCCACGCAGAGAGGGGGATTAGTGAGTGATAATAATTACAGAACTGTCTCCTTCTCGGCAGATAAAATCTGGCAGCAGGGAAAGGGGGAGAAACAAGCTTTCAGTTGCTGGAGGAAGAGAGACACAATTGTCATCTGTCACTAATCCTCCTCCCTGTCTGGGCCCCCCCGTTTGCTCGGGCCCCCTACAAGAGGACCGCTGGTCCCCCCCTATCAGCAGCCCTGGCTACACGTATAAAAGACACCTGTCCACAGAATCTCTTTCGTCCATTCAAACCTCATGATTATGGACAAGACCAAAGAGCTGTCCAAGGATGTCAGGGACAAGATTGTAGACCTACACAAGGCTGGAATGGGCTACAAGACCATTAGCAAGAAGCTTGGTGAGAAGGAGACAACTCACAAATAGAAGAAATACAAAATAACCATCAATCGTCCTCGGTCTGGAGCTCCATGCAAGATTTCTCCTCATGGGGTAAGGATGGTCATGAGAAAATAGGATTTTTATAACAGCTTACCTGTAAAATCCTTTTCTTGGAGTACATCACGGGACACAGAGCGACATAGTCATTACTAATGGGTTATATAGTTACCGTCAGGTGCTGGCACTGGCAACTTCCAAAACCGGAAGTACCCTCCCCTATATAAGCCCCTCCCATCCGGGAGCACCTCAGTTTTGTAGCAAAGCAATAAGTGTCCCCAAAGAGGGGCGGGAGCTCTGTGTCCCGTGATGTACTCCAAGAAAAGGATTTTACAGGTAAGCTGTTATAAAAATCCTATTTTCTTTCTCGTACATCACGGGACACAGAGCGACATAGTCATTACTAATGGGATGTCCTAAAGCAATGCCAAATGAGGGGGGGGATACACCATATATAAGCTGAGCGCTATCAGACATGAGGATCTTTTGCGGCCTGCAACACACTGCGCCCAAAGGCGACATCCTCCTGACTTCTAACGTCCACCTGGTAGAACCTAGTAAACGTGTGTACCGAAGACCATGTTGCGGCCTTACAGATTTGAGCCAGGGAGGCCTGGTGATGCACTGCCCATGAAGTTCCAACTGCTCTCGTGGAGTGCGCCCTAACTTTGAACGGAGGCGGTCTACTTCTCAAGCTATAGGCTTGTATTATGACCTGTCGAATCCACTTGGCTAAAGTAGATTTTGACGCTGCCTGACCCTTTCTGGGGCCTTCCGGCAGAATAAACAAAGTATCCGTTCTGCGAATCTGAGCAGTGGCTTTTAGATAAGCTTTAACTGCTCTTACTACATCCAAAGAATGCAATAACTTTTCCTCTACCGAAGTAGGCTTGGGGAAAAAAGAAGGAAGAACCACATCTTGGTTCAAATGAAAACTCGATACCACCTTAGGAAGAAAGGCTGGATGAGGACGTAACACTACTCTGTCCTTATGGATAACCAGATATGGCTCCTTACAGGACATAGCTGCTAATTCCGATACTCTTTTAGCCGAACAAATGGCTACTAGAAAAATCAATTTCCTGGTGAGAAGCACTAAGGAAATATGCTGTAATGGTTCAAATGGTTGTTTCTGTAGAACCGACAGAACCAAGTTTAGATCCCATGGACATATGGGAATATTAACCGGAGGACTAATACGCATCACTCCTTGTATAAAGGCTTTGACTAGTGAATGCGAAGCCAAGGGCCTTTGAAAAAATATTGACAAGGCCGAAATCTGACCCTTGATAGTACTCAAGGCAAGCTTCCTATCTACAGCCCATTGTAGGAAGTCCAGAATCCTACCTATTACGTATTTACGTGGATGCCATTTCTTGGCTTCACACCAGGCGATGTACGCCTTCCAGATTCTATAGTAGATCTGCCTGGATACCGGCTTCCTGGCATTGATCATGGTAGATACCACAGCATTAGAGAGCCCTCTCTTTTTTAGAATGTGGGCTTCAATAGCCAGGCCGTCAAACCTAGGGCTGGTAAGGAAGGGTGGTATATCGGTCCCTGCGAAAGCAGGTCCGGACGATGTGGGAGGGTCCAAGGACTCCCCACAGACATTTTTACAATCTCCGCGTACCATGCTCTTCGGGGCCACGCTGGAGCCACCAGAATCACTGGTTTCTTTTCTACCCTGATTCTGCGGAGTAATCGAGGTAACAATTGTGGCGGTGGGAATGCATATATCAGCTTGAACTGATCCCAAGGGAACACTAGGGCATCCGAGCCGCACGCTAGGGGATCCCTTGCCCAAGAGACAAACCTGTCCACTTTTGTGTTGAATCTGGATGCTAGCAGATCTACATCCGGTGTTCCCCACCGCTGACATATTGTCCGGAAAACCTCGGGATGAAGGGACCATTCCCCTGGGCATAATTGTTGGCGACTTAGAAAGTCCGCCTTCCAATTCTCCACCCCTGGAATGAATACCGCAGATATGGCTGGGACATATCTTTCTGCCCATCTCAGGATGTAATTTACTTCCCTTTGGGCTGCACGACTCCTGGTGCCCCCCTGACGATTGATATATGCCACTGCTGTGGCATTGTCTGACTGAACTCTGACAGGGGACCCTTGGAGTTTGGATGTCCATGCTACTAGGGCATACCGGCTGCTCGTATCTCTAAGAGATTGATGGGCAGGGCCTTTTCCGCATCCGACCATCTGCCCTGGAGAGACCATTGCTCCAGTACTGCTCCCCAGCCTATAAGGCTGGCATCTGTAGTGACCACCTTCCAGGAAATCGGACTGAAGGATTTCCCTCTTTCCAGATTCTGGGGAACCAACCACCAGCGGAGGCTCCTGCGAACGGAAGGGGACAAGGACATTGGTAAGTCCAGAGCCTGAACTTTTTTGTTCCAGGCTGACAGTATGGCCCTTTGCAATTTCCTTGAATGGAATTGACCGTAGGGTACTGCTTCGAATGATGCCACCATTTTTCCCAGCAGCCTCATGCACAGGCGTATGGATGGCTGTCTTTTTGAACCCACTAAGTGGATCAAATCTCTCAAAGACGACCCCTTTTCTTGAGGCAAGAAAATCTTTCTCTGGTCTGAATCCAGCCTTAGCCCCAAGTATTCCAGACTTTTGACTGGTTTTAGGGCTGACTTGTCTCGGTTGATAATCCAACCGTGATATTCCAGATACTTGATTGTCTCGTGAACAACCACTTCTAGTTTTTCCACTGAGTGGTCTATCAGCAACAAGTCGTCTAGATATGCCATTATCGTTACACCTCGTGTTCTTAGATTGGCCAATAATGGGGCCAGAATTTTTGTGAACACTCTTGGTGCTGTGCCCAGACCGAAGGGTAAGGCTCTGAACTGAAAATGGCGCCCTTCTACCGCAAAGCGTAGAAATTTTTGGTGGGCTGGAAAGATGGGGATGTGCAAATAAGCATCTTTGATGTCGATCGAGGCTAACCATTCCTCCCCTTGTAGGGCAGTGGCTACCGATCGGATCGACTCCATCCGGAAAGTCCTGATATGTAGGAATTTGTTTAGCCCTTTTAGATTTAATATGGGCCTCACGTCCCCGTTTGGCTTCGGAACTGTAAAGAGGTTTGAGTAAAACCCGAACCCCCATTCTTCCAGGGGAACCTCTATAATTACTGCTTGAAGCAATAATTGTTCCAGTGCCAACAGGAGGGATCCTCTCTTCTGGGGATCCCTTGGCACGTTTGACCTTATAAAGCGGGAAGGAGGGGAGTTTTTTAACTCCAATTTGTATCCCAGATTTACTGCGGAGAGCACCCATCTGTCTCGGATCGTGTCCCGCCAGGTCTCTGTGAACAACTGAAGTCTTCCCCCCACCCGATTGGGTGGGGGCAACCCTTCATGCATTTGACTTTGGGGGAGGTTTTGTACCTCTCCTGCTCCAGGGCTTCTTGTTACCCTGCAACTGTCCCTGATTTTTACCTCCGGGATTTGACCGGGGAGGCCGTCGGAACTGTTTCACAGCCGATGTCCTAGGGACTGGAGAAGCCGGCCTCTTAAAAGAGGGACCTCTAACTCTATTTTTAACCGGCAAAAGTGTACTTTTACCGCTGGAAATTCTCTGGATATACTTGTCCAGGTCTTCCCCGAATAAGCGCTCCCCATGAAATGGGAAGCTGACCAGCAATTTTTTACAGGGAGCTTCAGCAGACCAGTTTTTGAGCCATAGAAGCCTGCGCATATGTACTACAGACAGCGTAAGGCGGGAGGCCTGATGGATTGAATCCTTTATAGCGTCCACCGCAAAGCATAAGGCTCTAGGTAGATCAGCTAGGGCAAGAGCCTGCTGATCCGGCAAGTCTCTTAAGACCTGTTTCAACTGATCCTTCACTGCTTGGCAGACCCCTATAGCTGCCACTGCTGGTTGTGTCACCAATCCTGCTGTAGAAAAAGCAGATTTCAATAATGACTCCAATTTTTTATCTATTGGGTCCTTGAACATTTGGACATTTTCCACCGGACATGTCAGTGATTTATTCACACAAGAGATGGCTGCGTCCACTGTAGGGACCTTCCATTTTCTGATGAACTTATCCTCCATGGGATAGACCACCGGAAATCTCTTGGGGGGGAGTAAATATTTTGTCAGGATGCTCCCAATCCTGGTAAATGAGCCCCTCCAGTAAAGGATGGATCGGAAAGGAACAAACAGTCTGGGGAGCTTTTAGCGACCCCAACGAGGAGACAGAAGTGGAGGATGGCTCCGCAAGTGGCATTTTAAATGCTGATCGGACCATATTAGTCAGGGACTGAACCCATAACCTCTCAGCATGTGATGCTGAGAACGGCTCTTCCACTGTTGATTCCTCTACAACCAAATCAACCTCATCCTGATCCCCCTCAGGTAGGTCGACCTCTGTATGGGACTGTTGCTCTGTTAACAGGCACTCTGAGGGAGGAGACGGAGATCGAGCGCTTTTCTCCTGTGACAGGGAAGCAGCGATTAATGCTGACAATCTCTCTTCCAGTCCTCCCAGAGCTGAGGAAAAAACCTCCTCTGTTACATACACAGGAGCAGGTGAACTGAGGACAGCCACAGTACCAGGTACTCCTGAGGGTGCCCTACGGTCACTAACCTCTGATTCTTCAGGGGAGACTGGTGCAGCCAAAGCATGCCCAAGATCCTCAGAGCCCGATGGAGACCCCCTATTCCTCCTGGAATTTCTAGTCCCGGAGTTTTTAGACGGCATATTCCTAAGCCACAAAGCTGAGGTATTCCAGCCGAAATACACCAGTTACTGATAATAGTCTAGCATAAATGCTGCTATAATAAACAGTTGGTGTCTACTAATGTGCCTTTCTAGGGGATGCCTGTATCAACCGCTTGCTGTATGCCTTTAAATGTTGCCAGCTCTGTCTCTGTACTTCATAGCCAGCTTACTACAATATTGTGGCTTTTTAAAACCTGCTGGGACGCCCGCACATGCGCAGAAGCGCTGTGGCGCGCACAGAGCGTCATCCCCCAGGCTCCGCCCCCTTTCCCGGCTCACCTCTATATAAAGAGGCGCGTGCACGCGCACGCGCGCGGCCACGTGCGCCCTCGGCGCTAATTTCAAACATGGAAACCAGGGACAGGAGCCAGGGCCCCTCTTTGCCGCAGGCCGGGGGATGGACGAGCACTGCAACATGGCAGAGGAAGCAGTTTCCTATAGGAGAACTCACCAACTGCCTGGACTTTGCTCTCTGAGAAGAAACTAGTCCACATGACAAGAAAACATTCCACAGCGGCCTCTAGTGGACAAACACAGGTACCGCAGTCTAATATACTAAATATATATAAAAAAACTTTTTTTTTTTTTTTTTTTCTTGACCACCATTAAAAATTATTACATTTTTTTAGTAGTTACAGGCATGCACAGAATCTTGCGGGAATACCATTAGGTAACAGACAGAAAGACAAATTAGGCTTGGGGGTCCCCCAATAGAACCAAGTTCCTGGGGGCCCCCACTTACCTGTTCCTCGCCGCAGGACTTTGTTTGGTCCACAAAAGCCCAAACTTCACCTATCACGGCAGGCATTGTAATCAAACCTTCAGGGACCGGGTTCCCAAGGATTCCACTCCCCTGGACCTGTATAGCACCCTGCACAGAAAACATCTTGGTCGTGGGTATGACCAGAGCTCTGGATCCCAGGGTCCAGCTCTCCTAAGAGAAGCATTACAGGCAGAACCTTGCTCTTCTCTTTGCAAGGCCCGGGTACCGACCGTTTAGCTATGAAGCTTTTTTGGTCGGATCCGGAATAGCTTACTGAGGCCCAAAAGAACCTGTATGCAAGCTCAGTGAAAAACACATGTTTCTTCTTGGCCAACACCTTAGACACTGGCAAAAAACTGAGGTGCTCCCGGATGGGAGGGGCTTATATAGGGGAGGGTACTTCCGGTTTTGGAAGTTGCCAGTGCCAGCACCTGACGGTAACTATATAACCCATTAGTAATGACTATGTCGCTCTGTGTCCCGTGATGTACGAGAAAGAAAAGTGAGGGATCCGCCCAGAACTACACGGGAGGAGCTTGTGAAGGATCTCAATGCAGTTGGGACCACAGTCACCAAACAAACCATTGGTAACACAATACACCGCCATGGATTGAAATCCTGCAGCACCCGCAAGAGGGCACATGTACAGCCCGTCTGAGGTTTGCCAGTGAACATCTAAATGATTGAGAGAAGGATTGGGAGAAAGTGTTATGGTAAAATGAGAACAAAATTGAGCTCTTTGGCATTAACTTGACTCGCTATGTTTGGAGGAAGAAAAATGCTGACAATGACCCTTAGAACACCATCCCTACAGTCACACAGAGGTGGAAACATGATGCTTTGGGGCCGTTTCTCTGCTAAAGGTAAAGGCCGACTTTGCCGCATTGAGGGGCCAATGGGTGGGGCCATGTATTGTAAAATCTTGGATGAGAACCTTCTTCCCTCAGAACCCCCGAAGATGGGTCATGGTTGGGTCTTCCAGCATGACAATGACCCAAAACATACCACCAAGGCAACAAAGGAGTGGCTCAAGAAGAACCACATTAAAGATATGGAGTGGCCTAGCCAGTCTCCAGACCTTAATCCTATAGAAAATTTATGGAGGGAGCTGAAACTTTGAGTTGCCAAGAGACAGCCAAGAAACCTTAAAAGGGACACTAAAGGTTCCAGTTTTTTTGAAAAAAAAATAACAAACATGTTATACTTACCTCCACTGTGCAGCTTGTTCATGCGAGCTCGGTGTGGAGTTAATGCGGGCGCGCTCTCGTGATACAGCAGCGGCCATAGCCGCCGACTGTATCACTCAGCCCCGCCCCCGCATCATTGGATGTGATTGACAGCAGCGCCAGCCAATGGCTGCGCTGCTTTCAATCCATCCACTGTAGCCAATCAACGGCCAGGCTCAGGAACGAGGAGGGTGACGGGGGCGAGTGCAGGACTTTCGAGGGGTCAGGTAGATAAAACGGGGGCTCGGGGGGGGGGGCGGTATTGTCGGATGTTTTTTCACCTTAATGCATAGGATGCATTAAGGTGAAAAAACATTTACCTTTACAACCCCTTTAAGGCTTTAGAGAAGATCTGTAAAGAAGAGAGGATCAAAATCCCTCCTGAGATGTGTGCAAACCTGATCACCAACTACAAGAAACGTCTGACCTCTGTGATTGCCAACAAGGGTTTCTCCACCAACTACTAAGTCATGTTTTGCTTGGGGATCAAATACTTATTTTACTCACTGAATTTATAACATTAGTATCATGTGTTTTTTTCTGGATTTTTGGTTGATTTTCTCTCTCTAGTATATTAAATACACCTATGATAAAAATTATAGACCCTTCATTTCTTTGTAAGTGGGCAAACTAATGCCATGTACACACGATCGGAAATTCCGACAAGAAAAGTCTGATGTGAGCTTTTGGTGGAAAATTCCGACCGCGTGTAGGCTCCATCTGAATTTTTCTGTCGGAATTTCTGCCAAGAACAATTTGAGAGCTGGTTCTCAAATTTTCCGACAAGAAAAATAAATATAAATATATATATATATATATATTTATGGTCGGAGCCCTCTGTATGAAGAGATATGGATCACATAAACACGCCAGAAGACTAACAACACAAATAGACCTGAAGTGTGGCCTGGCCTGCTGTATGGTATGCCGAAGAAGGGGCCATACCTGAGATAGAGGTTGTGGGAATTCTGTTGAGAATTGTGTGTAGAGGAGTGCCCTATAAAGGGGGATATGGGTGGGAGGGTTCCGCGCACTAGAGCCGACACTGACCGTCGTGGACGGTCTGTTTAAGTACCCTTCGAACTCCTCCCATAACTTCAGGCTAGCTTCGCCAGCCTTCCTATTTATGGTCGGAGCCCTCTGTATGAAGAGATATGGATCACATAAACACGCCACAAGACTAACAACACAAATAGACCTGAAGTGTGGCCTGGCCTGCTGTATGGTATGCCGAAGAAGGGGCCAAAAGTCACACGAGGTTTAGGGAGAAATAGTTTTATTATGACAAGAAATAATTACATGGCGAGACTGTTAAAGGCTCGTGCTACTTCTGCCTGTGGATCGGGCACGTATCGTGCGAAGCACGAAGATTTCCACCTGCCCATGGTTTTGATGACGTGGTCCGGGACGCCGTTTCGTGATGCAGCTGAGGCTGCTCCTATGCGAAAGGAATGCCCTGAGTATCTTCCCGGGTCATGTCCTAAAGTATTCAAAAGTGTCCTGACGTGACTGACGAACTGGTTCCCAGATAGAGGCTCGATGGGAAAAGGTAACAGTGGGCTGTCTCCGGGTAGGCCGGATAGTGTTGATACTAGACGGTCTAGTACGTCCACGGGGCACCAGATATTACGGGTCTGGAAGATTTTAATCTCGACCCCGGGACCGCTTTGTTGGGTTTTTGATACTGCTAGGTGCAGGGCGAAATAACTCTGGTGGCGAGTCAGGTGGTGCTTCCGTAGAACCTGGCCATTAGGGCCGGAAACCGTGAATTCGCTGGGGCGGAGGAAGCCGTAGAAGGCTAAATACATGGCTGCCTGGATAACCAGGCTAGGTCGTACACCGAAAGGGGAACGTGCGAGGATGGTGGACATGCCCCGGAACATGGCGCTGGTAATAGGTAAGAGCTTAGTGCAGGTATGCGGTTGCTGCTTGTGGACGCCCCGTAAAATTGCTTTGACTGCATGGGCGGCAAATAAGGATAGTGTGGTAGGATCTTGCAGGGACGTGAAGTGCTGGATACCAGCTAGGTACAGCCTGATGGTGTTGGGTGACAGTTTGAGATGGGTGTGGCAGTGCGAAACGAAGGCCAGGACGTGGCTGAGGTTACCTGGGAGTGCCCCAGGGTTGGTGGCTAGAAATCTGTTATAGCTTTTCCAGGCGGATCGGTAGGCTTTTAGCGTGTTGGGAGCCAAAGATGAATTGATGAGGGCGGAAGCCCCCTGGAGGTGCTGTTTTAACCCAAGGTTAGCTGCGACCAGTGCGGGATGTGTGACATGGTCGGGTCGGCTCCAGGCTCCTGCGAAAAGAACGTATGAAAATTAAATCGAGACAGAGCGTCGGCTGAAGTGTTGCAATGACCGGGGATGTGGACACAGAGAACGTTAAATTGATGGTGAAGGGAGAGAAGCACCAGCCTGCGGAGGAAGGACATGATGGCCAACGATTTGGACCTACCCTTGTTGATAATAGCGGCCGTGGCTTGATTGTCGGTGACAAAGGTGACGGTTTGACCCGCCCAGGCGCTGCCCCAAACTTGGGCTGCGGCAAGTATGGGGTAGATCTCGAACAGAGAGGAGGACTGGCTGAACCCGGGGATGGCGAGTATCTCCGGCGGCCATGGTCCCGCAAACCAATGATGGCCAAAAATAGCCGCGAAGCCTGTGGAGGCTGCTGCGTCAGTGACTACTTGTGGGGAAGAAGGGGACGCTGCGGGAATGAACATGGACCTGCCGTTCCAGTCCTCGAGGAACTGGTCCCACATATTCAAATCTGCGATGGCGGCTGCGTCAAGTCTGACGGGTTGGTCGGGGTCTTGTGCCTGGGAGAGGAACACTAGAAGACGAGAAATGAAAGAACGCCCTTGGGGGATGATCCTCATCGCGAAGTTCAGCATCCCTAATAGGGATTGCAGCTGTCTTTTGGTGCACCCTTGTGTGATAGTGAACGTGTGAACGACTGACCTAATGCGGTCCAATTTATCGAGTGGCAGACTAGCCTGCATGGTGCGGGTGTCGAGGTTGATACCCAGGAACGTGATAAGTTGTGCCGGACCTTCTACTTTGCTCTCTGCTATGGGCACATTGAGGTTCTTGAAGACCTCCCTTAGACTTCCTAGGTCTACGGGGGGCTTGCTGGGTGACTCAATGAGTAGGAAGTCATCTAAATAATGGATAACTTCCTGGCAGTGTGCGTGGTGCACGAGGATCCAGGATAGGGATTGGGCGAACGTGTTGAAGAGCCAGGGGCTGCTTTTGGAGCCGAAGGTCAGTTTAGTTGCGAAGTAGTAGAGACCCTTCCACTTTATCCCGTGCCACCTCCATAGGTATGGTTCGATGGGCAGTAGTTTGAAAGCATCGGAGATGTCGGCTTTGGAAAGCCAGGCCCCAACCCCTGTTCTTATGATGGATTGGATAGCCAGATCGACGGACGAGTATTTGAGGGAGAACTCCTCTGAGGGTATGAGTGAGTTTAGGCTGGGTGTGGTGGAGGAATGAGGCGCGGACAAGTCATAGATCAACCTAAGTTTATTGGAGAATTTGCCCTTGACAAGCCCAATAGGGCTGACTCTCCATACAGAAAATGGGGACTGTGAAAAGGGGCCGATCATATATCCGCGGTCTAACTCAATTTGCAGAAGGGAGGAGATGGCTTCCTCGTCGGCGGCGGCCGAGAGTAGGTTTCTGCACTCGTACGTGGAGTCGGGTATCGTGATAAGTCCGGTGTGAAACCCTGTGCTGAACCCTTGTACCAGGAAGGCTGCTAGGGATGGGGTCGGGTGTGTGGAAAGGTAGAAGCCAAGCCACCCGACGTGCACCTGGCCTAGTCAGGACGGGCCCGGTTGTTTGAGGTTGCAGGTGGTCTTCGGATGAGCCTTCTGGCATAGGAGGCAGATGTGCAGTAGTCTGCATTGGGAGAAGAAGCAACCTTTGGTATTAAAATTGTTGCAGATGGCTGCGCCCCCTAACGCCCGGATGGGACGTCCTAGCCTGTCAGACTGGGACGACTGTATGGCTGTTGGCCAATTCTGGGGTGTGTAGGAGGTGGAAGGGAAGGTAGGGGGGCGTCTGCCGCTAGTCTCGGAGCACCAATTTGCGGTGTGGGAGGCCGATTGGCAGGTGGAACACAGAGGGGAGCAGAGGCCCGCGAAGTGGCGGCAAAACAGCTCGGTGTCCATAGCACTCCAGTTGGTGGAGAGCTGGAACTGGGCCAGCCTGGCTGCGGCTTTTGCCGAAAAGGAGCGATGGTAATCGTAGAACGAGCACCCGCCGTACTTGTGTCCTAGATCTACTAGCGCGTGGAGGTAGAGGTCCAGTTCTTCCCTCCTGTCGGGGTTGGCTGAGCACACTACGTCTCTGAACAGGCCGAAGGCCAAGACAAACTCTGCGATCGAAAGTTTGCGGTTAAGCCTAGGGTCTTTGGCCTTCAGGATGACGGAGACGTCCCCCCAAGAATAGGACCTGTTTTCTGCCCCATCGTGGACGGAGATGAGTAAGGACGCCAGGTTTACGTCCTTACCATCTAGGATGTCCTTCCTAATGCCCGCTGGGACGAAGTGGGCGGGAAAGATGGGGGTAGTGGCGTTGGGCATACCTGAGGTTGTTGGGGGTATGGCGACGAGCGTAGCGATCGGGGTTGCTGGTGGCACGGCTGGGCGTGTTTCCAGCGCCCCTACTCTGGACTGGATGTCCGAAATGGAAGTAGCCAGTGTAGCCACTATGTCGTGCAGCTGAGTGATGGCCGATGATATAGACTGCAGGGACGCCTGGGGTTCTGGAGGAGTTGCTGGTGGTGTTGGAAACAGAAGGCGGAAGAGTTCGGCTTTCCTGGCCGTGGCCGGGTAGGGGATATCCCTTTGGCGAAGTTCGGCCGTAAGCCTGGGGATGGTCCAAGCCCTGAGGGACTGTGTGGAGTCGTCCGCTGAACCCGAACGGGGTGATGGAGGGGCGAAGGTGAAGTCATCACCATCGACTTGCGACATGTTGGGGGCTGGAGAAAAACGAGAAAGAAAAAAAAAAAAAGAGGGGGGGGGGGAATGTATGTTTATAGAGTGAGATGCCAGGTATGGAGGGGATAGAGGAGATACGAAGTGGGTAGAGAGAAGGAAGGGAGAATGGACAGAATAAGGAATGACAGGCGCAGAGGATAGCCAAGTTTTGCGTACGAGCGCTTGTTGAGTGAAATTTAGAAAACTCGAAAGAGTGCGTGGCAACCGAGATGAGCCAGGAGGTGACTGGCTAGGTAACCGATAGCTCGGGTGCCGTCTGTGCCTGGCACGGACTGACGAACCAGAGCCCCCAGGGCGTACTGGGGCGGGTAGCATTAAGTCTGGTACACTAAGTAGGAATGTTTTGATCTGTAGTTCAATGACGTGTGGTCGGTCTGCCAACTCCTGCACTGCCAGCAAGGTGGATGTTGGCGACCTTGTCTGCGTAGTGAAGGATCTCGGATCGGCTTCGAAAACAGAGTGTCGTGTGTAGAGGTATGTGACAGTTGCTAGCGCCTGGTGAGCGGTCGAATTGTGTATGTGAAGACAAATATATCGTGAAAGAGTGCGGAGAGAAAGCAAGGAGGGGCCTTGCGTTTACGCACCTGTCTTGAGTGTCATGGATATGCATTAATGTCTGTCTGCCATCTTACCTTCCTCCTCATGTGTTCATCTAGAGACCAGACCTCCTTCACCTGGCTTCCTTTATAATCTCCTCCCAGCCTGACTCCACCCCAGGCCCTATCACTGAACACTATATTAACCTGTGCACTGCAAGCCTGCTTTGCTGATCAACGTGTTTGTTAGGCATTGTGTGTTTGGGTTCCTGCCTGCCGTGTGCTACGTCTGTCTCTCTGTTACGTTATTGGCTTGTCCCCGACCATCCCTGTCTGCTCGTGACCCTTGACCTTCGGCTCGTTCTTCGTTATCCTTGTCTGCTTGTGGCCCCTGACCTTCGGCTTTATTCGGTTCTCTCTATCGTGTGCTGCTGCTTCCCCTTATCCTACGGGGCGTGAGCTAGGAAACTCCAGGGGCCGCGACCTGGTCCCAGCCTGCAGCGTAACATCCTCACCACTAGAGGCCCTGGAGAAGACCAGCTGGGTCTTAGACTCCGCGCCCTGGGGAATCTTGGCTCTCGCTTCCGTTGGGATCCCGGTTGTGCTCCTCTGGTCCCGCTTTCCACAACCACCCAGTTTCCTATCCACAGAAGCCAGCCATAGGGTTCACTACCTCGCGGTGCACTCCTGTCCCCCTACGGTGTGCATCTGTCACCTGGCCACAGGTGACCCTGACAGTTTGATCAGCCATGAACCCGGCTGACATCCCGCTTCCCGCGGATGATCCATTGCAGGGCATAGTTCGCAGACTTGAGACCCAGGAATCAAATCAGACCCAGGTGATGCGATTCCTCCAGGATCTGGCTTCTCGATTCGAGCAGCTTCAGGTCTCCTTGGGAACCCCGAATCCGCAACCCCAAGTACAACCAGCGGCTGTACCTATCGCACCAGTCGCAGCCTCACACTCACTAAGATTGCCAGCTCCGTTCCGTTTCTCTGGGGACTCCAAGGCCTGCAGGGGGTTTCTCAGCCAATGCACTATTCATTTTGAGCTTCAGCCTCAAAGCTTCCTATCTGACCGGGCTAAGGTAGCCTATATCATTTCCCTCCTCTCCGGTGAAGCTTTGGCCTGGGCTGCCCCCCTGTGGGAGAGGAACGATCCAGTGGTTTCCAGTCTGTCCGAATTCTTGAAGCTCTTTCGTAATATCTTCGAAGAGCCGGCTCGGGCTTCTTCAGCGGCTAGTGCTGTCTTACGTCTTCGCCAAGAATCTAGTTCAGTGGGGCAATATGCTCTTCAGTTCCGTATCCACACAGCTGAATTGAGCTGGAATAATGAGGCCCTGGTCGCTACCTTTTTACATGGCCTCTCTGACCGAGTGAAAGACGAATTAGCGGGAAGAGCCATTCCCGTCGGTCTGGACGATGTAATTTCATTATGCAACCAGATCGACATTCGTTTTCAAGAGAGGTCCTTAGAAAAAAGACGCCAGCACTCTCTGGGTCCTAGCCAGTCTGAGCTCCCCTCCCTTCATTCCGTGGAGCATCCTCTACCTGCTGAAGAACCTATGCAGCTGGGCCGGACCAGACTAACCCCCGAAGAACGTGCTAGGCGCAGAACTCTGGGCTTGTGCCTCTATTGTGGGGGCAAGGGTCATTTTCGTGACTCCTGCTCGCTTCGTCCGGGAAACGCTCGGGTCTAATACATTTGGAAGGTGGAGTATTGGACCCAGAAACATCACCTTCTCGCCTGCTCTTGCCGGTGTCCCTTCATGTAGGCACTTCTCCTCAGTCAACCCTTGCATACCTGGATTCCGGGGCTGCCGGCAATTTCATGGATTGGAGAACTGCTTCTTCTATGAAGCTTACCCTTTCACCTCTCACTACCCCATTGGTAGTCTCGGCAATTGATGGCACTGTTCTCCCAGGGGGCCCTATTCGCTTCCAGACGCTACCCATTAGGATGTCGGTAGGGATTCTCCACCAGGAGTGGATATCCTTTCTTATTCTACCCAAGGCCTCTACCCCAGTTGTATTGGGCCTCCCTTGGCTACAGCTCCACTCTCCACATGTGGACTGGGTCTCTGGGCAGATCCTGGCCTGGGGTTCCTCATGTTTCTCGTCGTGTCTTCTCAAGGTGACCCCCAAGGAGAGTCTTCCGGTTGCTGCCACTTCTGTTTCTTCTGATCTTCCCGCCGCATACAGCGATTACCGGGATGTGTTCTGTAAAAAATCAGCTGAGGTGCTTCCTCCCCACAGGTCTTTTGACTGTGCTATTGATCTTGTCCCCGGAGCAACTCTACCCAGGGGTCGTACCTACCCTCTGTCCATCCCAGAGACCCAGGCCATGTCGGAGTATGTAGCAGAGAATCTGGAGAGAGGGTTCATCCGGAAATCCTCATCGCCTGCAGGGGCAGGGTTCTTTTTCGTTGCCAAAAAGGATGGTACCTTAAGACCCTGCATCGATTATCGGGGTTTAAATGCGGTTACTATTAAAAATCGATACCCCTTACCCTTAATATCTGAGCTATTCGATAGGTTGAAGGGTGCCTCCATTTTCACCAAGTTGGATCTCAGAGGCGCGTACAATCTCATTCGAATACGGGAGGGTGACGAATGGAAGACTGCATTTAACACTAGAGACGGGCATTACGAATATCTGGTGATGCCTTTTGGTCTGTGTAATGCTCCAGCCGTGTTTCAAAACTTTGTCAATGAAATCTTCAGAGATCTGCTGTACCAGTTTGTTGTCATCTATCTGGATGACATTCTGATCTTTTCTGAAAATCTGCTCGTCCACAGAAACCATGTCCGCACTGTACTTCAACGTCTTAGAGAGAACAATCTCTATGCCAAGCTGGAGAAATGTTCCTTTGAATGTTCTGAGGTCCTGTTTTTGGGGTGCTTTGTCTCATGTTCGGGGCTTCGTATGGACCCTGGGAAGGTCTTGGCTATCACCAACTGGCCTCTTCCTGCTAGCCTCAAGGCCACACAGCGCTTTCTTGGCTTCACTAATTATTATAGGCAGTTCATAAGGAATTACTCTTCCATTGCCGCGCCTATTATCGCTTTGACCAAGAAGGGTGTGAATGCCAGAGACTGGCCTCCCGAAGCTGTCTCTGCATTTCACAACCTGAAACAGGCCTTTGTTTCTGGCCCCCTCTTGAGGAGACCAAATCCTGGGAATGCATTTTTTATTGAAGTGGACGCTTCCTCAATGGGGGTGGGAGCTGTGCTTCTTCAAATCTTTGAGAAGAGACGCCAACCATGTGCGTTCTTCTCCAAAAAAATTTCTCAGGCAGAGAGGAATTATGCCATCGGTGATCGGGAACTTCTCGCAATTAAATTGGCGTTAGAGGAGTGGCGTCATCTCTTGGAGGGTTCCCCTCACTCCATAACGATCTTTACCGATCACAAGAATTTACAGTATCTACAGAATGCTAAACGTCTGAATCCTAGACAGGCCAGGTGGAGTCTCTTCTTTGCCCGTTTTAATTTCACGATTACCTACAAACCTGGTTCCTGCAACGGTCGGGCTGATGCGCTCTCTAGGTCATTTGACACTTTGGACGAGGAGTCCGCCCCTGAACCTGAGCCGATCATTCCCACCTCATGCATTGTTGCCCACTCTACCACCCTGAAGTCTAAAATTCCGCCTGGTAAGACCTTTGTCCCCACTGGGCTAAGAGCTAAGATCCTTCGTTGGGGACAAGATTCCAAGGTGGCAGGGCATTCTGGATTCCTCCGATCCTTCCTACTCATCAGTCGTCACTACTGGTGGCCTAATCTCCGCTCAGACGTCAAAGACTACGTTAAAGCTTGTCATGTCTGTGCTCAGTCCAAATCCTCCACACAAGCTCCTGCTGGTCTCCTCATGCCCTTGCCTATTCCTAAGGAACCCTGGGCCCATATTGCCATGGATTTTATCACCGATCTCCCACTGTCTGAGAATAATACAGTCATTTGGGTGGTAATCGATCGATTCTCCAAGATGGCTCATTTTGTTCCTCTTCCTGGTCTTCCTTCTGCCCCTGCCTTGGTTCCCATTTTCATTCGAGAAATTCTCCGCCTACATGGGGTCCCTTCTCATATTGTTTCCGACAGGGGAGTCCAATTCACATCTCGTTTTTGGAGAGCCTTTTGCAAATCCCTCAATATTGTCTTGGATTTTTCTTCTTCTTACCATCCCCAATCCAATGGACAGACTGAGAGGGTTAATCAGGAGTTAGAGGTCTTTCTTCGCACCTTTGTGTCTTCTCACCATGACGATTGGTCCTCTCTACTCCCGTGGGCAGAATTCTCCCATAACAATCATGTGAATACCAGTTCGCAGAAGACACCCTTTTTCACAGTTTATGGAAAACACCCTCAACTTCCTCTTCCTATGATCTGTTCTCCAGACATTCCAGCTTTGGCTTCGGTTCAGGAGTCTCTCAATTCCGTTTGGGGTCACGTTCATGATTCCCTCCGGGCAGCTGCTGAAAAATTCAAAGGCTTTGCCGACCGCCGCAGGCGTAAACCGCCTTCTCTTCAGCCAGGGGACAAAGTCTGGCTCTCTACCAGGAACATCAAGCTCCGAGTTCCTTCTCTGAAGTTTGCTCCACGATTCATCGGTCCATACACGGTAACTGCTAAACTGAATCCGGTTTGTTTCAAACTCCAGATTCCTAAGAGCCTTAAAATCACTAACTCCTTTCATGTTGCTCTTCTAAAGCCTTTAGTCCTCAATAAATTCTCTCGTCCTCTTCCTACCGTGGCGCCTGTCTCTGAGGATAATCAGGAGTACGAGATCAGTCAAATTCTGGACTCCCGACTCTGTAAAGGCGTTCTTCAGTACCTCGTTCATTGGAAAGGGTTTGGTCCTGAGGAGAGGTCTTGGATCACTGCATCTGAGGTCTTTGCACCTCGTCTGTTAAAGGAGTTTCATCTGAAGTTTCCCTCTAAACCTGGGCCCAGGCGGGGAAGGGGGAGGCCTCGTAAGAGGGAGGGTACTGTCATGGATATGCATTAATGTCTGTCTGCCATCTTACCTTCCTCCTCATGTGTTCATCTAGAGACCAGACCTCCTTCACCTGGCTTCCTTTATAATCTCCTCCCAGCCTGACTCCACCCCAGGCCCTATCACTGAACACTATATTAACCTGTGCACTGCAAGCCTGCTTTGCTGATCAACGTGTTTGTTAGGCATTGTGTGTTTGGGTTCCTGCCTGCCGTGTGCTACGTCTGTCTCTCTGTTACGTTATTGGCTTGTCCCCGACCATCCCTGTCTGCTCGTGACCCTTGACCTTCGGCTCGTTCTTCGTTATCCTTGTCTGCTTGTGGCCCCTGACCTTCGGCTTTATTCGGTTCTCTCTATCGTGTGCTGCTGCTTCCCCTTATCCTACGGGGCGTGAGCTAGGAAACTCCAGGGGCCGCGACCTGGTCCCAGCCTGCAGCGTAACATCCTCACCACTAGAGGCCCTGGAGAAGACCAGCTGGGTCTTAGACTCCGCGCCCTGGGGAATCTTGGCTCTCGCTTCCGTTGGGATCCCGGTTGTGCTCCTCTGGTCCCGCTTTCCACAACCACCCAGTTTCCTATCCACAGAAGCCAGCCATAGGGTTCACTACCTCGCGGTGCACTCCTGTCCCCCTACGGTGTGCATCTGTCACCTGGCCACAGGTGACCCTGACATTGAGCCCTGGTAGCTGAAGTCTAGGTTGAGGTCGAGACGGGGGTCGACCGGGACCTGTGAGGAGGGTGACATAGATACACGTGTGTATATTTAAAAAAAAAAATTTTTTTAATTTTTTTTTTAGGTAAGTGTGAGGAGTTGAAGGAGCGGTAGGTAGCTCCCAGGTGAAGAAGTGTGTAAGACCCCGTTTCCCCATTCTTATTTTTTTTTTTTTTTTTTTTACCTGTGGAAAATATCGTCCGACCTGGATTGCAGGGTGGACGGGGTGGAAACTCGATCTGACCTGACCTGCGTGGGGGAAAGGGATAGAGAAATCGGTGAGTAGCCGTGTTGACTACTGGAGGTGATGAGTGGCTGGTGTGCAACCACTCGTCAAACGCTCGCGAGGAACAAATGCCTTAAGAAGGCGAAAGAAGAAGAGTTTGTGACTTTCGAGTGTGTGGGGATGGCCGATTCGTAGTGAAACGGCGGTGGTGGTAAGGCGTGTGTGTAGCGACTCGGTCCGAATCACTGTGGCCGATGTTACGGCTGGTTCGTGACTTCAGAGATATACGTCGTTGTATTGGAGGTGTGGGTCGAAGCTGCTGGAGCCGGGTATGCGACTGCGTACGAATGGTTGTTGCGACCAAGGATCCGAATCTTGGAGCCGATGCTACGACTGGATTCGGATGGTGTAGATGTGGTGTGGTTTATGGGGTTATTGATGCGCCGGGATCCGAATCACGTCACCGGAGCTGCGGCTGGACTCGGATCGACTGTCTGGTGTTTCGAAGGTGAGGGGACTTGTGATTGCCGAGGGTCCGAACTGTAGTGCCGCTGTTTCTGCGACCAGTTTCGGGCCGGACTGTTCGGTGTATGGTGTGTGTAGTAGGAGGTGTGAGGCATCAGTTGGGTGAAGGGAGAGTATCGTAGGAGGTGTAGGGCATCAGTGTGGATTGTAAGGAACGAATACTGCAACATGCGGAAACAGGTAATTACTTCATAAACTAGAAACGAATGCCGGCGCTACAATTCGTTCGAATGGTAACGCCGGTCCTACCTGCGACAGCGAGTGACGACGAGAACCAACGAACGACTACGAGCGACTTGGAACTCTCGATTTGAACTTCGCGGATCGTTGTGGGTTGGGAAGCGTCGGACAGTGACAACGTAATTCCGCGCACTAGAGCCGACACTGACCGTCGTGGACGGTCTGTTTAAGTACCCTTCGAACTCCTCCCATAACTTCAGGCTAGCTTCGCCAGCCTTCCTATATATATATATATATATATATATATATATATATATATATATATATATATATATATATAAATTTACACATTTTTTTTCTTTATAGCGCAAACCCCCCCCCCCAAAAAAAAAACGCAGTGGTAAACAAATACCACCAAAAGAAAGCTCTATTTGTGGGGGAAAACATTACATAAAATTTGGGTACAACGTCGCACGACCGCGCAATTGCCAGTTAAAATAATGCAGTGCCATATTGCAAAAAGTTACAGGGGATAAATCTGGAGGTCAAGTGGTTATCAGTCAAAGCATACGGTACCCCCATGCTAGTGGCCTCCACACCCCCATGTGGTGCCCCCATGCTAGTGGCCTCCACACCCCCATGTGGTGCCCCCATGCTAGTGGCCTCCACACCCCCATGTGGTGCCCCCATGATAGTGACCACCACACCCCCATGTGGTGCCCCCATGCTAGTGACCACCACACCCCCATGTGGTGCCCCCATGCTAGTGACCACCACACCCCTATGTGGTGCCCCCATGCTAGTGGCCTTCACACCCCCCATGTGGTGCCCCCATGCTAGTGACCAAACACACCCCCATGTGGTGCCCCCATGCTAGTGGCCTCCACACCCCCATGTGGTGCCCCCATGATAGTGACCACCACACCCCCATGTGGTGCCCCCATGCTAGTGACCACCACACCCCCATGTGGTGCCCCCATGCTAGTAACCAACACACCCCAATGGGGTGCCCCCAAGCTAGTGACCAACACACCCCCCATGTGGTGCCCCCATGCTAGTGACCAAACACACCCCCATGTGCTGCCCCCATGCTAGTAACCAACACACCCCAATGGGGTGCCCCCAAGCTAGTGACCAACACACCCCCCATGTGGTGCCCCCATGCTAGTGACCAAACACACCCCCATGCTAGTGACCAAACACACCTCCATGGGGTGCCCCCATGCTAGTAACCAACACACCCCCATGGGGTGCCCCCATGCTAGTTGACCAACACACCCCCATGTGGTGCCCCCATGCTAGTGGCCTCCACACCCCCATGTGGTGCCCCCATGCTAGTAACCAACACACCCCCATGGGGTGCCTCCATGCTAGTTGACCAACACACCCCCATGTGGTGCCCCATGCTAGTGACCACCACACCCCCATGTGGTGCCCCCATGCTAGTGACCACCACACCCCCATGTGGTGCCCCCATGCTAGTGGCCTCCACACCCCTATGTGGTGCCCCCATGCTAGTGGCCTCCACACCCCATGTGGTGCCCCCATGCTAGTGGCCTCCACACCCCATGTGGTGCCCCCATGCTAGTGGCCTCCACACCCCCATGTGGTGCCCCCATGCTAGTGACCACCACACCCCAATGGGGTGCCGCCATGCTAGTGACCAACACACCCCCCATGTGGTGCCCCCATGCTAGTGACCAAACACACCCCCATGGGGTGCCCCCATGCTAGTTGACCAACACACCCCCATGGGGTGCCCCTATGCTAGTGACCACCACACCCCCATGCTAGTGACCAACAAGCACAATGACCTTTCCTTTGCCTTAAAAAGTCAATGGAAATATTCAGATATTCAGCAGACCAACCCTCATGCCACCCTACCCTCAAAAGACATCCCCGTATAATTAAGACTGAAATTCAGGAGGAGGAAGTCCTTCCATAGTCATGTTACCACAAGAGTGATAATAGGTGACACAATACGGCTCCTGTTTCTACTTCATGACTCTTCCCAACCTCTATTTGCAAGTAAAATTAGATAGATAATGGCGGAACTTGTAACAGCAAGTTAGTTACGGCCTGAGGTCACCTATAAATAACTTTAGGAAGTCAAAGAAAATTACTAACCTGTAAAAGGTGACTACCTAAGACTCAAAACATCTCTGGAGGCTACGTTAAAGAAAACATTTGAGGAGGTGCACCTCCTCCCATAATAAAGGACTGAGTAAAGACTTCACAATGTCTGTACAGTTTATTATAGTCCCTGCCAAGTTCCCGTGTTTACTGGCTTATTTAATAAGCAAATCAAAAAGGGATGATGTGCAAAGGGCATTAGTCTGTACCAACCAGATGTTACCATTTATGAACAAGAAATGATCCCTCGTTTCTAGAACAGCGCCCTAAAGTGACCCAGTCTTTCCTAAGCTTACTGCTTGGTAAAATTGGTAGCTTCATTAAAGAGGAAGTAAAATACACCCTGTAAGACAAAGGCATAATAAGCTAGTATGCATAGCATACTAGCTCATTATGAAGTACTAGCCTGAGATCGAAGCCCCCGCAGCCGTCCTCGTTCGCCTCCTCCGTCACCGCCATCTCTCCCGGAGTGACTTCTGGGTATCGCGGCTCCAGCACTGGCCGGAGCCGCGATGACGTCACTCCCGCGCATGCACGCGGGTGCCGCCACTAACGGCACGATCGCCGTTAGTAACGGCACGCTCAGTACGCCTGCGTGCCGTTGTCTACGGCGCATGCGCCGCAGACATCGGTACATGACTTTTGCAAATATCTGCTAAACCGTGTAGGTTTAAGAGATATATTTCTTGCACCTACAGGTAAGCCTTAACTGCGACATTATGGCAGACACGTTGGACACCTTTGACACCATTTTTGGACCATTGTCATTTTTACAGCGATCAGTGCTATAAAAATGCACTGATTACTGTAAAAATTACACGGGCAGTGAAGGGGTTAACCACTAGGTGGCGCTGCAGGGGTTAAGTGTTTCCTAGGGAGTAATTCTTACTGTTAGGGGGCGTGGCTACACGTGACACGTCACTGATGACCGTTACCGATCACGGGGAACAGTCATCAGTGACCGTGTCACTAGGCAGAATAGGGGAATGCCTTGTTTACAAAGGCACTCCCCTGTTCTGCCCTTGCCGACTGCAATCACATCGAGTTCCTGGGACCCGTGGCCGCACTCGCGAGGCACGCTGGGCGGCAAATTTGAAGGGACATACCTGTACGCCAATATGCCTGCCCGTGCCATGTTGTCAATGTACATCGGCCTGCAGCAGTCTGCAAGTGGTTAATCTAGGCTTACCTAGAGTAAAAGTGGTTTGTAAGTGTTTATAACCACTTTAAAGAGACCCTGTCTCTCCCGCTGTTGTCTCTGAGCCTATGAGGAGGGAAAGAGCACGGAGAGCCACTGCTCTTGTGCTCAGGTAAATATAAGGGGGGCTCGGGCAGCTGCACTCAGTATTTTTTTTTTTTACCTTAATGCAGAGAATGCACCTCAGATATGTGAACAGCTTCAATGGAAAACTACATTGCTTGCTTCACATGTCATGCAAATCGAATGTAGTTCAAAACGCATCCAATTCGCACATAAGTGAACCATGCCTAAGGCACCCTACTAAGTTTACCTGCAATAGAGGGTGGCCCAACCCCCAACTTCAGTTGGTGCTTGCATACTGGTTGCACCCTAGGAACCAAGGCTCCCATGAGGCACTCTGGAAGAGGTAAAATAAGGTTGCTGGCAACTAAGGGTACATGCATTTTATTTACACTGCAACTTCACCTAGTGGTGCACCTAGAAATAGTTACTAAAATAAAAAATGCTAAATACTGCCCCCCCACCGCAAAGAAAATCATTAATACCTATTTCTTTTGCTACCATCTCCACCAGTTGGAGCGTGGGCTGAAGCTGCATGTGGTGAGACGTGCCTGAGCTGAGCTTCACCGGCGAAATCCTGAATATACTATGTTCTATTCTTGAGACCCCCACCCGGTATCCTACCTGCAGTGACCCCTGGAGAAATGTCGCCGCCTCGCAAAACAGCTGACACGGTCGCCAAACTCGATCGGTTCTGCCAACAGGATGGAGACTTGCAGGCCAAATATGGCGGCTCCCCCTCCACCCCATCCACCACCCGTTGCGAATGACAAGGCCGAAATCCTGGAGGCGATCGCTGCATGCCAAACATCCCTTACTACGAAGATTGAGGAGGTGAAAGTGAACATCTCCATACTCCGCCAGGATATGCAACACCTGCGGGAAAGAGTGGGTGAGTCGGAGCAACGCCTGAGACGTGTAGAGGATGCCCTCCCACCCCTGCACGAATCGACGGATCAGGCACACCGCCTTATCGCTCAGCTCCAGCAGAAACAGGACGACTTGGAGAATCGTTTGAGGCACAACAACCTTCAGTTCGTAGGCCTCCCGGAGGGAGAGGAGGAGAACAACCCAGCCACATTCCTGGAGGACCTGCTCATCAACACCTATGGCAGGGAGGCCTTCTCGCAATTTTTTGTTGTTTTCGCAGGCATTCGGTGCACTCGTTCTACAACAACTCCACCAGTTGGGAAATTGCCTCTGGACTATTCCTCAGATTTGAACATTTCTGGGAATGTCAGATTTCTAGTCCCTCGCCGCATGCTGTGGTTCTTTCCACCAGCCACTATCTAACTACTGTGTCCTGTAATGATGTAGAGGCCAGCGGAAGTAACCACTGAGTGCAGGTTGGGGATGGGGGGGGGGGGAACCAAGAAACCAACATTTCCGGAAGTGTTGGAATCTGAAGATCCTTGAAGCAGAGATTTCTCTGTAACACAGTGGAGATCATCGACATGGGAGTGAACCAAATAATGGAGATACTAAACTGAATCTCTGAATAATGAAAAAAGAAAAACAGTTGTAATATTTGTTTATTAACTATTTAGTTCATCAATATGGATTGAGGGAGCAAGGTCACTAACGAATCAGCAATCACATCACTTATAAAGACGACTTTTCACTTCCCAGCTGATATGTTGTATGCTTGATCATTGTATGAGATTCTTATGATTTTCTTTTGGATGTTCTCAGCCATCCATAGGGGAGAAGAGGGCAAAATCTCTATCTGAAAAACCCTCCACTCCAGAGGCTAAGAAGAGCGTGTTCCTTTCATCACTTATGCCCTGTACACACGACCGGACTGTCCGTCGGAATAAAGTCCGACAGATTTACAAACGGAATTCCGCTCAAGCTGTCTTGCATACACACGGTCACACTAAATTCCGGCAAACTTTTGACTGCCAGGAACGCGGTGACGTAAAAGACTACGACGAGCCGAGAAAATTAAGTTCTATGCTTCCGAGTATGCGTCAAATTGTTTCTGAGCATGCGTGATTTTTAGTCCGTTGGACTTGCATACAGACGAACGGATTTTCCGGTTTTTTGTCCGTCGGAAAGATTGAGAACATGTTCTCTGAGTCCGTCTGAATTTCCGAGGGAAAAAGTCAGATGGGGCAAACACACGGTCGGAATATCCGATGAAAAGAGCCCCGTCTGACTTTTTCCATCGGAAAATCCGGTCGTGTGTACAGGGCATTACAGGCCTCAAAATGCAAGCCTGAAACTCAGTTCTGCTGTACGTCCTGGATCCCAGAGTCCTCCAAATACATGAGGAAGTCCTCCTCACAATGAGTCAAGAGTAGAGGAATGTCTGTTGGCCTTTGTGGCCATCTAGTCCCACAACATTTCAGTCATTTGAGTCTAGAAAATTGTATCCAGAGGCTACAAGCTATAATTTTGGTCTCTGCCCTCATCCAGCTTCAGAGTGAAGATCAACAAATTGGCATCTATTTGAAGTCATACTGGTAGCTAATAAGATCTCCAAATCAATGAGCAAGTCCTTATCACAACAAGGGGGTACCCCTACTTATCAGAGTGGGGGCTGTCCATTGGCCTTTGCGGCTATCTGGTCCCATGAAATTTCAGGCATTTGGGACTAGAACGTTGTATCCAAAGTCTACAAGCTGGAATTTTTGATCTCTGCCCTCATCCAGCTTCAAAGTGAAGATCAACAAATTGCCATGAATTGAAACCATACTGGTACCTAATAGGACCTTCTAATCCATGAGCAAGTCCTCCTCACAATGAAGGGAAACCCCCAATTGTCAGAGTTGGTCTTTGAGGCCATCTGGTTACAGGACATTTCAGACATCTGGGTCCAGAACGTTGTATCCAGAGGCTACAAGCTAGAATTTTGGTCTCTGCCCTCATCCCGCTTCAAAGTGAAGATCAACAAATTGGCATCTATTAAAGTCATACTGGTACCTAATAAGATCTCAAAATTTGTGAGCAAGTCCTTATCACAACAAGGGGGACTCCCCATTGTCAGAGTGGGGTATGTCTTCCGGTCTTTGCAGCCATCTGGACCCAAGGAGACTTCAGACATTTGGCTCCAAAATATTGTACCTAGAGGCTACAAGCTAGAATTTTGCTCTGTTCCTTCATCCCACTTCAAAGTGATGATAATTAAATTGCCATCAATGGAAGTCATACTGGTACCTAACAAGACTGGTGATGATAACAACTTGGACAGACTGTTGGAGGGGGTTATGGAAAATATTAAGCAATCCACTGGAGGTTTGTAATCCCAAAACAAGAACCTGTCAGGATCCGAATCTGAACCCTCTGCTGTGTCTGGCAGTATCTCTCGTCTTGCTGAGCCACCGGAGTTGCTGGACAGCTCCCTGGACATTTCCTTAGACAATCTTGCCTTGTACCTTGTTTCTGGTGAACCTTGAACTCTTTGCTCCTCCTATGCACTTCCGAATAAAGTCACGCCTTTGCACTTCCTGTTTGCCAGATTATTGTGCTCTCCAGCCAATATCTCGCTTTTGTCACTCCTGCTGCTATCCTTATCTTCGTTCGTTACTGACCTTTGGCTTGTTTCTCCACTACGCTTCTGATTGATCCTAACCCGGAACCACCTATTACTGACCTATGGATTGTTTATTGACTACGCGTCTTCTTGATCCCAACCTGAAACTACTTCTTACCGACCTTTGGATTGCTTACTGACTACGCTTATCCTTGATCCCTACTTGTTATTTCTACTACTGGACCCTGGCTTGCTCACCTCCTGGTGGGGCGATCCTGAGTACCATGACCTGGTACTAAGACGCAGCAAAACCCATTTGCAACATCCGGAGCTCTGATGAGTATTGGGTAGTGCTTAGACCTTGCATCATCTTCCAGGGTGACCTGCTTATAAGCCTATCCTGCTTGTCGTGGGAGTCTCTCTACTGGTATAGCTACTGGTCTCCAAGCCTGACTCCTGAACGTGACAGACCCCTTGCTTTAGAAGATGTTGAATGGTGTGTGAAGGACCTGCTGGTGCTTGTATTCTAGTGAAGGAGCCACCTAAATGTAACACTGTGCCTAGAGAAGGGTCAAAGTTCTCACAGCCTCTATAATGAACTTTACGTAATAATCAAATCATAATTTTCCTGAAATAATCAACAATATTATCAAGATCCCGCAGCAGACAACCCATGAATGAAGATTCATATAGTGCAGGCTCCTTTCACAAGTCTCAGATACGTATCAGATATTGAAACACAAACTTGGGAAATTATTATGAAACTTTCACTGTCCATATTTCACATTATTACAGCAAAGCTACAATGACAACAAGCCTAATTACGCAAAAGGTCAACGTATTTTTCTTTAATGCAACTCTCACTGTCATTGTGTCCTATCATAACAGAAAAGCTATAATGTTAACAAGCTTAATTATTCATCAATGTAAATTGCGCTGTCCATGTGTCCTATAACAGGGGTCTCCAAACTGCGGCCCGGGGGCTGGGTGTGGCCCTTTGGGGCACTTTTTCTGCCATTGATACAAGACACTATTCCTCCCACTGACTCCAACAATGGGGCATAATTCCTTCTACTGACAACAACAGGGCACTATTTCTCCAATTGATACCAACAATTGGGCACTATTCCTCAAACTGACACCAACGATGGGGCACTATTCCTCCCACTGACACCAATGATGAGGCATTATTCCTCCCACTGACACCAATGATGAGGCATTATTCCTCCCACTGACACCCATGATGGAGCACTATTTCTTCCACGGATACCAATGATGGGGCACCATTCCTTCCACTGATACCAATGATGGGGCACTATTCCTCCCACTGATACCAATGATGGGGCACTATTCCTCCCACTGATACCAATGATGGGGCACCATTCCTTCCACTGATACAATGATGGGGCACTATTCCTCCCGCTGACACCAATGATGAGGCACCATTCCTCCCACTGATACCAATGATGGGGCACTATTCCTCCCACTGATACAAGTGCTGGGTCACTATTCCTCCCATTGACACCAATGATGGGGCACTATTCCTCCCACTGACACCAATGATGGGACACTATTCTTCCCAGTGACACCAATGATGGGACACAATTCCTCCCACTGACACCAATGATGGGGCACCATTCCTCCCACTGACACCAATGATGGGGCACCATTCCTCCCACTGACACCAATGATGGGGCACTATTTCTCCCACTGATACCAATGATGGGGCACTATTTCTCCCACTGATACCAATGATGGAGCACTATTCCCTCCACTGACACCAATGATGGGGCACCATTCCTCCCACTGACACCAATGATGGGGCACTATTCCTCCCACTGATACCAATGATGGGGCACTATTTCTCCCACTGATACCAATGATGGAGCACTATTCCCTCCACTGACACCAATGATGGGGCACCATTCCTCCCACTGACACCAATGATGGGGCACTATTCCTCCCACTGATACCAATGATGGGGCACTATTTCTCCCACTGATACCAATGATGGGGCACTATTCCCTCCACTGATACCATTGACCAATTTGTATTCCTAATGGCCACAGTCTGGCCCCCTTAAAGTCTGAAGGACATTAATCTGGCCCTTTGTTTAGAAAGTTTGGAGACCCCTGCCCTATAACAAAAGAAAGCAACAATGTTACCAAGTTTAATTATGCAAAAAAAAATAACTTTCTTTTTCATCAGTGCTTCCATGTCCATGCTTTGCATTATTACTGCAAAGCTATAAAGTCTACAAAGTAATTTTGTAAAAAAATAAAATAATAATAATAATAATATTATATATATATATATTATTTTATAAATATTATTAAAATGTATTTCTCATCAATGCAACTACTACAGCAAAGCTACAATTCTAACATGCCTAATTATGCAAAAGGTAATGTATTACTCATCATTGCATACGGCATTTATGTTTAGGAGTTTTTGTAGACGGGTGTTTTCCTGTGCTTGAAACGCAGGTCATTGGATTCCCATTGGACTTCATGCTGCCAATTCTGCGATTGCATTTGACCTGCTTTGTGTTGCAGTTCTTTGGTGCCATTGAGATGTATTTGGGTTGCAGGCAAAGCCGGTCAGACCCCCCCCCCCAACCTCTTGGCTTTGGATATATATACGTCAAACAGGTTCGTTATTTATCAGGAGGTAAAACCAGCTGATAGTTAAATGAGACAATTTGCAAAACTTTCGAGAATCCAGAGCAGAGTATTTCGCATTTTACGGAGCGAGTTGGAACGTAGAAAGCAATGTATGGGAACAAAACCAGTCCATGCAAGTCCTAAATCTTCAACATATAGAGTTACTTTCCACCACTGCCTGGCTCACAATTCCCTGAGAAAGTTACAAAATAAGACCAACCTGTGTCAGAAGTTTGGAAGGACCAGTTCACGTTCATGACCACCAACAGCAGAATAAAATGTCCTCCTGAAACAAACGTAGATTGATGGTTATTTATCCATCTCGCCGGGGAATATTTGGAAGGCGATATAACAGGTAATCTTTGGGAACTCACCAGCCATCTCTGCAGCTCTATGTTACGTCCTTCATGAAGAAAGATCTTCTCTCCAGTTCATTCAACTGTCCCAGTGAAGTGACCCCTCCTCCTCCTCCTCCCTCTGATGCTGGGATTGGCAAACAGAAAAGAGTAGCTGCAGGCAGAACACATTACAGTACATTACATTACATTACATTACACAGCTGCTATTCATATGGAGGTGTGTGAGAGATTCCAGAGCTCCCTACTGACCCGATCCGAATCAACGACCCCCCTCTCCCCTTCAGATGTCCCTCAGTCCCCCGAATATAAATATACAGCTTGACTACAGGAAGTCTTTATATTGCAGTACAGTGTGCATCAAACCTTTTTATCATTGCACTGGTATTATTTATTTTTACAAATAATTGCATTGGTATTGTTTTCTTTTTTTTTTTTTTTTTACAAATAATTACATCTGTACTTTTTTTTTAGTTTTTTACAAATAATTGCATTGCTATTTTTTTTTACAAATAATTGCATTGCTATTTTTTTTTACAAATAATTGCATTGCTATTTTTTCTTTTCACAAATAATTGCATTGGTATTGTTTTCTTTTCTTTTCTTTTTTTTTACAAATAATCACATCTGTACTTTTTTTTTTTGTTTGATTTTTACAAATAATTGCATTGCTATTGTTTTCTTTTTTTACAAATAATTTCATCTGTACTTTTTATTTAATTTTTTTTACAAATAATTTCACTGGTATTTTTTTTTCTTTTACAAATAATTGCATTGATTTTTTTTTTACAAATAATTGCATTGCTATTTTTTTAGTTTTTTTTTACAAATAATTACATCTGTACTTTGTTTAGTTTTTACAAATAATTGCATTGCTTTTTTTTTCTTTTCACAAATAATTGCATTGGTATTGTTTTCTTCTTTTTTTTTTTTTTTTACAAATAATCACATGTGTACTTTTTTATTTTTTTTTAGTTTTTTACAAATAATTGCATTGCTATTTTTTTTACAAATAATTGCACTGGTATTTTTTTTTCTTTTACAAACAATTGCATTGTTTTTTTTTCTTTTCACAAATAATTGCATTGGTATTGTTTTCTTTTTTGTTTTGTTTTTTTTTTAAATAATTACATCTGTATTTTTTTTTAGTTTTTTACAAATAATTGCATTGCTATTTTTTTTTACAAATAATTGCATTGCTATTTTTTCTTTTCACAAATAATTGCATTGGTATTGTTTTCTTTTCTTTTCTTTTTTTTTTACAAATAATCACATCTGTACTTTTTTTTTTTTTGTTTGTTTTTTACAAATAATTGCATTGCTATTTTTTTTTCTTTTCACAAATAATTGCATTGGTATTGTTTTCTTTTTTTACAAATAATTTCATCTGTACTTTTTATTTAATTTTTTTTACAAATAATTTCACTGGTATTTTTTTTTCTTTTACAAATAATTGCATTGGTATTGTTTTCTTCTTTTTTTTTTTTTACAAATAATCACATGTGTACTTTTTTATTTTTTTTAGTTTTTTACAAATAATTGCATTGCTATTTTTTTACAAATAATTGCACTGGTATTTTTTTTCTTTTACAAATAATTGCATTGTTTTTTTTTCTTTTCACAAATAATTGCATTGGTATTGTTTTCTTTTTTGTTTTGTTTTTTTAAAAATAATTACATCTGTATTTTTTTTTAGTTTTTTACAAATAATTGCATTGCTATTTTTTTTTTACAAAAAATAATTGGATTGCTATTTTTTTAGTTTTTTTACAAATAATTGCATTGATTTTTTTTCACAAATAATTGCATTGGTATTGTTTTCTTTTCTTCTTTTTTTTAAATTTTTTTTTACAAATAATTACACCTGTACTTTTTTGTTTATTTTTTTACAAATAATTGCATTGCTTTTTTTCTTTTCACAAATAATTGCATTGGTATTGTTTTCTTTTTTGTTTTTTACAAATAATTACATCTGTACTTTTTTTTTTTTTTTTTTTTTTTTTTTACAAATAGTTGCATTGCTATTTTTTTTACAAATAATTGCACTGGTATTTTTTTTTCTTTTACAAACAATCGCATTGATATTTTTTTTTCTTACAAATAACTGCATTGCTTTTTTTTCTTTTCACAAATAATTGCATTGGTATTGTTTTTTTTTTGTTTTTTTACAAATAATTGCATTGGTATTTTTTTTTCTTTTACAAATAATTGCATTGCTTTTTTTTTCTTTTCACAAATAATTGCATTGGTATTTTTTATTTTTTATTCGTTTTTACAAATAATTGCATTGGTATTTTTTTTCTTTTACAAATAATTGCATTGGTATTTTTTATTTTTTTTTTTACAAATAATTGCATTGGTATATTTTTTTTCTTTTACGAATAATTGCATTGTTTTTTTGTTTTTTTTTGTTTAGTTTTTTTTTTTTTACAAATAATTGCACAGGTATTTTCTTTATCTTTTACAAATAATTACATTGGTATTTTTATTTTTTTTTGGAAAGTAGACAGTCCAAGATATTTAATAAGAGTATTTTGAAGTTGTAATTTTTTTGTCATTAGTTTTTTTACAAATAATTGCATTGCTATTTTTTTTTACAAATAATTGCATTGGTATTTTTTTTTCTTTTACAAATAATTGCAGTTTTTTTTTCTTTTCACAAATAATTGCATTGGTATTTTTTATTTTTTATTCGTTTCTACAAATAATTGCATTGGTATTTTTTTTTCTTTTACAAATAATTGCATTGGTATTTTTTTTTTTTTTTTTTTACAAATAATTGCATTGGTATATTTTTTTTTCTTTTACGAATAATTGCATTGTTTTTTAGGTTTTTTTTTGTTTAGTGTTTTTTTACAAATAATTGCACAGGTATTTTCTTTATCTTTTACAAATAATTACATTGGTATTTTTTATTTTTTTTGGAAAGTAGACAGTCCAAGATATTTAATAAGAGTATTTTGAAGTTGTAATTTTTTTGTCAGAATCTTTTGGAAAATGAACAAAGAAAATAGTTTTTTTTTTCATAATTTTTTTTTTCTGACGGAGACTCTTTACCACATGATCAGCCGTGTCCAATCACGGCTGATTACGATGTAAACCGGAAGAGCCGGTGATCGGCTTTTCCTCACTCGCGTCTGACAAATGCGAGTAGAGGAGAGCCGATCGGCTGCTCCTCTGACGGGGGGTGGGGGGTCTGTGCTGATCGATTATCAGCGCAGCCCCCCCCCCGAGGATGCCCACACTGGACCAGCAGGGACGCCACTAGGACCACCATGTATGTCACCCTAGACCACCAGGGATGCCAATCAGTGCCCACAATGGATGCCAATCAGTGCCCACAATGGATGCCAATCAGTGCCCACAATGGGCATCACTGATTGGCAGGCATTATTGTTTGGCACTGATTGGCATCCATCAGTACAATACATTACAGTACATCAGTGCCACCTATCAGTGCCCATCCGTGCCGCCGATCAGTGCCCATCCATGCCGCCGATCAGTGCCCATCCATGCCACCGATCAGTGCCCATCCATGCTGCCCATTGGTGCCGCCGATCAGTGCCCATTGGTGCCGCCCATCAGTGCCGCATATTAGTGCCCATCATCAGTGCCTATCAGTGCCACATATTAGTGCCACCTCATCAGTGCCGCATATTAGTGCCCATCATCAGTGCCACCTCACCAGTGCCACCTCATCAGTGCCGTATATTAGTGCCACCCCATCAGTGCCGCATATTAGTGTCCATCAGTGCCGCATATTAGTGCCCATCATTAGTGCCACCTCATTAGTGCCACATATTAGTGCCACCTCATCAGTGCCCATCAGTGCCTGTCAGTGAAGGAGAAAACATACTTATTTACAAAGTTTTGTAAATGAAACAAAAAAAAACAACATTTTTTTTCTCCAAATTTTTGGTCTTTTTTTTTTTTTAATTTGTTTAGCAGAAAATAAAATCCGCAGAGGTGATCAAATACCACCAAAAGAAAGCTCTATTTGTGGGGAAAAAAAGATAAAAATTTTGTTTGGGTGTAGCGTTGCATGACCGCGTAATTGTCATTCGAAGTGCGACTGCGCTGAAAGCTGGCCTGGGCAGGGAGGTGTATAAGTGCCCCCCGGTATGGAAGTGGTTAATGATTATAAGTTTTCTATAGGGTTTCTCTCCCTGGGCACTCAAACCGCTCTATTCAAATTGGCGTTGGGATCTTTGAAAAACACAGCTGGATTTCATTTCACCTCCAGGGCCATTTTTATTAATTTTTTTAATCAATTTTTTGCGCACAAATAATAAATGCACATTTTTTTTTTGTACATGAAAATGCACTAAACCCCAAAAGTATGAGATATTTCCTGAAAGCTGAGACCCTGTAGAATAAAATAACGGTAGTTGCAATTTTTTACTTACCTTGCTTTGTGCACTGGTGGGCAGTCATGTTGGAACAGGAAGGGGCCATCCCCAAACTGTTCACACAAAGTTGGGAGCATGAAATTGTCCAAAATGTCTTGGTATGATGATGTCTTAAGAGTTCCCTTCACTGGAACTAAGGGGCCAAGTCCAACCCCTGAAAAACAACCCCCCACACCATAATCCCCCCTCCACCAAATGATTTGGACCAGTGCACAAAGCAAGGTCCATACAGACATGGATGAGCGAGTTTGGGGTGGAGAAACTTGACTGGCCTGCACAGAGTCCTGACCTCAACCCGACAGAACACCTTTGGGATGAATTAGAGTGGAGACTGTGAGCCAGGCCTTCTCGTCCAACATCAGTGCCTGACCTCACAAACGTTCTTCTGGAAGAATGGTCAAACATTCCCATAGACACACTCCTAAACCTTGTGGACGGCCTTCCCAGAAGAGTTGAAGCTGTTATAGCTGCAAAGGGCGGGGCCAACTCAATATTGAACCCTTCAGACTAAGACTGGGATGCCATTAAAGTTCCATGTGCGTGTGAAGGCAGGTGTCCCAATACTTTTGGCAATATAGTGTATGTCAATTGTCAAGTTATCAAAAACTGCATTTGCCAGCAATACGGCAACAAAGTAAGATTCCCAAGATCGTCTGTAGGCAATGCTTTAAAATCCTTCATAGATCATTAATTTGGAGTTAAATATAAATGAGAGTTTTAGAATCATTCCGACTGACACTGTGATACCAAACAACGGATTACACAATCCTCGCTCATCATGTGCACATTACTTTATTTTTTACCTCATTTTATGCTCTCATATGAGGACTAATAAGCCCCCTCTGTGGTGGCACTTTTTGAGTGACAAGTGCTTCTTATGGGAAAATCAGGGATCTTTTGAACCCCTGATGCCACTCTTCAGTCAAATCTGATTGAGGACACAGCCTCCTCAGCTTCACCCGGCTCTTCTGGTCAGAAGCTGATGGCTCTGAACCCGGAAGTGCTCAGCTCTTCTTCATCTCTCCCCACCCTCCATCCTGATGGGTTTTTCTTTTGCTCCCGATTTAAAAAAAACTGTTTGCCCGGGGTGGGCGAGAAAAGGTTAACCTTTTAACAATCCCCCCGCCCCCCCCCCCCCCCGGGAGTTGAAGAGTTGCTCCAGCAAGCTCCCTCCAGCACTGCAACTGCTCCCCCACAGCTGCTTTGCAGGCTGTGACTGCCTTTGGACTCAGTTCATCAGGGGCGTTGCTAGGTGGCAAAAAGACCAGGGGCTTCAGCCTGAAGTCCAAGGGCAACAACAGGGGGGGGGACTAAACTCACCTACCTGACACACTGACCTACCTGACCTACATACACTGACCTACCTACCTGACCTACATACACTGACCTACCTACCTGACCTACCTGACAAACATACACTGACCTACCTACCTGAAATACATACACCCACCTACCTACCTGACCTACGTACACTGACCTACCTGAAATACATACACTGACCTACCTGACATAAGTACACTGACCAACCTACCTGACCTACATACACAGACAGACCTACCTACCTGACATACATACACTGACCTACCTACCTGACATACATACACTGACCTACCTACCTGAAATACATACACTGACCTACCTACCTGACCTACCTGACATACATACACTGACCTACCTGAAATACATACACTGACCTACCTGACATACATACACTGACCGACCTACCTGACATACATACACTGACCTACCTACCTGACATACATACACTGACCTACCTACCTGACATACATACACTGACCTACCTACCTGAAATACATACACCCACCTACCTACCTGACCTACGTACACTGACCTACCTGAAATACATACACTGACCTACCTGACATAAGTACACTGACCGACCTACCTGACCTACATACACAGACCTACCTACCTGACATACATACACTGACCTACCTACCTGAAATACATACACTGACCTACCTACCTGACCTACCTGACATACGTACACTGACCTACCTGAAATACATACACTGACCTACCTACCTGACATACATACACTGACCTACCTGACATACATACACTTACCTACCTACCTGACATACATAAACTGACGGTAATTACATTCATACACTGACCTACCTGACATACATACACTGACCGACCTACCTGACATACATACACTGACCTACCTACCTGACATACATACACTGACCTACCTACCTGAAATACATACACCCACCTACCTACCTGAAATACATACACCCACCTACCTACCTGACATACGTACACTGACCTACCTGAAATACATACACTGACCTACCTACCTGACATACATACACTGACCTACCTGACATACATACACTTACCTACCTACCATACATAAACTGACGGTAATTACATTCATACACTGACCTACCTACCTGACATACATACACTGACCTACCTACCTACCTGACATACATACACTGACCTACCTACCTGACATACATACACTTACCTACCTACCTGACATACATACACTTACCTACCTACCTGACATACATACACTAACCTACCTGACCAGGAGACAGACTTCATGCGTCCTGCAGCAGCTCAGCAGTAATGTGCGGCGCACCCATTGCCCATCATCACAGCAGGCAGCCAGTTGCCAGAGGAGGAGAGGAGAGCCGCCCGAGCGCCAAGCGAGCATGTGGCGCGGCGGCCGCATTGTAATTCCCGCCTTCTGAAGCTTTGCAGCGCCTATGATGGTCGTCACACGTCCCGCGGTCTCAGCATTGGACCAGTGGGACATCCATCATAGGTGCTGCAGGCTCCAGAAGGCGGGACCTGCTATGTCACTTGGCCGCGCTTGGCATTAGATCAGTCCCCGCTTGGCGGCTCGGGGCCAACAATAGAATGCTGCATGCCCGAGACCCGGGGCTTTTTGGGGACCCATTCGAGCCTCCAGCCCCCCCCCCCCTCCGAAATGCCCCTGCAGTTCAGCCTCCTAAACAGGGATAATGACCCCGTATTACATAGTTACATAGTAGGTGAGGTTGAAAAAAGACACAAGTCCAACCTATGAATTGTATTGTATGTGATGATACCAAGGTTCCGCAGACTGCTTGAATTACGGGCATTCGTCCCTAGGCGTATACTGGCCTGGACCTACGCCTTCCACTCACACCAAAATGCCGGAATACCATGAACCGGGGCTTAACACCCAACGGGTAGGAGGCCTTTTGCTGGCTTGAAGTTGACATTCAGCCCAAAACCACCAAACCTGCTTCAGCCCGGCTCAGTGTGTAATCAGCCGACCCAGACAACCTCAACTCCCCCGTCCGATCAAAAAACAAAATATTCGACAAATTGCCAGAATCTGGGACATTCCTTCTTCCCATCCTGAACACAGGCAGAAGTTTTTGTCGGCCTGCCGTCAGGTTAGCCATTTATTCACCTAATAATCCTTCATAAAATGCTTCCTCATTGTCTCCGCTTTTCTAGTATAAATAAGCCAAATCTGTCATTATGGTTACTTTAGCGGCAGGATATTGAATCATTTGGTCCAAAAAGGTCAAACCGGCCCATTAACTATTTTTCTCTGTAGCGTGTGACCCACGGGTGTTTATTCGGCTGCTCCGCCGAGCTTATCAATAGGATTCTCACGGCATTTCCCACATCCTGACTGAGTGGGAGGGACCATAAATATTTATACTGTGTTCCATGGTGATAGTAATATCTTTATAGAAATGATGTTTTATATAGATCAATCGATAAGTGAGGTCCACATCTGCACTGCGTTCTTTTCTTTTATAGTTTAAGACATTTTAAATTACTTGAAAAAATAAATAAAAAATCATATGTAAACAATTATTATTAATAATAAATAATAATAATATATATATTATTGTTATTAATAATTAAATGATTATTATATATATTTATTTTATTATTATTTGTAATATGTATATAAAAAATATAAAATAGATTCATATATATATATATATATATATATATATATATATATATATATAACATAATATATATAAAAATAAAATGATATATAAATCTATGTATAGATATATATATATATATATATTGTGAGGGGGTTAGCTCGGCCGCGGGTGTGTGTGACCCCCGGGATGGGCTCCCCACACAAAACAGGCCCAGCAAACGGAGGTTGTGGTTTTCAAAATCAAAAAAGGTGCGGTTTATTTTCTATTTACAGTGACAAAACACAGCAAAGCAAAAGAAACATAACCAAAATAAATCCTGGTCAAGTTGACCTCTGACTAAACATACAGGTTTCCTAACTAACAACTGGGATCAGCCTAGTGCTGTCCTAGTCCCTAAGTCCCTGGTTTAGCAAAAGTCCAAACAAATAGCCACACAGGCTTTGCCTCACCGCACAGGGGTTCACTCTCCCTAGACAGTCCACACAGGTCTGGTTCCAGGCATGAGCTAACATCTAATGAAGCTGGGAGTTCTTATAGAGGCCTAAATGAGCTGACAAGGTTCAGCTGGTCTCCTCATCTCTGTCTGCACGACGCCCCACACTCTCCCTAGAGGTATGAGTCATCCATGAGCCCACTAGCCTTATACAACTCTCCACCTAGTTGTATAAGTCGGCGTAAAGCCTGAATCTGGGCGAAATATATCTACCCCCTGGATGCAACCAGGTGACTTTACCTTCCTGCTGTCACATACCCCCCCCTCTTGTTTTAACCTCGGGGTTGGAACACCAGCAATCAGGCATTCATGTACTCGAGACAAAGCATCCACATTCCCCATTTGAACGCCAGGGCGATGCTTTACTGTGAAGTTGAATTCCTGGAGGGCCAGGAACCACCTATTCACTCTTCTATTTGTTTCCTTGTTTTGAGCCATCCACTTTAACGGAGCGTGATCCGTAACCATGTCAAAGTGCCTACCTAGCAGGTAGTACCGAAGGGAATCTAGAGCCCACTTCACCGCTAAACACTCCTTTTCAACGGTGGCGTAATTTACCTCATGGGACTTCAACTTCCTGCTGAGGTAAATGACTGGGTGCTCTTCCCCGTTCCAGACCTGGGACAATACTGCTCCTAACCCCACATCTGACGCATCACTTTGTACGACAAAGTCTTTAGAGAAGTCGGGTGAGTACAACACTGGCTGGCTACATAAGGCTTGTTTCAAGAATTGGAATGCTGCCTCAGCCTTGGGGGTCCATTTAATCATGACCGACCCTTTCCCCTTCGTCAGGTTGGTTAGGGGCACAGCCTTAGAAGCAAAGTGGGGAATGAATCGCCGATAATACCCAGCGATTCCCAGAAAGGCTCGTACCTGCTTCTTGCTGTTGGGACGTGGCCAACTCTGGATGGCCTCGACTTTGTTGAGTTGGGGTTTTATTACTCCCCTCCCAATGGTGTACCCAAGATATTTGGCCTCCTCCTGCCCAATGGTACACTTCTTGGGGTTAGCCGTAAACCCCGCTTCCCGAACAGAGTCCAGGACTGCTTGCACTTTTGGCAGATGTGAGGCCCAATCTGTGCTATGGACAATTACGTCATCCAGGTAAGCCGCAGCATACTTTCGATGGGGCCTCAGCATCTGGTCCATTTTCCGCTGGAATGTGGCCGGCGCATTCTGTAACCCGAACGGCATTCTTTTATATTGGAACGCCCCGTCTGGGGTTACAAATGCGGTTTTCTCTTTGGCCGACTTGGCCAGGGGGATTTGCCAATACCCTTTTGTGAGGTCAAGAGTCGTCATGTATCGGGCTGTTCCCAGCCGGTCGATCAACTCATCTATACGTGGCATGGGGTAGGTGTCAAATTTTGTAACTTTGTTCAACTGACGAAAATCGTTACAAAATCGCCAGCTCCCATCCGGTTTAGGCACCAACACGATGGGACTAGACCAATCACTTTGGGACTCCTCTATCACCCCTAAGTTCAGCATTTTCTGTACTTCCTCCCGTATTGCCTCTGGGATCCGATAGGGTTTTAACTTCACCCTTTCACCGGGCGGGGTAATGATGTCATGCTCTACCCCAGATGTTTGTCCCGGCAGCTCAGAGAATACCTCCTTGTTGCGAAGCACAAACTCCTTAACCTCCTGTTGTTGGGGTTGTGACAAGGTGGCTGCTATTCCAACCTCAGGAATCACGCAACCAGTTTGAGCTGGTGACCAAGTGTCTGCGACTAGGGACTCTCTATCCCTCCAGGCTTTCAACAGATTAACGTGATAGATCTGTTCGGGCTTTCGCCTTCCTGGTTGTCTGACCTTGTAATTCACTTCGCTCACTTTTTCCATTATCTCGTAGGGGCCTTGCCATTTGGCAAGGAATTTACTTTCAACCGTAGGGACAAGTACCAATATCCTATCCCCCGGGGAAAAGGTACGGGTCTTGGCTCCACGGTTGTACACTCTCTGCTGTGCCAACTGCGCTTGGGCCAAATGTTCCTTCACGATGGGCATTACCTGTGCAATTCGATCTTGCATCAGGGCGACATGCTCAATCACACTCCTGTGGGGAGAACTCTCACTTTCCCAAGTTTCCTTGGCAATATCCAACAGCCCTCTTGGGTGTCTCCCATACAGTAACTCAAAGGGGGAGAATCCCGTAGAGGATTGGGGCACCTCCCTAATAGCAAACATCAGATAAGGAAGTAGACAGTCCCAATCCTTTCCATCTCTATCCACCACTTTCTTCAACATTTGTTTTAGGGTTTTGTTGAACCTTTCAACCAGCCCATCGGTTTGGGGGTGATACACAGATGTACGTAATTGCGTCACTTTGAACAATTTACACAGCTCCTTCATAACCCGGGACATAAAGGGTGTACCTTGGTCCGTAAGCAGTTCTTTACAAATACCCACCCGGCTAAACACAAGAGATAGCTCTTTGGCTATGGTTTTGGCCGAGGTATTTCGGAGAGGGATCGCTTCTGGATAACGGGTGGCATAGTCCATTATAACTAATATGTACTGGTGCCCCCTAGCGGACTTGATTATAGGACCTACCAAATCCATGGCGATCCTCTCAAACGGGACCTCAATGATGGGTAGAGGGACCAGCGGGCTACGGAAATGTGGCATCGGGGCCGACCTCTGACACACAGGGCAGGAGGAACAATAATTTTCTATGTCCTTCATCACCCCCGGCCAATAGAATCTCTGTAATACCCTCTCTCGGGTTTTCTCTGTCCCCAGATGACCTCCAAGAATGTGCCCATGGGCCAACTCCAACACCAACTTCCTGTAAGGTTTGGGCACCACAAGCTGCTCAACGGTTTCTTCTGCCCTTTTTGCCACCCGATACAGTAGGTCCTTCTCTACGCTGAAGTATGGGTAAGTGCAGGTATTATCTGGGTTCACTAACTCGCCATCTATTTTCACTACGTTTTCCCGTGCCTTTATTAGGGCGGGGTCTTTCAACTGTTCTGTGGCAAAGTTTTCCCTGTGAACCTCAAGATCAGAAAACTCCACAGACGGTAGGTTTTCGTCTGAGGAGGTGGGCTCCTCTCCAGTTTCTTGAGTCTCCCCTGCCAATACTGATAAGGGAAATTCTGGAGAGTCCTCACCACTCTCAGGGGAGTTCTGGCTATCACATTCCTGGTACATAGGGGCACCAGTGGGGGGCTCAGGATCATCCCACAGTTCCCAGAACTTCGGAAAATCCCTTCCCACAATGGCGTCATGCGGTAACTGAGATACTAAGCCCACTGGATGAGAGAGGGTACCTTTGGGGGTCTCGAAACACACTGTAGTCACTGGATACTCTCGGGTGTCCCCATGCACACAAATAACAGCTACCTTGCTATTCCCAGAGACCTCTGTTTTAACTAACTCAGCCTTTATCAGGGTCACAAGGCTACCTGAATCCAGCAATACCACAACATTTCTACCATTAACACACATTTTGCATAAATGTTTCTCAGTTCCCCGAATGGCAGTGCATGCGACTGTCGCACACAGCGACTGACGTCTGCCCGTCAGAAAGTCACACTGCATGGGTTCCTCCACAACCGGGCAATTGGCTGCAATATGTCCCGCTTGCCGGCAGCGGTAGCAAACGATCCTTCTTGCGGCCTCTTGAGCCGCTGATTTCCCAGGCTGTTCTCGCCAAACTTGGGGTAGAGCTCCCACCCTCTCACTCTCTCCACCCTCACCCCTTGGAATCCTCTTATCCGCCCCTGGGGATGGTCTGGTCTTAGGGTGGAAAGTCCGAGTGTCTCTGGAAGAGGCCGTCAGGTTCTCTGTAGCCAAGTATTTCTCCACACGATCCACAAGACCATCGGCCGTCTCTGGGTCTCCATGGCTTACCCACTTTTGGATGGCAGTAGGAAGAGCTCTCAAAAACCGATCCATTACAACACGTTCCACAATCTTTGGTGCGGACAAAGTCTCTGGCTGTAGCCACTTTCTGCTCAGGTGAATGAGATCATACATTTGAGACCTGGGGGGTTTTCCAAGCTGGAAAGTCCAGTTATGCACACGCTGAGCCCGGACAGCCTGGGTGACACCCAGCCTTGCCAATATTTCAGCTTTTAGCATCGCATAGTCTTTTGCTTGGTTAGGCTCTAGGTCATAGTAAGCTTTCTGCGATTCACCAGTTAACAGAGGAGCCACCAGTCCAGCCCACTGCTCCTCAGGCCACTTTTCTCTTTCAGCGGTCCTTTCAAATGTGGTCAAAAATACCTCTGGATCATCCTCTCCAGTCATTTTTGTCAATAAACGACTCACCCCAAAGGACGCGGTATTAGTGGGACGGCTTTCCTCACTGGTCTGCGGACGTTGCTGCATTGCTGCTTCCATCTGTTGTTGTAGTCTCTGCTCTTGCTTCTGTAACAGGTCTATGAAGCGGGCCTCAGATTGCTGCTGGGCTTGTTGCTGAGCCTCCAGACTCTGTTGCAAAGTTGCGTTTGTCTGCTGCTGGGCTGCAAGGCTCTGTTGATGAGCTTGCTGCTGGGCTGCAAGGCTCTGTTGATGAGCTTGCTGCTGGGCTGCGAAGTTCTGTTGTTGAGCTGCAAGGCTCTTTTGCAAACCTGCATTTGTCTGCTGTTGATTGGCATTTGCTAGAGCCAGCTGCTTCAGTATCTCCTCCATGCTGGCTTAAAAAAAAACTGCCACTGGTTCTCCACCAACTGTGAGGGGGTTAGCTCGGCAGCGGGTGTGTGTGACCCCCGAGATGGGCTCCCCACACAAAAACAGGCCCAGCAAACGGTGGTTGTGGTTTTCAAAATCAAAAAGGTGCGGTTTATTTTCTATTTACAGTGACAAAACACAGCAAAGCAAAAGAAACATAAACAAAATAAATCCTGGTCAACGTGACCTCTGACTAAACATACAGGTTTCCTAACTAACAACTGGGATCAGCCTAGTGCTGTCCTAGTCCCTAAGTCCCTGGTTTTAAATGTCCAAGCAAATAGCCACACAGGCTTTGTCTCACCGCACAGGGGTTCACTCTCCCTAGACAGTCCACACAGGTCTGGTTCCAGGCATGAGCTAACATCTAATGAAGCTGGGAGTTCTTATAGAGGCCTAAATGAGCTGACAAGCTTCAGCTGGTCTCATCAACTCCCTGTCTGTACGACGCCCCACACTCTCCCTAGAGGTATGAGTCATCCATGAGCCCACTAGCCTTATACAACTCTCCACTTAGTTGTATAAGTCGGCGTAAAGCCTGAATCTGGGCGAAATATATCTACCCCCCTGGATGCAACCAGGTGACTTTACCTTCCTGCTGTCACAATATATATATATATATATATATATATATATATATATATATATAAAATAAAATGATGTAGATATATATAAAATGTTATAGATTATATATATATATATATATATATATATATATATATATATATATATATATCTCTATAACATTTTATATATATCTACATCATTTTATTTTATATATATATATTTTATTATGTATATATATATATATATATATATATATATATATATATATACACATATATAAAAAATAAAATTATATATATATATATATATATATATATATATATATATATATATATATATAAAATTTTATATATATCTACATCATTTTATATATATATATATATATATATATATATATATATATATATATATATATTTATATATATTTTTATATATCTATATCATTTTATTTTATATATCTATATATATATATAGCTATATCATTTTATCTATATCTATATATATATATATATATAAAATCAAATGATATAGCTATATATATATATATATATAAAATAAAATGATGTAGATATATATAAAATTTTATATATATATATATATATATATATATATATATATATATATATATATATATATATTATATTATATGTGTGTGTGTGTGTGTGTGTGTGTGTGTGTGTGTATATATATTCATTCTATATTTTTTATATAAATATTACAAATAATAATAAAATAAATATGGAAGCAAGGGGTGTACATACGGCCTACAGAACACCCACTCAGCGCTAGATAAATCCCACAGTTCCCTAAGCAGTACACACAAACATAAAAAGGTAATAAAATAAAATTCGCAAAATATTTTAGGACACTAAGCAGCTGTTTAAAAAATATAAAAAAATGGAAATAACGGTAAAGAAATAAAACAGTTCAGTCTCTGAATCATAAAAATACACCAAACAGCGCTAAAAATTAAAATGATAATAATGAAGGACCTGTGGTTAAAACCACTGAAGTGAAGTCCTGAACGTAGTGGGGTGATGTAAACAGTTCAAAAGTGTCAAAGGTGAATAGCATCGGATGTCCTAGTGTGCACCTTCCACCAACAAGAGCATTGATCGAATTCCACCCCGTGATGAACACTCCCCCAGGGGGTCAAACTCACCAGAAGCTTTAAACAAGTAAGCCTTAAGTAGGTGTCTCATCAGCTACTCTGTCATGGATTATCACCACCCAGCAGGATCCGCCGGTGTATGGGCTCCAACACAGGGCATAAAACACAAGAGTGGCAGCAAAATAGTGTAATCCTGTTTTATTAAGCCACTGATTCCTATACAACAGAAGACACCTTAAACCTATGTACGTACATCAAAACAGTGATAATGAGCATAAAACGTGACCCAAGAGGGCGCTATTACCAGATTCCAGCCATCCAAGAGAAAGCGTGCGTCTCCTTGCAGACACTGCAGTAGCTTTCGGGTAGGAGCAGTGAATGGTGAAGCGCAAACGTCACTTCCGGGTAGCGGGATGTCGTGGGTTACTCCCTGACGCGTTTCGTCACCTGACTTCAACAGAGGACGCCCTCTGTTGAATTATTATTATTATTATACCATTATTTGCACTCTTATTCAGTTCACTGTTTTATTCATCCATCATTGTTGTATATCAGTTATGTTCAGTCATTCATTTTGATTGGAGCATAACACCATCCTGCGATTTCCTCTGCGACTTCATATATTATTATCTTCACGTTGTGATTTTATTTATGCACCTGAGTCACCTCATCTGCACTGTTTGCACATTTATTCAGCTCACCTTTGGATGCACCTTATCTTAGCATTTATAGCGATTTTATCTTTCAGTCAGTCTATTTGCATATTTGCACATTCATTTATTTTGGTTATTTATACATTTTACCATTTACACCATTGTATGCTATTGGAGCGCAACACCATCTCTTGATTTTTTCCATGTCTCACTGTGGGTAGTGGTTGGCCCATACGGTAGTTGCTACACCTTTACCCTCTGCACACATAGTTTCCACTGTAGCGCAGGAATAACTACTTTACCCATCTATGTACTGTGACATACTGAAGCAGAGCATGATCCCCTCCCTTCGGAGACTGGGCCGCAAGGCAGTATTCCAACATGATAACCACCCCAAACACACCTCCAATATGACCACTGCCTTGCTAAAGAAGCTGAGGGTAAAGGTGATGGACTGGTCAACTATGTCTCCAGACCTAAACCCTATTGAGCATCTGTGGGGCTCCTCAAACGGAAGGTGGAGGAGCGCAAGGTCTCCAACATCCACCAGCTCTGTGATGTCGTCATGGAGGAGGGGAAGAGGACTCCAGTGTCAACCTGTGAAGCTCTGGTGACCTCCATGCCCAATAGGGTTAAGGCAGTGCTGGAAAATAATGGTGGCCACACAAAATATTGACACTTTGGGCCCAATTTGGACATTTTCACTTAGGGGTGTACTCACTTTTGTTGCCAACGGTTTAGACATTAATGGCTGTGTGTTGAGTTATTTTGAGGGGACAGAAAATTTACACCGTTATACAAGCTGTACACTCACTACACTACACTTCCTTCAGCCTACTAATTAAGGGGAGTGGTTAATTGGTCACAGGTGCTTAAGGCCTATATAAATTTCTGTAGAGCACATGTGAAATTGCCAGTCTTGTTGGTTGGAGGGTAGACAGTGGAGACCTTGCGTGGAGAGTGAAGAAGTTTCTGCTTTTGACTGCTGGGTTGCATTTGTTTTTATTTTTGGCTCTTTTTCCTTGCAGCTTTTTAACACCTTTTTCTGGCACATTTTAAACAGCCTTTTTTTTTCTCTTTTTTTCCTTCAGCCTACTAATTAAGGGGAGTGGGTATTGGTCACAGGTGCTTAAGGCCTATATAAATTTCTGTAGAGCTCATTTAGAGCCTGCTCGTTTTGAGTTTGCTGGAACTCTGTCCAAGTGGAACTGGACTAAGTGGTGAGTTAAAATCAAGAGTTTAAAACAGGGGTCATAGTAGATGTGTAGTGTGTGTGGATTGTTAGTACTTGTGTATTGTAGGTGCACGCTGGTCTGCGAGTGCACGCGGGTCCGTTGGTCTGCGAGTGCACGTTGGTCTGCGAGTGCACGCGGGTCCGTTGGTCTGCAAGTGCACGCGGGTCCGTTGGTCTGCGAGTGCACGCCGGTCCATTGGTCTGCGGGTGCACGTAGGTCTGCGTGGTACCTGTGTATTGTCTTGTTGAGTACCTGTGTATTGTCTTGTTGAGTACCTGTGTATTGTCTTGTTGAATAGTTGGGTCAGGAAGCTAGTGTTAGGTAATTTGGACAGGGTATAATCTCGAATCCTCATTAAATTAATAGGTACGATGCCCGGTGGGTGTGGCGAGGCGACTCGGTGTACATCTTGCAGCATGTATGGATTCCTTGATCATCTGATCAAGGGCGATTACTGCTGTGCAAAATGTAAGCACATTGTTTCCCTGGAAGCCCAGGTTCTGAATCTAGGGAAGCAACTGTCAGCACTGGGAAGACCCTCCACACTAAAGGAGAGCTGGATACGTACCCGGCAGGTGATGGCAGGGGCCAGCACAGATGTGGGTGGAGACAAAGAGGTGCAGGCACTAGAAAATAGTAGATGGGTGACAGTCAGGAAGGGTAGAGGGCGAAGTGCCAGGGAGGCCGATCCAGGGCTGGAGCATCCCAATAAGTATGCTCCATTGAGTGACATTGGTGAAACCAGTCAGGGACCAGCACTGCTGGAGCTGAGGGACTCTCCTAGCTGCCGGGGGAAGAACTCCTCCAGTGTGAGTGGGGGGGAAGCGAAGGGAAAGGAAAGACAGATTCTGGTGGTAGGGGACTCAATTCTTAGAAGGACAGAGAGGGCAATCTGTAACAAAGACCTGAAGCGCCGAACTGTATATGGGCGCTCGGGTTCGGCACATCACGGATCTGGTGGACAGATTACTGGGAGGGGCTGGGGAAGACCCAGCTGTCATGGTGCACGTTGGCACCAATGACAAAGTCAGAGGCAGATGGAGTGTCCTAAAGAACGATTTTAGGGACTTGGGAGCTAAATTGAGGAAAAGGACCTCCAAGGTAGTATTCTCAGGAATACTACTGGTACATCGAGCCACACCAGAAAGACAGAGGGAGATTAGGGAAGTGAACAAGTTGGCGAAGAGCTGGTGTAGTATGGAGGGGTTTGGGTTCCTGGAGGACTGGGCCGACTTCTCAGTCGACAAACAGTACTATAGAAGGGGCGGACTGCACCTAAATGAGGAGGGTGCAGATCAGCTGGGAATAAGGATGGCCAAAAAGTTAGAGAGGTTTTTAAACTAGGCAAAGGGGGGGAGGGTCCAGAGATAGTGAGAGTCAGCGGGGAACATATTCTAGAGGGTAGTATTAGGGGCATTAGTGGTAGGGTAACCAAAGCACATAAACCCAAGGTAAGTATAGTAGCAAGTCCTAGTTGCAATCTGGGAACACCCAAGAGGATAGTATGTGACCGGTCAAAATATATTAATGCATTAAAGTGTCTGTTCACCAATGCCAGAAGTCTGCCAAGCAAAATATGTGAGTTGGAAGCTCTGGTGCATGAGGAGAGCTATGATGTAATCGGTATTGCTGAAACTTGGCTTCATTCCTCACATGACTGGGCTATTAATATTCCTGGCTATGCACTCTTTCGGAGAGACAGGGTAAAAAGGAAAGGTGGAGGGGTCTGTCTCTATGTGAGAAGTGATCTCAAATCGAGTGTGAAAGAGGACCTGGTGGATGGAGAGTGGGATGAGTCTGAAGCATTATGGGTGGAACTGCATACAGATGTGCATAGTTCAAAGCTAATCATTGGAGTTTGTTATAGACCACCCAATGTTAATGAGGAGGTGGAGACTCAGCTCCTTGCACAGATGGAAAGAGCTGCAAGGGCTGGGACGGTGATAATAATTGGGGATTTTAACTACCCAGAAATTGACTGGAGTAATGGAACTGCTGGGACAGTTAAAGGGCAAAAATTTATAAACCTATTGCAGGACAATTTTATGGTCCAGTTTATTGAGGCCCCAACTAGGAATGATGCTCTGTTGGACCTGGTAATCTCAAACCATGCAGAGCGTATTACTAATGTTCAGATAAAGGAACACCTGGGTAGCAGTGACCATAACATGATTTCATTTGATGTTAGTTGTAAGCAGAAATCACATACGAGAAAGATAAAAACACTTAATTTCAAGAGAGCAAATTTTCCAAGGATGAGCGCTGCTTTCCAGGACTTAGACTGGGAGGGGAATATTGGCATCAATGGGCACAGAACAGAAATGGGAATTCTTCAAAAAGACTGTTTGTGAACTCACTGCAAAGTATATTCCCATGGGCAATAAGTTTAAAAGGCTAAAAATAAAACCTATGTGGCTCACTGCCAAAGGTAAAAAAGCTATAAACTATAAGAAAAGAGCTTTTAAAAAAGATAAAAATGAGGGAACACTAGTGTCATTTAAGTGTTACAAAGAATATGTAAAAAGGAAATCAAGGATGCAAAAATTCAAAATGAACGACAGATTGCAAAAGATAGTAGGACAAACCCCAAAAAATTCTTCAAATATATTAATGGTAAAAAGGTCAAGTCTGAGCATGTAGGCCCTTTACAAAACAATCTAGAGTGGGTGACTGGGGACAAAGAGAAGGCTAATTTATTAAATACATTCTTCAGCTCTGTGTATACAATGGAACATAGGGGAGATCATGTCCATAATGGGGGTGGTAGTGACACAGCCCCAAATCCACAATGGCTCAAAAGTGATATGGTCCAGAATTATTTAGACAGAATAAAGGTGGATAAAGCACCTGGACCAGATGGCATACACCCACGGATCCTAAAAGAATTGAGCTCTGTAATTTCAAAGCCATTGTATTTAATTTTTAGGGACTCATTAATGACAGGAATAGTACCACTGGATTGGCGCAGGGCCAATGTGGTGCCTATATTTAAAAAGGGAACAAAGTCTTTACCAAGTAACTGTAGACCTGTTAGTTTAACTTCCATAGTTGGGAAGATACTGGAGAGATTAATAAAAGACCACATAGATGAGTTCTTGCTGGAAAAAAACTATTTAAGCAACAGACAGCATGGATTCATGAAAGACAGAAGTTGTCAGACAAACCTGATTTCTTTTTATGAAGAGGTAAGTAAGACCTTGGACAGAGGGGTGGCTGTGGACGTGGTATACTTGGACAGAGGGGTGGCCGTGGGCGTGGTATACTTGGACAGAGGGGTGGACGTGATATACTTGGACAGAGGGGTGGCGGTGGACGTGGTATACTTGGACAGAGGGGTGGCGGTGGACGTGGTATACTTGGACAGAGGGGTGGACGTGGTATACTTGGACAGAGGGGTGGCGGTGGACGTGGTATACTTGGACAGAGGGGTGGCGGTGGACGTGGTATACTTGGACAGAGGGGTGGCTGTGGACATGGTATACTTGGATTTTGCAAAAGCGTTGGATACAGTTCCCCACACACGGCTCATGTGTAAGGTAAAGTCTACAGGATTGGAAATATTAGTTTGTAAATGGATAGAAAACTGGCTAAAAGACAGAATTCAGAGAGTCGTGGTTAATGATTCTTACTCTGAATGGTCTAAGGTTATCAGTGGTGTACCCCAAGGTTCAGTGCTGGGACCCTTACTTTTTAATATCTTTATAAATGATATTGGGTCTGAGATCAAAAGTAACATTTCTGTCTTTGCAGATGACACCAAGCTATGCAGTGGAATAACGTCCTTACAGGATGTCGCCAATTTACAAGCCGACCTCAATGCTCTGTCTAATTTGGCGACTATGTGGCAGATGAGGTTTAATGTTGATAAATGCAAAATTATGCACTTGGGGGCTAAGAATATGAATGCATCATACATACTAGGGGGAGTACAACTGGGGGGATCCATAGTGGAGAAGGATCTGGGGGTTTTGGTAGATCATAAGCTCAATAATGGCATGCAATGCCAAGCTGCGGTTTCCAAAGCGAGCAAAGTCCTTTCTTGTATAAGAGAGGTATGGTCTCCAGAAAGAGAGATATCATTTTGCCCCTGTTCAAATCATTAGTAAGACCTCATCTGGAATATGCAGTTCAGTTTTGGGCCCCAGTTCTCAAAAAGGATATCGGGGGAACTGGAGAAAGTACAGAGAAGGGCAACCAAACTGATAAGAGGCATGGAGGAGCTCAGCTATGAGGAGAGATTAGAGGAACTGAATTTATTCACTCTTGAGAAGAGGAGATTAAGGGGGGATATGATCAACATGTACAAATATATAAGGGGTCCATATAGTGAACTTGGTGTTGAATTATTCACTTTACGGTCAACACAAAGGACAAGGGGGCACTCTTTGCGTCTAGAGGAAAAGAGATTTCACCTCCAAATACGGAAAGGTTTCTTCACAGTAGGAGCTGTGAAAATGTGGAATAGACTCCCTGCAGAGGTGGTTCTGGCCAGCTCAGTAGATTGCTTTAAGAAGGGCCTGGATTCTTTCCTAAATGTACATAATATAACTGAGTACTGACATTTATAGGTAAAGTTGATCCGGGGAAAATCCGGTTGCCTCTCGGGGGATTAGGAAGGAATTGTTTCCCCTGCTGTAGCAAATTGGATCATACTCTGCTGGGGTTTTTTGCCTTCCTCTGGATCAACTGTGGGTATAGAATTGGGTATATGGGATTGTAAGATATTTTTTTTTTTTTTTTATGGTTGAACTGGATGGACTTGTGTCTTTTTTCAACCTGACTAACTATGTAACTACTTTACATTGTAGCAAAGTGTAATTTCTTCAGTGTTGTCACATGAAAAGATAGAAGAAAATATTTACAAGAATGTGAGGGGTGTACTTACTTTTGTGAGATACAGTGTGTGTGTGTATGTGTATATATATATATATATATATATATATATATATATATATACACACACACACACACCATGGGTGGTCTGGTCTTCTGTTGTAGGAGAGAATGCATGAAAACAGTTTCTCTACTGCACTGTACGATTCCATTTAGTAATGTGCACATACCCCAATTGGCTCTTTGTGCTGCTTCTCCCTCCTTAAATCTGAGCACTGCAGCACTGCAAGAGGCTGATACCAAGTCAAATTCAAATACACACACACTTACTAAACGCAACCAAATCCCTGATCCCTAGATTTTGGAAACACGCTTTTAGATTGGAAAAAGGAAGTGGACACCATCATGGAGGTACCCAACACTAGATAGCGAGGGTTGCTTTCTGTTCTGTTTCCTCTTTTTCTTTTCTATGTCCCTTTTCCCTTTCTCTTCTATTCTTTTCCCTTATGGAAGTGGTGCTTTGTCTGATATGCATCAATATCTTGCATATAACGTATACACTTCAGGTCTGCTCTGGTATGTGATTTATGTCATATTGGGGTCGGCTTCCCCCTAGTCACCCATGCCCGTGCTGATGAAGGTGTGGAGACAGGTGGAGGACCTATGTGCCTTTTATGGGGTGCTAAATATCTGCATTGTGTATGCTGCCACTAGCTTGACTTTGTTAGTCCTGCTCCAAATGTATGTACCAGACATGCCCAATATGATTACCGTATATACTCGAGTATAAGCCGAGTTTTTCAGCACTTTTTTGTGTGCTGAAAATGCCCCCCCTCGGCTTATACTCGAGACTGTGTCCATCTTCATCTTTGTGCGCCTGATCCCGGCCAGTTGTAGGTCTCCTGGACCCCAAACATGGCACACATGTAGCCTCACTCTTCCCCCTACAAGTGTGCAAAGTTTGTTGTCCGGAGGACCTACGGCCAGGGAGCACCGATTTTTCAAAGCCGGCACCCCTTCTATAGACTCCCATGTTAACCACTTAAGGACCCCTCACTGTATATATACGTCGGCAGAATGGCTCGTACAGGCACAATCGCGTACCTGTACATCCCCTTTAACTGCCCGACGTCGGGGCCGCACGCGGCGCGCTCGCGACCCCCCTGCCTTCCCCGTGAGTCCCGCGGACTCGATCGCCGCGGGGATCCCCGCGATCGTCTCACGGAGGGATGGAGCGGGGAGATGTTTAGTGTAAACACAACATCTCCCCGCTCCCCTACTGACAATGTCACCAATCTCCGCTCTGTGTAATCAGAGTGGAGATCGGTGACGTGTCACTCGTAGCCACGCCCCCTAACAGTGAGAATCACTCCCTTAGGCACACTTAACCCCTTCAGCGCCCCTAGTGGTTAACCCCTTCACTGCCATTTTTACAGTAACCAGTGCATTTTTATTGCACTGATCGCTGTAAAAATGACAATGGTCCCAAAAGTGTGTCAAAAGTGTCCGATGTCTCCGCCATAATGTCGCAGTCACAAAAAAAAAAAAATCGCTGATCGCCGCCATTACTAGTAAAAAAATTTTTTTTATAAAAATGCCATAAAACTACCCCCTATTTTGTAAACGCTATAACTTTTGCGCAAACCAATCAAACGCGGATTGCGTTTTTTTTTTTTTACCAAAAATATGTAGAAGAATAAGTATCAGCCTAAACTGAGAAAAAAAAAATTTTATATATTTTTTGGGGATATTATAGCAAAAAGTAAAAAAGATTGCATTTTTTTCCAAATTGTCGCTCTATTTTTGTTTATAGCGCAAAAAATAAAAACCGCAGAGGTGATCAAATACCACCAAAAGAAAGCTCTATTTGTGGGAAAAAAAGGACGTCAATTTTGTTTGGGAGCCACGTCGCACGACCGCACAATTGTCAGTTAAAGCGACGCAGTACCGGATCGCAAAAAGGGGCCTGGTCTTTATGCTGCATATTGGTCCGGGGCTTAAGTGGTTAAACATCAGTCTAGTCACACAGCGCAGGAGATCAGGTAGGGAGATTGGGCACAGTGAGGCATGGGCACAGTGAGGCATGGGCACAGTAAGGCACAGTGAGGCATGCACATGGACACAGTGAGGCATGGGCACAGTGAGGCATGGGCACAGTGAGGCATGGGCACAGTGAGGCATGGGCACAGTGAGGCATGGGCACAGTGAGGCATGGACACAGTGAGGCATGGGCACAGTGAGGCATGGGCACAGTGAGGCATGGGCACAGTGAGGCATGGACACAGTGAGGCATGGGCACATGGACACATTGAGGCAAAGTGAGGCATGCAGATGGACACCCTCGGCTTATACTCGAGTCAATACGTTTTCCCAGTTTTTTACAGTAAAATTACGTGCCTCAGCTTATATTCGGGTCGGCTTATACTCTTTGCAAAACTCAATAAATATTTGATTATAAAAAAAAAAAAAACTCAAATACACACACTGCTTGCATTTAATAAAATAACATTTTAAGTGTTGAGGATTGTAGAGGTGCATTATGGGTCTACCATATATATCTGCCCGGAGACAAAAAGACCAATGTCGATAACTATTTTAAACTGATTTTAATCTTCACAAGAGCTATTTTAAGAAGAACCGAAGATAAAATAAAGAAATAATATTTGGCTTTTGCAGCAACTGTATAATGTAGTAGTAGCACATTTTTTTTATGTTTCGTTTCCTGACTTTTGGAGGAATTCCTGCTTCACAGAGCAGGAAATAAGGGGCATGTTATTGCTTCCTCATTAAATATTCGGGAGACCATAATATCCTGAACATTGACAGTCATTGTTTTCAAATATAATGAATATGCATTGTCTTAGACAAAAGGAATGAGGTTTCTTTCAGCTTCTTCACAATTTTTAAATTCTGCTTCAAGTCTGAATGATCCCTCATCAGGGCCGCTGATAAGGCAGTATAACCAGTCCTGTTGTACTGGGTACAGGCCCCATCAGCTAAACAGGGGGAGGCTGGAGCAGCTTTATTGGTCATTACTGCCTAAATGAATAAATAGATTTTTACTAGACATCACCCCTGCTCCTACTTACTTACTAGGACTTCAATTACATTTCCTCGGACCCCATCAGGTCAACAGAGAGGCCCAGGAGGTGGGTACAGAAGGGTGACTTTTTCTTCATTTCCGGGGCATAGGCAGATAAAGTTAAAGGCGTTGTTTTGCTGCACCCTGGGGGGTTGGTGGGGGGGGCATCAGGAAGGCTGTACGGGGCACTGTCCCTAATAATTTATTACTGGTATGGAGCCAGGCTGAATATACAGTAATACATTGGAGCTGGCAGCACGTAGGAGAGTCGGACCTCTGCTCTTACTAACAAAGCAGCGCCCCGTCTTTTCACCCCTTTCCAAACAGTGCTCTAATCAACAGCACTTTTCAGGGAGTAAGAACGATGTGTGATTGAAAAAGTGTTGTGGATTGGGGGGAGGGTGGGAGAGTGTTGTGGCTTGGGGGGAGGGTGTTTGTGGCTTGGGGGGAGAGTGGGAGGGTGTTGTGGCTTGGGGGGAGGGTGGGAGAGTGTTGTGGCTATGGGGGAGAGTGGGAGAGTGTTGTGGCTTGGGGGGAGGGTGGGAGAGTGTTGTGGCTTGTGGGAGGGTGGGAGGGTGTTGTGGCTTGGGGGGAGGGTGGGAGGGTGTTGTGGCTTGGGGGGAAAGTGGGAGGGTGTTGTGGCTATGGGGGAGGGTGGGAGGGTGTTGTGGCTTGTGGGGAGGGTGGGAGAGTGTTGTGGCTTGGGGGGAGAGTGTTGTGGCTTGGGAGGAGGGAGTTGTGGCTTGGGGGGAGGGTGGGAGAGTGTTGTGGCTTGGGGGGAGGGAGTTGTGGCTTGGGGGGAGGGTGGGAGAGTGTTGTGGCTTGGGTGGAGGATGTTGTGGCTTGGGGGGTGGGTGGGAGAGTGTTGTGGCTTGGGTGGAGGGTGTGGTGGCTTGGGGGGAGGGTGTTGTGGCTATGGGGGAGGGTATTGTGGCTTGGGGGGAGGGTGGGAGAGTGTTGTGGCTTGGGGGGAGGGTGGGAGGGTGTTGTGGCTTGGGGGGAAAGTGGGAGGGTGTTGTGGCTATGGGGGAGGGTGGGAGGGTGTTGTGGCTTGTGGGGAGGGTGGGAGAGTGTTGTGGCTTGTGGGGAGAGTGTTGTGGCTTGGGAGGAGGGAGTTGTGGCTTGGGGGGAGGGTGGGAGAGTGTTGTGGCTTGGGGGGGAGGGAGTTGTGGCTTGGGGGGAGGGTGGGAGAGTGTTGTGGCTTGGGTGGAGGATGTTGTGGCTTGGGGGGTGGGTGGGAGAGTGTTGTGGCTTGGGTGGAGGGTGTGGTGGCTTGGGGGGAGGGTGTTGTGGCTATGGGGGAGGGTGTTGTGGCTTGGGGGGAGGGTGGGAGAGTGTTGTGGCTTGGGTGGAGGGTGTTGTGGCTTGGGGGGAGGGTGGGAGGGTATTGTGGCTTGGGGGGAGGGTGGGAGAGTGTTGTGGCTTGGGTGGAGGGTGTTGTGGCTTGGGGGGAGGGTGGGAGGGTGTTGTGGCTATGGGGAGGGTGGGAGGGTGTTGTGGCTTGGGGGGAGTGAGTTGTGGCTTGGGGGGAGGGAGTTGTGGCTTGGGGGGTGGGTGGGAGAGTGTTGTGGCTTGGGTGGAGGGTGTTGTGGCTTGTGGGGAGGGTGGGAGAGTGTTGTGGCTTGGGGGGAGGGAGTTGTGGCTTATGGGGAGGGTGGGAGAGTGTTGTGGCTTGGGTGGAGGGAGTTGTGGCTTGGGGGAAGGGTGGGAGAGTGTTGTGGCTTGGGTGGAGGGTGTTGTGGCTTGGGTGGAGGGTGTTGTGGCTATGGGGGAGGGTATTGTGGCTTGGGGGGATGGTGGGAGAGTGTTTTGGCTTAGGTGGAGGGTGTTGTGGCTATGGGGGAGGGAGTTGTGGCTTGGGGGGTGGGTGGGAGGGTGTTGTGGCTTGGGGGGAGGGAGTTGTGGCTTGGGGGGTGGGTGGGAGAGTGTTGTGTTTCGGGTGGAGGGTGTTGTGGTTTGGGGGGAGGGTGTTGAGGCTTGGGGGGAGGGTGTTGAGGCTTAGGGGGGGTTGTGGCTTGGGGGGAGGGTGAGAGAGTGTTGTGGCTTGGGTGGAGGGAGTTGTGGCTTGGGGGGAGGGTGGGAGAGTGTTGTGGCTTGGGTGGAGGGTTTTGTGTCTTGGGGGGAGGGTGGGAGAGTGTTGTGTTTTGGGTGGAGGTTGTTGTGGCTTGGGGGGAGGGTGTTGAGGCTTGGGGGAAGAGTGTTGTGGCTTGGGTGGAGGGAGTTGTGGCTTGGGGGGAGGGTGAGAGAGTGTTGTGGCTTGGGTGGAGGAAGTTGTGGCTTGGGGGGAGGTTGGGAGAGTGTTGTGGCTTGGGTGGAGGGTTCTGTGTCTTGGGGGGAGGGTGGGAGGGTGTTGTGGCTATGGGGGAGGGTGGGAGAGTGTTGTGGCTTGGGGGGAGGGAGTTGTGGCTATGGGGGAGGGTGGGAGAGTGTTGTGGCTTGGGGGAGGGAGTTGTGGCTTGAGGGAAGGGTGTTGTGGCTATGGGGGAGAGTGGGATGGTGTTGTGGCTTGGGGGGAGGGAGTTGTGGCTTGGGGGGAGGGTGTTGTGGCTATGGGGGAGAGTGGGATGGTGTTGTGGCTTGGGTGGAGTGAGTTGTGGCTTGGGGGGAGGGAGTTGTGGCTTGGGGGGAGGGAGTTGTGGCTTGGGGGGGTGGGTGGGAGAGTGTTGTGGCTTGGGTGGAGGGTGTTGTGGCTTGGGTGGAGGGTGTTGTGGCTTGTGGGGAGGGTGGGAGAGTGTTGTGGCTTGTGGGGAGGGTGGGAGAGTGTTGTGGCTTGCGGGGAGGGAGTTGTGGCTTGGGGGGAGGGTGGGAGGGTGTTATGGCTATGGGGGAGGGTGGGATGGTGTTGTGGCTTGGGTGGAGTGAGTTGTGGCTTGGGGGGAGGGAGTTGTGGCTTGGGGGGTGGGCGGGAGAGTGTTGTGGCTTGGGGGAGGGTGTTGTGGCTATGGGGGAGAGTGGGATGGTGTTGTGGCTTGGGTGGAGTGAGTTGTGGCTTGGGGGGAGGGAGTTGTGGCTTGGGGGGTGGGTGGGAGAGTGTTGTGGCTTGGGTGGAGGGTGTTGTGGCTTGTGGGGAGGGTGGGAGAGTGTTGTGGCTTGTGGGGAGGGTGGGAGAGTGTTGTGGCTTGGGGGGAGGGAGTTGTGGCTTGGGGGGAGAGAGTTGTGGCTTGTGGGGAGGGAGTTGTGGCTTGGGGGGAGGGAGTTGTGGCTTGGGGGGAGGGTGGGAGGGTGTTATGGCTATGGGGAAGGGTGGGATGGTGTTGTGGCTTGGGTGGAGTGAGTTGTGGCTTGGGGGGAGGGAGTTGTGGCTTGGGGGGTGGGTGGGAGGGTGTTATGGCTTGGGTGGAGTGAGTTGTGGCTTGGGGGGAGGGAGTTGTGGCTTGGGGGGAGGGAGTTGTGGCTTGGGGGGAGGGAGTTGTGGCTTGGGGGGAGGGAGTTGTGGCTTGGGGGGTGGGTGGGAGAGTGTTGTGGCTTGGGGGGTGGGTGGGAGAGTGTTGTGGCTTGGGTGGAGGGTGTTGTGGCTTGTGGGGAGGGTGGGAGAGTGTTGTGGCTTGTGGGGAGGGTGGGAGAGTGTTGTGGCTTGGGGGGAGGGAGTTGTGGCTTGGGGGGAGGGAGTTGTGGCTTGTGGGGAGGGAGTTGTGGCTTGTGGGGAGGGAGTTGTGGCTTGTGGGGAGGGAGTTGTGGCTTGGGGGGAGGGTGGGAGGGTGTTATGGCTATGGGGGAGGGTGGGATGGTGTTGTGGCTTGGGTGGAGTGAGTTGTGGCTTGGGGGGAGGGAGTTGTGGCTTGGGGGGTGGGTGGGAGAGTGTTGTGGCTTGGGTGGAGGGTGTTGTGGCTTGTGGGGAGGGTGGGAGAGTGTTGTGGCTTGGGGGGGGGGGAGTTGTGGCTTGGGGGGTGGGTGGGAGAGTGTTGTGGCTTGGGTGGAGGGTGTTGTGGCTTGTGGGGAGGGTGGGAGAGTGTTGTGGCTTGGGGGGAGGGAGTTGTGGCTTGGGGGGAGGGTGTTATGGCTATGGGGGAGGGTGGGATGGTGTTGTGGCTTGGGAGGAGGGAGTTGTGGCTTGGGGGAGGGAGTTGTGGCTTGGGTGGAGGGTGTTGTGGCTTGTGGGGAGGGTGGGAGAGTGTTGTGGCTTGGGGGGAGGGAGTTGTGGCTTGGGGGGTGGGTGGGAGAGTGTTGTGGCTTGGGTGGAGGGTGTTGTGGCTTGTGGGGAGGGTGGGAGAGTGTTGTGGCTTGGGGGAGGGAGTTGTGGCTTGGGGGGTGGGTGGGAGAGTGTTGTGGCTTGGGTGGAGGGTGTTGTGGCTTGTGGGGTGGGTGGGAGAGTGTTGTGGCTTGGGGGGAGGGAGTTGTGGCTTGGGGGAGGGTGGGAGGGTGTTGGTCAGACCACTGGAGAGCCAAAAAGCTGCTTTGTGTAAAAGCCACAGTCCAACTATGCTAAGGCATTTAAACCCCCTTAACAGTGTTAAAAAAAAAAAAAGTTAAATAACTGTATCTTATTACTGTATATAAAGCCAAGATGCATTACTGTAATAAATGTAGCAAGGGGTTAAATAACCTCATGCTTGCAGCCCAAATGAGAGCCAGACCCCTGTTCTCACACACAAAGCAGCGACCCATCTTTTCACCCCTTCATGAACATTGCTCTAATCCAGTGTTTCTCAACTCCAGTCCTCAAGGCGCCCCAACAGGTCATGTTTTCAGGATTTCCCAAAGATGAAATGGCTGTGGTAATTACTAAGGCATCAAAATCATCGTTGCAAAATAATGGAAAGCCTGAATACATGACCTGTTGGGGCGCCTTGAGGACTGGAGTTGAGAAACACTGTTCAAAGGCTGGGTTCACACTATACGACACGACTTTCATCCTACTTTGCTCTGCGACATCTGTCCTACATTGGTCCGACATTGGTCCGACATTGGTCCGACATCCGTCCGACATTCATGAACAGGATACTACTTTGATCTGACATTGTGCTAGTCTGACTTGTCCTTTGACCAATCAAAACAATCCCAGGGTGAGATAAATTCCTTTTACTGCTGCTGTAATCACATGTCGGATGTCAAATGTCGGATGGTAAGGACAAGGATCCTACTTTGATCCGACATTAATGATATTCAATGGGCTGAAGTCGGATCAAAGTCGGACAGAAGTAGTACAGGGAGCATTTTTAATGTCGGACCGACATGTGTCGGACCAGTTAAGACGGCTCTCATAGGGAAACATTGATTTTCACACGTCATGCGACATGAGCTCCTAATGTCGGAGCGTTTGTCGCCCCAGTGTGAACCAGGCCTAATCAACAGCACTGCTCAGGCAGTATATACGATGTTGATTGGAACAGTGTTTTAGGGCGGCCGCGGAGGGTGTCAGACCTCTGGAGAGCCAAGCTGCTGTTTTTCAGGAGAGCCAGTCTGACTCTGCTATTTGCTACCAGCATATGGCATTTTAACCCCCTTGCTTCAGCACAAAAAAAAGTTAAAAGGCCATACTTTTTACTGTATATAAAGCTTGCAATAAATGCAGCAATGGTTAAAATACCCTGTGCCTGCAGCCCATAGGAGAGTCGGACCTAGGGTGACCACATTTCCAAACTACCATTCAGGGACACTCTCCCTTCCCAAAAATCAGCTTGTGCTGTAATGAATCACAGCACAGTGATTGAACACAAGAGGCGGGATTTATGATTTCTCCAATCACAAGCAGGGGGCGGGGATTGTGCTCCTCCAGGCATTTGCCGGCCAGGACAAGTACTGTCAGTGAGTAAAGCGGTGATGTGGCAGCCTTTTTTGTGGGCATCAGATTGGCCCGGGGGGGTGGCTGTGTCAGTTTCATTCCAGGACACTATTACCCTGGAATGAATGTGCCCGGGACAGACCTGCAAAATGCGGGACTGTCCCGGGCAATCCGGGACACGTGGTCACCCTAGTCGGACCTCTGTTCTCACACACAAACCAGCAACCCCTCTTTTCACACTTTCCTGAACATTGCTCTAATCAACAGCACTGCTCAGGGAGTAAGTATGATTTTGATTGGATAACGGTTTTGGGGCAGAAGGTGTCCAGACCACTGGGGAACCTCTGTTGTGCGTGAGAGCCACAGTCTGACTTTGCTATGGTATTTTAACCCCCCCCCTTGCATTATCACATCACAGAGTTAAAACGATGAAAGAACCCGCACTTATTACTGTATAGGAAGCCAGGCTGCATTACCGTAATAAATGCAGCAAGGGTTAAAATTCCCTGTGCTGGCAGCACATAGGAGAGTCGGACCTCTGTTCTTTCAGATAAATCAGCAACCTCACTTTTCCTCCCTTTCTGAACACTACTCAAATCAACAGCACTGCCCAGGGAGGGAGTACAATGTTGATCGGAATAGTGTTTTGGAGTGAGGGTGTGAAACCACCGTGGAGCCAGGCGGCTGCGTTGCGTGAGAGCCACAGTCCGACTCTGCTATGTGCTACCAACACATTTTAATTGAACCCCTTTGCTTCAGCACTTAACAGTGTTAAAAAGATTAAAGAGTCTAATGCGGCGTACACACGATCGTTTTTAATGTCATTTAAAAAAGACGTTTTTCCCGACGTGATTTTTCTTGTTTCCTCCCAAGCCTGTCTTGCATACACACGTTCATTAAAAAAAAACGCTCGAGCAAAGCGCAGTGACGTCCAACACGTACGACGGCACTATAAAGGGGAAGTTCCGTTCGGATGGCGCCACCCTTCATGTTAGTAAAGTTTGTTGAGAGACGATTCGCGCTTTTCAGCCTTGTGCTTTTCAGTCCGTTACAGCGTGACAAATGTGCTATCTCCATTACGAACGCTAGTTTTACCAGAACGAGCGCTCCTGTCTCATATTTGATTCTGAGCATGCGCGTTTTTTTTCCCCTCGTAAAAGCATACACACTACCGTTTTTCACGTCGTTAAAAAAAAACGACGTGAAAAAAAACAAAGCAGGTTCTAATTTTTTTAGCCCGTTTTTCACGTCGTTAAAAATGCTCTGGAGCCTACACACGGTCGTTTTTAATGCCCATTTTTAAAAAAATTGCATTTTTAACGTCATGAAAAACGATCGTGTGTACGCGGCAATACTGTCTACAGTATATGAAGCCTGGCTGCATTTTTCTAATAGATGCAGCAAGGTTTCAAATACCCTGTGCTGCCAGCACGTAGGAGAGTCGGACCTCTGTTCTTACACACAAAGATATGACGCAACCCAAACACGGCTCCAATCAGAAGAACTGCTCAGGGAGTGAGTAGGATGTTGATTGTAACAGTGTTTTGGAGGGGCTTGCCCGGACCACTGGAGAGCTGAGACGCTTTTTCTTTCATGAGAGCCACAGTCTGACTCTGCTATGGCAAAATACCCTGTGCCAGCAGCCCATCGGAGAGTCAGACCTCTGTTCACACACACAAAACAGCGACCTGGCTTTCCACCCCTTCCTGATCACCACTCTAATTACCGTATTTTCCGGCGTATAAGACGACTTTTTAACCCATTAAAATCTTCTTAAAAGTCGGGGGTCGTCTTATACGCCGGTACGTACCTGACATGTAGAATCTCAGTCAGACCGCGTCCATTTTTCAAAAGCCACGCCTCCTCCTCGTGCTGTTCCGTGATAGGCGGAACACTCAGCTTCCAAGCAGAGCCTCTGTTCAGTTTTCCGCCTATCACGGATGCCCTCTCGTCCTCGGATGAGAGGGCATCTGTGATAGGCGGAACACTGAACACAGTGTCTGCTGGGAAGCTGAGTGTTCTGCCTATCACGGAACAGCAGGAGGAGGAGGTGCGGCTTTTGAAAAATGGACGGCCGCGGTCTGACTGAGATTCTACATGTCAGGGATAAGGTATGGGATCGTCGAGGGGCACAGTGAGGTATGCAATGGTACAGTGAGGCATGTAGGGGCACAGTGAGGCATATAGGGGCACAGTGAGGCATGTAGGGGCACAGCGAGGCATGTAGGGGCACAGCGAGGCATGTAGGGGCACAGCGAGGCATGTAGGGGCACAGTGAGGTATGCAATTGAACAGTGAGGCATGCAATGGAACAGTGAGGTATGCAATGGAACAGTGAGGTATGCAATGGAACAGTGAGGTATGCAATGGCACAGTGAGGTATGCAATGGCACAGTGAGGTATGCAATGGTACAGTGAGGTATGCAATGAAACAGTGAGGTATACAATGGCACAGTGAGGTATACAATGGCACAGTGAGGTATGCAATGGCACAGTGAGGTATGCAATGGAACAGTGAGGTATGCAATGGAACAGTGAGGTATGCAATGGCACAGTGAGGTATGCAATGGCACAGTGAGGTATGCAATGGAACAGTGAGGTATGCAATGGCACAGTGAGGTATGCAATGGAACAGTGAGGTATGCAATGGAACAGTGAGGTATACAATGGCACAGTGAGGTATACAATGGAACAGTGAGGCATGTAGGGGCACAGTGAGGCATGTAGGGGCACAGTGAGGCATGTAGGGGCACAGTGAGGCATGTAGGGGCACAGTGAGGCATGTAATGGAACAGTGAGGCATGTAATGGAACAGTGAGGCATGCAGGGGCACAGTGAGGCATGTAGGGGCACAGTGAGGCATGTAGGGGCACAGTGAGGCATGTAGGGGCACAGTGAGGTATGCAATGGCACAGTGAGGTATGCAATGGAACAGTGAGGTATGCAATGGAACAGTGAGGTATACAATGGCACAGTGAGGTATACAATGGCACAGTGAGGTATACAATGGCACAGTGAGGTATACAATGGCACAGTGAGGTATACAATGGCACAGTGAGGTATACAATGGCACAGTGAGGTATACAATGGCACAGTGAGGTATGCAATGGCACAGTGAGGTATGCAATGGCACAGTGAGGTATGCAATGGCACAGTGAGGTATGCAATGGCACAGTGAGGTATGCAATGGAACAGTGAGGTATGCAATGGAACAGTGAGGTATGCAATGGAACAGTGAGGTATGCAATGGAACAGTGAGGTATGCAATGGCACAGTGAGGTATGCAATGGCACAGTGAGGTATGCAATGGCACAGTGAGGTATGCAATGGCACAGTGAGGTATGCAATGGAACAGTGAGGTATACAATGGCACAGTGAGGTATGCAATGTGTGAGGGGGTTAGCTCGGCAGCGGGTGTGTGTGACCCCCGGGATGGGCTCCCCACACAAAACAGGCCCAGCAAACGGAGGTTGTGGTTTTCAAAATCAAAAAAAGGTGCGGTTTATTTTCTATTTACAGTGACAAAACACAGCAAAGCCAAAAGAAACATAAACAAATTAAATCCTGGTCAACTTGACCTCTGACTAAACATACAGGTTTCCTAACTAACAACTGGGATCAGCCTAGTGCTGTCCTAGTCCCTAAGTCCCTGGTTTTAAATGTCCAAGCAAATAGCCACACAGGCTTTTTCTCACCGCACAGGGGTTCACTCTCCCTAGACAGTCCACACAGGTCTGGTTCCAGGCATGAGCGAACATCTAATGAAGCTGGGAGTTCTTATAGAGGCCTAAATGAGCTGACAAGCTTCAGCTGGCCTCATCAACTCCCTGTCTGTACGACGCCCCACACTCTCCCTAGAGGTATGAGTCATCCATGAGCCCACTAGCCTCAGCTGGGCTTATACAACTCTCCACCCTAATTGTATAAGTCAGCATAAAGCCTGAATCTGGGAGAAATATATCTACCCCCCTGGATGCAACCAGGTGACTTTACCTTCCTGCTGTCACATACCCCCCCCCTCTTGTTTTAACCTCGGGGTTGGAACACCAGCAATCAGGCATTCATGTACTCGAGACAAAGCATCCACATTCCCCATTTGAACGCCAGGGCGATGCTTTACTGTGAAGTTGAATTCCTGGAGGGCCAGGAACCACCTATTCACTCTTCTATTTGTTTCCTTGTTTTGAGCCATCCACTTTAACGGAGCGTGATCCGTAACCATGTCAAAGTGCCTACCTAGCAGGTAGTACCGAAGGGAATCTAGAGCCCACTTCACCGCTAAACACTCCTTTTCAACGGTGGCGTAATTTACCTCATGGGACTTCAACTTCCTGCTGAGGTAAATGACTGGGTGCTCTTCCCCGTTCCAGACCTGGGACAATACTGCTCCTAACCCCACATCTGACGCATCACTTTGTACGACAAAGTCTTTAGAGAAGTCGGGTGAGTACAACACTGGCTGGCTACATAAGGCTTGTTTCAAGAATTGGAATGCTGCCTCAGCCTCGGGGGTCCATTTAATCATGACCGACCCTTTCCCCTTCGTCAGGTTGGTTAGGGGCACAGCCTTAGAAGCAAAGTGGGGAATGAATCGCCGATAATACCCAGCGATTCCCAGAAAGGCTCGTACCTGCTTCTTGCTGTTGGGACGTGGCCAACTCTGGATGGCCTCGACTTTGTTGAGTTGGGGTTTTATTACTCCCCTCCCAATGGTGTACCCAAGATATTTGGCCTCCTCCTGCCCAATGGTACACTTCTTGGGGTTAGCCGTAAACCCCGCTTCCCGAACAGAGTCCAGGACTGCTTGCACTTTTGGCAGATGTGAGGCCCAATCTGTGCTATGGACAATTACGTCATCCAGGTAAGCCGCAGCATACTTCCGATGGGGCCTCAGCATCTGGTCCATTTTCCGCTGGAACGTGGCCGGCGCATTCTGTAACCCGAACGGCATTCTTTTATATTGGAACGCCCCGTCTGGGGTTACAAATGCGGTTTTCTCTTTGGCCAATTTGGCCAGGGGGATTTGCCAATACTCTTTTGTGAGGTCAAGAGTCGTCATGTATCGGGCTGTTCCCAGCCGGTCGATCAACTCATCTATACGTGGCATGGGGTAGGTGTCAAATTTTGTAACTTTGTTCAACTGACGAAAATCGTTACAAAATCGCCAGCTCCCATCCGGTTTAGGCACCAACACAATGGGACTAGACCAATCACTTTGGGACTCCTCTATCACCCCTAAGTTCAGCATTTTCTGTACTTCCTCCCGTATTGCCTCCCGTCGGGCCTCTGGGATCCGATAGGGTTTTAACTTCACCCTTTCACCGGGCGGGGTAATGATGTCATGCTCTACCCCAGATGTTTGTCCCGGCAGCTCAGAGAATACCTCCTTGTTGCGAAGCACAAACTCCTTAACCTCCTGTTGTTGGGGTTGTGACAAGGTGGCTGCTATTCCAACCTCAGGAATCACGCAACCAGTTTGAGCTGGTGACCAAGTGTCTGCGACTAGGGACTCTCTATCCCTCCAGGCTTTCAACAGATTAACGTGATAGATCTGTTCGGGCTTTCGCCTTCCTGGTTGTCTGACCTTGTAATTCACTTCGCTCACTTTTTCCATTATCTCGTAGGGGCCTTGCCATTTGGCAAGGAATTTACTTTCAACCGTAGGGACAAGTACCATTATCCTATCCCCCGGGGAAAAGGTACGGGTCTTGGCTCCACGGTTGTACACTCTCTGCTGTGCTAACTGCGCTTGGGCCAAATGTTCCTTCACGATGGGCATTACCTGTGCAATTCGGTCTTGCATCAGGGCGACATGCTCAATCACACTCCTGTGGGGAGAACTCTCACTTTCCCAAGTTTCCTTGGCAATATCCAACAGCCCTCTTGGGTGTCTCCCATACAGTAACTCAAAGGGGGAGAATCCCGTAGAGGATTGGGGCACCTCCCTAATAGCAAACATCAGATAAGGAAGTAGACAGTCCCAATCCTTTCCATCTCTATCCACCACTTTCTTCAACATTTGCTTTAGGGTTTTGTTGAATCTTTCAACCAGCCCATCGGTTTGGGGGTGATACACAGATGTACGTAATTGCGTCACTTTGAACAATTTACACAGCTCCTTCATAACCCGGGACATAAAGGGTGTACCTTGGTCCGTAAGCAGTTCTCTACAAATACCCACCCGGCTAAACACAAGAGATAGCTCTTTGGCTATGGTTTTGGCCGAGGTATTTCGGAGAGGGATCGCTTCTGGATAACGGGTGGCATAGTCCATTATAACTAATATGTACTGGTGCCCCCTAGCGGACTTGATTATAGGACCTACCAAATCCATGGCGATCCTCTCAAACGGGACCTCAATGATGGGTAGAGGGACCAGCGGGCTACGGAAATGTGGCATCGGGGCCGACCTCTGACACACAGGGCAGGAGGAACAATAATTTTCTATGTCCTTTATCACCCCCGGCCAATAGAATCTCTGTAATACCCTCTCTCGGGTTTTCTCTGTCCCCAGATGACCTCCAAGAATGTGCCCATGGGCCAACTCCAACACCAACTTCCTGTAAGGTTTGGGCACCACAAGCTGCTCAACGGTTTCTTCTGCCCTTTTTGCCACCCGATACAGTAGGTCCTTCTCTACGCTGAAGTATGGGTAAGTGCAGGTATTATCTGGGTTCACTAACTCGCCATCTATTTTCACTACGTTTTCCCGTGCATTTATTAGGGCGGGGTCTTTCAACTGTTCTGTGGCAAAGTTTTCCCTGTGAACCTCAAGATCAGAAAACTCCACAGACGGTAGGTTTTCGTCTGAGGAGGTGGGCTCCTCTCCAGTTTCTTGAGTCTCCCCTGCCAATACTGATAAGGGAAATTCCGGAGAGTCCTCACCACTCTCAGGGGAGTTCTGGCTATCCCATTCCTGGTACATAGGGGCACCAGTGGGGGGCTCAGGATCATCCCACAGTTCCCAGAACTTCGGAAAATCCCTTCCCACAATGGCGTCATGCGGTAACTGAGATACTAAGCCCACTGGATGAGAGAGGGTACCTTTGGGGGTCTCGAAACACACTGTAGTCACTGGATACTCTCGGGTGTCCCCATGCACACAAATAACAGCTACCTTGCTATTCCCAGAGACCTCTGTTTTAACTAACTCAGCCTTTATCAGGGTCACAAGGCTACCTGAATCCAGCAATACCACAACATTTCTACCATTAACACACATTTTGCATAAATGTTTCTCAGTTCCTCGAATGGCAGTGCATGCGACTGTCGCACACAGCGACTGACGTCTGCCCATCAGAAAGTCACACTGCATGGGTTCCTCCACAACCGGGCAATTGGCTGCAATATGTCCCGCTTGCCGGCAGCGGTAGCAAACGATCCTTCTTGCCACCTCTTGAGCCGCTGATTTCCCAGGCTGTTCTCGCCAAACTTGGGGTAGAGCTCCCACCCTCTCACTCTCTCCACCCTCACCCCTTGGAATCCTCTTATCCGCCCCTGGGGATGGTCTGGTCTTAGGGTGGAAAGTCCGAGTGTCTCTGGAAGAGGCCGTCAGGTTCTCTGTAGCCAAGTATTTCTCCACACGATCCACAAGACCATCGGCCGTCTCTGGGTCTCCATGGCTTACCCACTTTTGGATGGCAGTAGGAAGAGCTCTCAAAAACCGATCCATTACAACACGTTCCACAATCTTTGGTGCGGACAAAGTCTCTGGTTGTAGCCACTTTCTGCTTAGGTGAATGAGATCATACATTTGAGACCTGGGGGGTTTTCCAAGCTGGAAAGTCCAGTTATGCACACGCTGAGCCCGGACAGCCTGGGTGACACCCAGCCTTGCCAATATTTCAGCTTTTAGCATCACATAGTCTTTTGCTTGGTCAGGCTCTAGGTCATAGTAAGCCTTCTGCGATTCACCAGTTAACAGAGGAGCCACCAGTCCAGCCCACTGCTCCTCAGGCCACTTTTCTCTTTCAGCGGTCCTTTCAAATGTGGTCAAAAATACCTCTGGATCATCCTCTCCAGTCATTTTTGTCAATAAACGACTCACCCCAAAGGACGCGGTATTAGTGGGACGGCTTTCCTCACTGGTCTGCGGACGTTGCTGCATTACTGCTTCCATTTGTTGTAGTCTCTGCTCTTGCTTCTGTAACAGGTCTATGAAGCGGGCCTCAGATTGCTGCTGGGCTTGTTGCTGAGCCTCCAGACTCTGTTGATGAGCTGCAAGGCTCTTTTGCAAACCTGCATTTGTCTGCTGTTGATTGGCATTTGCTAGAGCCAGCTGTTTCAGTATCTCCTCCATGCTGGCTTAAAAAAAAACTGCCACTGGTTCTCCACCAACTGTGAGGGGGTTAGCTCGGCAGCGGGTGTGTGTGACCCCCGGGATGGGCTCCCCACACAAAACAGGCCCAGCAAACGGAGGTTGTGGTTTTCAAAATCAAAAAAAGGTGCGGTTTATTTTCTATTTACAGTGACAAAACACAGCAAAGCAAAAGAAACATAACCAAAATAAATCCTGGTCAACTTGACCTCTGACTAAACATACAGGTTTCCTAACTAACAACTGGGATCAGCCTAGTGCTGTCCTAGTCCCTAAGTCCCTGGTTTTAAATGTCCAAGCAAATAGCCACACAGGCTTTGTCTCACCGCACAGGGGTTCACTCTCCCTAGACAGTCCACACAGGTCTGGTTCCAGGCATGAGCAAACACCTAATGAAGCTGGGAGTTCTTATAGAGGCCTAAATGAGCTGACAAGCTTCAGCTGGCCTCATCAACTCCCTGTCTGTACGACGCCCCACACTCTCCCTAGAGGTATGAGTCATCCATGAGCCCACTAGCCTCAGCTGGGCTTATACAACTCTCCACCTAGTTGTATAAGTCAGCATAAAGCCTGAATCTGGGCGAAATATATCTACCCCCCTGGATGCAACCAGGTGACTTTACCTTCCTGCTGTCACAAATGGAACAGTGAGGTATGCAATGGCACAGTGAGGTATGCAATGGAACAGTGAGGTATACAATGGCACAGTGAGGTATGCAATGGAACAGTAAGGTATACAATGGAACAGTGAGGCATGTAGGGGCACAGTGAGGCATGTAGGGGCACAGTGAGGCATGTAGGGGCACAGTGAGGTATGCAATGGAACAGTGAGGTATGCAATCGAACAGTGAGGTATACAATGGCACAGTGAGGCATGTAGGGGCACAGTGAGGCATGTAGGGGCACAGTGAGGCATGTAGGGGCACAGTGAGGCATGTAGGGGCACAGTGAGGCATGTAGGGGCACAGTGAGGTATGCAATGGAACGGTGAGGTATGCAATTGAACAGTGAGGTATACAATGGAACAGTGAGGTATACAATGGCACAGTGAGGTATACAATGGCACAGTGAGGTATGCAATGGAACAGTGAGGTATGCAATGGAACAGTGAGGTATACAATGGCACAGTGAGGTATACAATGGCACAGTGAGGTATGCAATGGCACAGTGAGGTATGCAATGGAACAGTGAGGTATACAATGGCACAGTGAGGTATACAATGGCACAGTGAGGTATGCAATGGCACAGTGAGGTATGCAATGGCACAGTGAGGTATGCAATGGAACAGTGAGGTATACAATGGCACAGTGAGGTATGCAATGGAACAGTGAGGTATGCAATGGCACAGTGAGGCATGTAGCGGCACAGTGAGGCATGTAGGGGCACAGTGAGGTATGCAATGGAACAGTGAGGTATACAATGGCACAGTGAGGCATGTAGGGGCACAGTGAGGCATGTAGGGGCACAGTGAGGCATGTAGGGGCACAGTGAGGCATGTAGGGGCACAGTGAGGTATGCAATGGAACGGTGAGGTATGCAATGGAACAGTGAGGTATGCAATGGAACAGTGAGGTATACAATGGCACAGTGAGGTATACAATGGCACAGTGAGGTATGCAATGGAACAGTGAGGTATGCAATGGAACAGTGAGGTATACAATGGCACAGTGAGGTATACAATGGAACAGTGAGGCATGCAATGGAACAGTGAGGTATACAATGGAACAGTGAGGCATGTAGGGGCACAGTGAGGTATGCAATGGCACAGTGAGGTATGCAATGGAACAGTGAGGTATACAATGGAACAGTGAGGCATGTAGGGGCACAGTGAGGTATGCAATGGAACAGTGAGGCATGTAGGGGCACAGTGAGGTATGCAATGGAACAGTGAGGTATACAATGGAACAGTGAAGCATGTAGGGGCACAGTGAGGTATGCAATGGCACAGTGAGGTATGCAATGGAACAGTGAGGTATACAATGGAACAGTGAGGTATGCAATGGCACAGTGAGGTATGCAATGGAGCAGTGAGGTATACAATGGCACAGTGAGGTATGCAATGGAACAGTGAGGCATGTAGGGGCACAGTGAGGTATGCAATGGAACAGTGATGCATGTAGGGGCACAGTGAGGTATGCAATGGCACAGTGAGGTATGCAATGGCACAGTGAGGTATGCAATGGCACAGTGAGGTATGCAATGGAACAGTGAGGTATACAATGGAACAGTGAGGTATGCAATGGCACAGTGAGGTATGCAATGGAACAGTGAGGCATGTAGGGGCACAGTGAGGTATGCAATGGAACAGTGAGGTATGCAATGGCACAGTGAGGTATGCAATGGCACAGTGAGGTATGCAATGGCACAGTGAGGTATGCAATGGCACAGTGAGGTATGCAATGGAACAGTGAGGTATACAATGGAACAGTGAGGTATACAATGGCACAGTGAGGTATACAATGGAACAGTGAGGCATGCAATGGAACAGTGAGGTATACAATGGAACAGTGAGGCATGTAGGGGCACAGTGAGGTATGCAATGGCACAGTGAGGTATGCAATGGAACAGTGAGGTATACAATGGAACAGTGAGGCATGTAGGGGCACAGTGAGGTATGCAATGGAACAGTGAGGCATGTAGGGGCACAGTGAGGTATGCAATGGAACAGTGAGGTATACAATGGAACAGTGAGGCATGTAGGGGCACAGTGAGGTATGCAATGGCACAGTGAGGTATGCAATGGAACAGTGAGGTATACAATGGAACAGTGAGGCATGTAGGGGCACAGTGAGGTATGCAATGGAACAGTGAGGCATGTAGGGGCACAGTGAGGTATGCAATGGCACAGTGAGGTATGCAATGGCACAGTGAGGTATGCAATGGCACAGTGAGGTATGCAATGGAACAGTGAGGTATACAATGGAACAGTGAGGTATGCAATGGCACAGTGAGGTATGCAATGGAACAGTGAGGCATGTAGGGGCACAGTGAGGTATGCAATGGAACAGTGAGGTATGCAATGGCACAGTGAGGTATGCAATGGCACAGTGAGGTATGCAATGGCACAGTGAGGTATGCAATGGCACAGTGAGGTATGCAATGGAACAGTGAGGTATACAATGGCACAGTGAGGTATGCAATGGCACAGTGAGGTATACAATGGAACAGTGAGGTATGCAATGGCACAGTGAGGTATGCAATGGCACAGTGAGGTATGCAATGGAACAGTGAGGCATGTAGGGGCACAGTGAGGTATGCAATGGAACAGTAAGGTATGCAATGGCACAGTGAGGTATGCAATGGCACAGTGAGGTATGCAATGGAACAGTGAGGCATGTAGGGGCACAGTGAGGTATGCAATGGAACAGTGAGGCATGTAGGGGCACAGTGAGGTATGCAATGGCACAGTGAGGTATGCAATGGAACAGTGAGGCATGTAGGGGCACAGTGAGGTATGCAATGGCACAGTGAGGTATGCAATGGCACAGTGAGGTATGCAATGGAACAGTGAGGTATACAATGGAACAGTGAGGTATGCAATGGCACAGTGAGGTATGCAATGGAACAGTGAGGTATACAATGGAACAGTGAGGTATGCAATGGCACAGTGAGGTATGCAATGGAACAGTGAGGCATGTAGGGGCACAGTGAGGCATGTAGGGGCACAGTGAGGTATGCAATGGAACAGTGAGGTATACAATGGCACAGTGAGGCATGCAGGGGCACAGTGAGGCATGTAGGGGCACAGTGAGGCATGTAGGGGCACAGTGAGGCATGTAGGGGCACAGTGAGGCATGTAGGGGCACAGTGAGGCATGTAGGGGCACAGTGAGGTATGCAATGGAACGGTGAGGTATGCAATGGAACAGTGAGGTATACAATGGCACAGTGAGGTATACAATGGCACAGTGAGGTATGCAATGGAACAGTGAGGTATACAATGGAACAGTGAGGCATTTAGGGGCACAGTGAGGCATGTAGGGGCACAGTGAGGTATGCAATGGAACAGTGAGGTATACAATGGCACAGTGAGGCATGTAGGGGCACAGTGAGGCATGTAGGGGCACAGTGAGGCATGTAGGGGCACAGTGAGGCATGTAGGGGCACAGTGAGGTATGCAATGGAACGGTGAGGTATGCAATTGAACAGTGAGGTATGCAATGGAACAGTGAGGTATACAATGGCACAGTGAGGTATACAATGGCACAGTGAGGTATGCAATTAAACAGTGAGGTATACAATGGCACAGTGAGGTATGCAATGGAACAGTGAGGTATGCAATGGAACAGTGAGGTATACAATGGCACAGTGAGGTATACAATGGCACAGTGAGGTATGCAATGGCACAGTGAGGTATGCAATGGAACAGTGAGGTATACAATGGCACAGTGAGGTATGCAATGGAACAGTGAGGTATGCAATGGAACAGTGAGGCATGTAGGGGCACAGTGAGGCATGTAGGGGCACAGTGAGGCATGTAGGGGCACAGTGAGGCATGTAGGGGCACAGTGAGGTATGCAATGGAACGGTGAGGTATGCAATGGAACAGTGAGGTATGCAATGGAACAGTGAGGTATGCAATGGAACAGTGAGGTATACAATGGCACAGTGAGGCATGCAATGGAACAGTGAGGTATACAATGGAACAGTGAGGCATGCAATGGAACAGTGAGGTATACAATGGAACAGTGAGGCATGTAGGGGCACAGTGAGGCATGTAGGGGCACAGTGAGGCATGTAGGGGCACAGTGAGGCATGTAGGGGCACAGTGAGGCATGTAGGGGCACAGTGAGGTATGCAATGGAACGGTGAGGTATGCAATGGAACAGTGAGGTATGCAATGGAACAGTGAGGTATGCAATGGAACAGTGAGGTATACAATGGCACAGTGAGGTATACAATGGAACAGTGAGGCATGCAATGGAACAGTGAGGTATACAATGGAACAGTGAGGCATGTAGGGGCACAGTGAGGTATGCAATGGCACAGTGAGGTATACAATGGAACAGTGAGGCATGTAGGGGCACAGTGAGGTATGCAATGGAACAGTGAGGTATGCAATGGAACAGTGAGGTATACAATGGCACAGTGAGGTATGCAATGGCACAGTGAGGTATGCAATGGAACAGTGAGGTATGCAATGGCACAGTGAGTTATACAATGGCACAGTGAGGTATGCAATGGAACAGTGAGGTATGCAATGGAACAGTGAGGTATACAATGGCACAGTGAGGTATACAATGGAACAGTGAGGCATGTAGGGGCACAGTGAGGTATGCAATGGCACAGTGAGGCATGCAATGGAACAGTGAGGTATACAATGGAACAGTGAGGTATGCAATGGAACAGTGAGGCATGTAGGGGCACAGTGAGGTATGCAATGGAACAGTGAGGTATGCAATGGAACAGTGAGGTATGCAATGGAACAGTGAGGTATGCAATGGCACAGTGAGGTATGCAATGGAACAGTGAGGTATACAATGGAACAGTGAGGTATACAATGGAACAGTGAGGCATGTAGGGGCACAGTGAGGTATGCAATGGCACAGTGAGGTATGCAATGGAACAGTGAGGTATGCAATGGAACAGTGAGGTATGCAATGGAACAGTGAGGTATGCAATGGCACAGTGAGGTATGCAATGGCACAGTGAGGTATGCAATGGAACAGTGAGGTATGCAATGGAACAGTGAGGTATGCAATGGAACAGTGAGGTATACAATGGAACAGTGAGGTATGCAATGGAACAGTGAGGTATGCAATGGAACAGTGAGGCATGTAGGGGCACAGTGAGGTATGCAATGGCACAGTGAGGTATGCAATGGAACAGTGAGGTATGCAATGGAACAGTGAGGTATGCAATGGAACAGTGAGGTATGCAATGGCACAGTGAGGTATGCAATGGCACAGTGAGGTATGCAATGGAACAGTGAGGTATACAATGGAACAGTGAGGTATGCAATGGAACAGTGAGGTATACAATGGAACAGTGAGGCATGTAGGGGCACAGTGAGGCATGTAGGGGCACAGTGAGGCATGTAGGGGCACAGTGAGGTATGCAATGGAACAGTGAGGTATACAATGGCACAGTGAGGCATGCAGGGGCACAGTGAGGCATGTAGGGGCACAGTGAGGCATGTAGGGGCACAGTGAGGCATGTAGGGGCACAGTGAGGCATGTATGGGCACAGTGAGGTATGCAATGGAACGGTGAGGTATGCAATGGAACGGTGAGGTATGCAATGGAACAGTGAGGTATACAATGGCACAGTGAGGTATACAATGGCACAGTGAGGTATGCAATGGAACAGTGAGGTATACAATGGAACAGTGAGGTATGCAATGGAACAGTGAGGTATACAATGGCACAGTGAGGTATGCAATGGCACAGTGAGGTATGCAATGGCACAGTGAGGTATGCAATGGAACAGTGAGGTATACAATGGAACAGTGAGGCATGTAGGGGCACAGTGAGGTATGCAATGGAACAGTGAGGTATACAATGGCACAGTGAGGTATGCAATGGCACAGTGAGGTATGCAATGGCACAGTGAGGTATGCAATGGTACAGTGAGGTATGCAATGGAACAGTGAGGTATACAATGGCACAGTGAGGTATGCAATGGCACAGTGAGGTATGCAATGGAACAGTGAGGTATACAATGGAACAGTGAGGCATGTAGGGGCACAGTGAGGCATGTAGGGGCACAGTGAGGCATGTAGGGGCACAGTGAGGCATGTAGGGGCACAGTGAGGTATGCAATGGAACAGTGAGGTATGCAATGGAACAGTGAGGTATGCAATGGAACAGTGAGGTATACAATGGAACAGTGAGGCATGTAGGGACACAGTGAGGCATGTAGGTGCACAGTGAGGCATGTAGGGGCACAGTGAGGTATGCAATGGAACAGTGAGGTATACAATGGCACAGTGAGGCATGCAGGGGCACAGTGAGGCATGTAGGGGCACAGTGAGGCATGTAGGGGCACAGTGAGGCATGTAGGGGCACAGTGAGGCATGTAGGGGCACAGTGAGGCATGTAGGGGCACAGTGAGGTATGCAATGGAACGGTGAGGTATGCAATTGAACAGTGAGGTATGCAATGGCACAGTGAGGTATGCAATGGAACAGTGAGGTATGCAATGGAACAGTGAGGTATACAATGGAACAGTGAGGCATGTAGGGACACAGTGAGGCATGTAGGTGCACAGTGAGGCATGTAGGGGCACAGTGAGGTATGCAATGGAACAGTGAGGTATACAATGGCACAGTGAGGCATGCAGGGGCACAGTGAGGCATGTAGGGGCACAGTGAGGCATGTAGGGGCACAGTGAGGCATGTAGGGGCACAGTGAGGCATGTAGGGGCACAGTGAGGCATGTAGGGGCACAGTGAGGTATGCAATGGAACGGTGAGGTATGCAATTGAACAGTGAGGTATGCAATGGCACAGTGAGGTATGCAATGGAACAGTGAGGTATACAATGGCACAGTGAGGTATGCAATGGCACAGTGAGGTATGCAATGGCACAGTGAGGTATGCAATGGCACAGTGAGGTATGCAATGGAACAGTGAGGCATGCAATGGAACAGTGAGGTATACAATGGCACAGTGAGGCATGTAGGGGCACAGTGAGGCATGTAGGGGCACAGTGAGGCATGTAGGGGCACAGTGAGGCATGTAGGGGCACAGTGAGGCATGTAGGGGCACAGTGAGGCATGTAGGGGCACAGTGAGGTATGCAATGGAACGGTGAGGTATGCAATGGAACAGTGAGGTATGCAATGGAACAGTGAGGTATGCAATGGCACAGTGAGGTATGCAATGGCACAGTGAGGTATGCAATGGCACAGTGAGGTATGCAATGGAACAGTGAGGTATACAATGGCACAGTGAGGCATGCAATGGCACAGTGAGGCATGCAATGGCACAGTGAGGCATGCAATGGAACAGTGAGGTATACAATGGAACAGTGAGGCATGTAGGGGCACAGTGAGGTATGCAATGGAACAGTGAGGTATACAATGGCACAGTGAGGCATGCAGGGGCACAGTGAGGCATGTAGGGGCACAGTGAGGCATGTAGGGGCACAGTGAGGCATGTAGGGGCACAGTGAGGTATGCAATGGAACAGTGAGGTATGCAATGGCACAGTGAGGTATGCAATGGAACAGTGAGGTATACAATGGCACAGTGAGGTATGCAATGGCACAGTGAGGCATGCAATGGAACAGTGAGGTATACAATGGAACAGTGAGGAATGTAGGGGCACAGTGAGGTATGCAATGGAACAGTGAGGTATGCAATGGCACAGTGAGGTATGCAATGGCACAGTGAGGTATGCAATGGAACAGTGAGGTATGCAATGGCACAGTGAGGCATGCAATGGCACAGTGAGGCATGCAATGGAACAGTGAGGTATACAATGGAACAGTGAGGCATGTAGGGGCACAGTGAGGTATGCAATGGAACAGTGAGGTATACAATGGCACAGTGAGGCATGTAGGGGCACAGTGAGGCATGTAGGGGCACAGTGAGGCATGTAGGGGCACAGTGAGGCATGTAGGGGCACAGTGAGGCATGTAGGGGCACAGTGAGGCATGCAATGGCACAGTGAGGTATACAATGGCACAGTGAGGCATGCAATGGCACAGTGAGGCATGCAATGGCACAGTGAGGCATGCAATGGAACAGTGAGGTATACAATGGAACAGTGAGGCATGTAGGGGCACAGTGAGGTATGCAATGGAACAGTGAGGCATGTAGGGGCACAGTGAGGCATGTAGGGGCACAGTGAGGCATGTAGGGGCACAGTGAGGCATGTAGGGGCACAGTGAGGCATGTAGGGGCACAGTGAGGCATGTAGGGGCACAGTGAGGCATGTAGGGGCACAGTGAGGTATGTAGGGGCACAGTGAGGCATGTAGGGGCACAGTGAGGTATGCAATGGAACAGTGAGGTATACAATGGCACAGTGAGGTATACAATGGCACAGTGAGGTATGCAATGGAACAGTGAGGTATGGTGAGGCACGGCTAGTCGGAAGGGGGTCGTCTTATACGGCGAGAATATCCCAAAACCCAAATTTTAGCTGGAAAATTAGGGGGTCGCCTTATACGCCGGCAAATACGGTAATAGCACTTGTCAGGGAGTGAGTACAAAGTTGGTTAGAGTAGTGTTTTGGGTGGGGGAGGGGTGTCGGAGCACTGGAGAGCCGAGCCACTGCTTAGTGTGAGAGCTGCGGTCTGACTCTGCTATGTTCTCCCTGCACATGGTATTTTAAGCCTTGCTTTTGCACATAACAGTGTTAGTTAAAAATCCATTACTGTATAAAGCCTGGCAGTGGCAGGCAGTCCATGTGGGGCGCAGGGACTTCGGCCCCCAAAGCCATGCGCTCTGCCCCTAATCTCCATGCAGGGCGTCGGACACATGGATTCCAATTTTTTTTTATTTTTTTAGAAGCACATGATTGGAGCCTGAGGCTCTAATTGGCTTAAAAAATGGGTGGGCTCGGGGCGCAGAGCACTGCGCCCTGAACCCACCCAGTTGTGTGACAATAGCACATTTTTGTCTTTCTCATTCTCCTCCCAGCCAATCGGGAAGCGGGTCTTAAGACCTGATTGGTCGAGAGGAGAAGTGATCGTATTGGCCGCCGAGAAGCCGGAGACGCAGGGTGAAGCCGCTGCCAAGGAGGAAGGGACGCAGGAAAGAGCCGAAGCTGCCCACGAACTAGATGGGGTAAGTGCGGGGCTGTTGGGCAGACGAAGAAGCGAGCGACGGGGAAGGGGGGGTTTGACTTATCGATTAACTAAATGAATGAGAGGGGTGACTTATTTGCCGCCCCCCCCCCAAAAAAAAATGGCGAACCAGCCGCCACTAAAGCCTGGCTGCATTACTGTAGGAGATTGAGTTGCAGTTTTACTGCACCCCAATCGCCTACCTAAAATGTAACATACCTGTGGGCATTGCCTAGGGTAGTCTGTATGCAAATGCTCCAGACTGGCATCCATCCATCAAGGCATTTTGATTTCCTGCATAACTTCGCTCAAGAGCCAGCCCAATACTTGTATCATGAAGGGAAGTAGTGAGGCCGGGTGCTGTGATGTTTTCAGGAAGCTATGTACAGCCCCCTGCTGGCTCCTGCCACCAGCCATGATCTGTCTGCACTGCACAGAGAAGCACAGAGACCCAGTGATGACATCATTGGTACAAAAAATAATGTACTGAAAGTGGAGACGTTTTATTTAAAATTTGAACTAGCATGTTGACGGGGGGAGGGGATCAGGGAAAGCGAAAATTCATGCAAATTATACCTCAGCTTTAAGTTGTAATATCAAAGGAACTAACAGAATAGGGCACGGCTAGTCCTCTGCTTATGCAAGACGTGCAAAAATGTCAGGAATGTAAGAATGCGATAGTATGTGAGCTGCTTCAGTATCCAATTTATTGAGGCTTGTTAATATTTTTTTTATCTTCTTGTCCTATTTGACTCATAAATCTGAACGTACACTATATTGTCAAAAGTATTGGGACACCTGCCTTTACACGCACATGAACGTTAATGGCATCCCAGTCCTAGTCAGTAGGGTTCAATATTGAGTTGGCCCCGCCCTTTTCAGCTATAACAGCTTCAACTCTTCTGGGAAGGCTGTCCACAAGGTTTAGGAGTGTGTCTATGGGAATGTTTGACTATTCTTCCAGAAGCGCATTTGTAAGGTCAGGCACTGATGTTGGATGAGAAGGCCTGGCTCGCAGTCTCAGCTCTAATTCATCCCAAAAGTGTTCTATCAGGTTGAGGTCAGGACTCTGTGCAGGCCAGTCATGTTCCTCCACCCCAAACTCGCTCATCCATACCTTTATGGACCTTGCTTTGTGCACTGGTCTGTAGTCATGTTGGAACAGAAAGGATCCATCCCCAAACTGTTCCCACAAAGTTGGAGCATGAAATTGTACAAAATGTCTTGGTATGCTGACGCCTTAAGACCACTTTCACACTGAGGCGCTTTTCAGGCGCTTTCACGCAAAAAAAAAGCGCCTGAAAACTTATTTCCATTAAAATCAATGAATCCTTTCACACTGGGGCAGTGCGCTGAAAAAACGCCCCTCTCCATCGAAATGAATTGAAAGCGCTTCAAAAGCGCTCAGTGTTTTACTGGCAGTTTTTCAAGCGCCTCAGTGTGAAAGTGGCCTAAGAGTTCCCTTCACTGGAACTAAGGGGCCAATCCCAACCCCTGAAAAACAACCCCCACACCATAATCCCCCCCTCCACCAAATGATTTGGACCAGTGCACAAAGCAAGGTCCATAAAGACATGGATGAGCAAGTTTTTGGTGGAGGAACTTGACTGTCCTGCACAGAGTCCTGACCTCAACCCGATAGAACACCTTTGGGATGAATTAGAACGGAGACTGCGAGCCAGGCCTTCTCTTCCAACATCAGTGCCTGACCTCACAAATGCGCTTCTGGAAGAATGGTCAAACATTCCCATAGACCAGTGATGGCGAACCTTGGGCACCCGAGATGTTATGGAACTACATTTCCCATGATGCTAATGCACTCTGCAGTGTAGTTGAGCATCATGGGAAATGTAGTTCCAAAACATCTGGGGTCCCCCTGCCATAGACACCCTCCTAAACCTTGTGGACGGCCTTCCCAGAAGAGTTGAAGCTGTTATAGCTGCAAAGAGCGGGGCCAACTCAATATTGAACCCTCCGGACTAAGACTGGAATGTCATTAAGGTTCATGTGCGTGTAAAGGCCGGCGTCCCAATACTTTTGATAATATATTGTATATTCAGATTTATGAGTCAGATAGGACAAGCAACGTTTGGTGTATCTAAGTGGTGGTCTCAGAGAATGGCATAATAATAATATCAACGGAAAAGGCTACCTTTCTCGGGGGAAAAAAATCTTTGGTCACCAAAGAGCTTCATGAGGGCGTGGCGGCTCTAGGGTTGTAAGAAGATGGATGGGGTGGGGGGTCAGACTAATTGGACACTAAGTTTACCTTGGGAGTTGGTGAGGTCTCGCTTAAAGTGGAGTTAGACCCTAAAAAAAAATAAAAAAAAATCGACAAATAAATAGAAAAAAAAAGAAAATTAAAAAAAAAAAAAAGTTTTACTTACCAGAAATAGCGGTTGCTATGCGGATCTTCCTAATCTGCCTCTTCATCCTCTGCGGCTGGTCTTCGTCCTCGCGTTGTCTTCTGGGAACTGTGTGTGTCCCAGAGAGCAGCCGCCCATTCAGAAAACACTGCGAGACTCGCACATGAGCAGTAGGAAACGGGCAGTGAAGCCGCAAGGTTCCACTGCTTGTTTCCCTTAGTGAGGATGGCGGCGCCAGGAGCTGCCAGGATCGAGGGATCGGCCTCGGGGGGGGGGGGCTGACATCGCGGGCGAGTAGGACAGGTAAGTGTCCTTATTCACCACTTAAGGACCTTGCCTGTTTTTAAGAATCGGTGTTTAAACGTTAAAAACATTTTTTTTTTGCTATAAAATTACTTAGAACCCCCAAACATTATACATTTTTTTTTCTAACACCCTAGAGAATAAAATGGTGGTCATTGCAATAGTTTGTTACACCGTATTTGCGCAGCGGTCTTACAAGCACACTTCTTTTGAAAAAAATTCACTTTTTTGAATAAAAAAATAAGACAGCAGTAAAGTTAGCCCAATTTTTTTTTTTATATTGTGAAAGATAATGTTACGCCGAGTAAAATGATACCCAATGTGTCAAGCTTAAAAATTGCGCCCGCTCGTGGAATGGCGTCAAACTTATTCCCTTAAAAATCTCCATAGGCGACATTCAAAAAATTCTACAGGTTGCATGTTTTGAGTTACAGAGGAGGTCTAGGACTAGAATTATTGCTCTCGCTCTACCGATCGCGGCGACACCTCACATGTGTGGTTTTTCATATGTGGGCGGGACTTATGTATGCGTTCGCTTCTGCGTGCGAGCTTGTCGGGACGGGGCGCTTTAAAAAAAAAAAAATGTTTTCTTATTTATTTGACTTGATTTTATTTATTTTTATACAGTTTAAAAAAAAAAATGGTGTCACTTTTATTCCTATTACAAGGAATGTAAACATCCCTTGTAATAGAAAAAAGCATGACAGGTCCTCTTAAATATGAGATCTGGGGGTCAAACAGACCTCACATCTCGTATTTACACTAAAATGCAATAAGAAAAAAAAAATTGTCATTTAAAAAAATGACAAAAAAAAAAAAAAGACGTATGGGCGGAAGTGACGTTTTGACGCCACTTCTGCCCTGCTATGGTATGGAGACGGGTGGGGCCCATCTTCCCCTCACTCGTATCCATACCCAGCAATGTGAAGGACCCGATCGCCTCCGCCGCTACTGACGGCTCCAGGTAAGCGGCGGGGGGGGGGGGGGGGCACGGGAGAGAGGCGGGAGGGGAGGGCCCTCTCCCGCCGCCGATAATGGTGATCTCGCGGCGAATCCGCCGCAGAGACCACCATTATCGTTTACAGGACCGGCGCCTGAAGAGATGGATACCTCGCTTGTGGCAGCAGCTGCTGCCGTTACCGAGATATCCCTCTTCAAAAAGAAGGACGTATATCGTCATGCGCAGGTCCTGAAGTGGTTAAAAGTCAGCAGCTACAGTGTTTGTAGCTGCTGACTTTAAAAAAAAAAAAAAAATCGCGGGTGGAATCCCGCTTTAAGATACCAATCCGTGAAGCGAAATGGATGCATGAGATCCTGCAGTTCCTTTTGGGTGAACGTAACCATCTTGCGAAAAAGCGCAAAGTAGAGCGAAAGTTCAGTACGATGGTGTCCAGCCTCTCAAGGTTGGAGAGCGATAGTGTTGTGGGGCTTCTTTTTTAACCCAGGATACGAGCCGGCAGAGGCGGCCCTAGGCTTTGTGAGGCCTGAGGCCAAACTTAGACATGAGGCCCGCACTCACGCCCATAATGGGAAAAGTAATTCATGCAGGAAAAATGGCTGCAGAAAGTGCGGGATTCTGCGGATATCCATGCCCGGAAGTGGGTGCAAATACCTGTATTATTGTATTATACAGGTATATCTGCACCCCCCTCCTCCCTGAAAGGTGCCAATCGTGGCACCGGAGGGGGGGGGGGGGAATCCAATGAGTGGAAGTTCCACTTTAGGGTGGAGCTCCGCTTTAACCCCCCTAGTGTTAACCCCTTCCCTGACAGTGACATTTATACAGTAATCAGTGGTTATTTATAGCTTTGATTGCTGTATAAATGTCAATGGTCAAAAAAAAAAAAAGTGTCAAAAGTGTCCGATCTGTCCATCGCAATGTCGCAGTCCCGCTAAAAATCGCAGATCGCCGCCATTACTAGTAAAAAGAAAAAAGTTTATATAATAAAAATAAAATATATTTATATATTAAAATATATTATATAAAATATATTTTATTTATATAATAAATAAAATAATAGTTTATATAATAAAAATGCCATAAATATATCCCCTATTTTGTAGACCCTATAACTTTTGCGCAAACCAATCGATATACGCCTATTGCGTTATATATTCTTTAGGTTAAAAAAAAAATTAAATATCGGCCTAAACTAAAAATATTTATTTTTTTTGGATATGTATTATAGCAAAAAGTAATATGTTTTTTTTTAAATTGTCGCATTTTGTTTGTTTATAACGCAAAAAAATAAAAAAAACGCAAAGGTGATCAAATACCACCAAAAGAAGGACGTCAATTTTATTTGGGTACAACGTCGCACGTGCGCGCAATTGTCAGTTAAAAGCGACGCAGTGCTTTATCGCAAAAAAAAATGGCCAGGGGGCAAATCCTTCCGGGGCTGAAATGGTTTAAAAAAAAATATTTTATAAAAAAAATAGGTCATCAAGAATGCAAAATACGAACATATTGATAACCTAAATTAAATACAGATTATAATCAATATAAGTTTAGGGTTTACACAATTTATAGGTGTCTATATTAGTAAAAAACATTATCAATAATAACAATAATCTCATAATGTATACAATAAAATGTAAAATTGTATGTATTAAAATGAACAATAAAAAAAAATAAAAAAATAATTGGTTATCAAGAATGCAATCCCCAAATTATTCATATATTGACAATCCTTATGAAATAAGCATCATGGTGGATATCAATTTTCACCACTGAAGGAGGACCGCCCACAATGTACTGCGCAGGTAAAGCAACATACTGGTACGTAGCTGCCTGTTTTCGGGTTTAGGGATCCCCGCCCCCCCCCCCCCTCACCTACAACCCGCTGTGATTGTACACAGTGGTAGTCTGTAGATACCCAACCCAGGGATTCACAGCCGGGACCTGCTGATCGGCTATGCCCAATCACAGCCCAGAGCACTGTGTTGACAATCAACACAGAGCTCTGTACAGAGGGAGCGATCTTCTCTGTTTCTCATCCCTGATAAAAAAAACAAAGAGATCTGTAGTAAAAATACATGCATTATACATTTAACCCCTTGATGTTAACCCCTTCCCAGCCAGTGTCATAAGTACAGTGACAAAGTTGCAGTGATGGCGAACCTCGGCACCCCAGATGTTTTGGAACTACATTTCCCATGATGCTCAACTACACTGCATGAGCTAAAAGGAGAGCTAGAAGGGTGGGACTTCGAACGAGCTACGCAGTCAATAAACATGATTGATAATAGGCATTTATTGCGTACCAGATAATACAAAAACCTGATTATTGTCACAGTATAAGTCTGTATCCATACATAAAAAGCATGAATAATACATATCCATAGGGAAGGATCCCTTAACTCCCCATGATTTGGAAAAAATACCGAAATACATAAACAGTTCATATAGCATTTGTACAAAATGCACGATTGTATTTAAAAAAGGTAAAAAGACACATGATAGATTTAAACAAAAGCTTGACGCGTTTCATGGAGTTATTATCCATTCTTCAGGAGCAAACATGTGTATCTGTAATGAAATGAAGTGAAGTATAAAATATGGGAAATCCTTAAGGGGCTGTCCCAATGAGACAGACCAAAAAGGAGAGGGTAGAAGGATAAAACAGTATCCCCACGGAAGATAATATACTGTATATACTCGAGTATAAGCCGAGTTTTTCAGCACATTTTTTTGTGCTGAAAGTACCCCCCTCGGCTTATACTCGAGTCACCTTTTTGCGCCTGATCTCCCGGATTTTGTGGACCCGGTACCTGGCACACTCTTTCTCTACATGTGTGCAAAGTTTGTTGTCCGGGGGACCTACGGCCGGGAGCACCGATTTTTCAAAGCCGGGCACCCCTTCCATAGACTCCCATGTTAAATGGTAATTTCTCTGGTGATTGTGGGGACCCGGTACCGGCCGGTCGTAGGTCCCCTGGACCCGAAACTTGGCACACATATATGAAATAAGATAAATAACTTGGATGTCATGGTTCCCTCTAAATTGGCATGATACGGTATAAGTAAACCAGTAATCACAATACGTTTATGATACGGAAATGTAATCACAAAGAAACAATTTATAATCATCATTAATTTAATAACACATGATTAATTGGGGAACATGATTAATGACATACAAACATAGTAATAAATAAATCAATGAATAATAAATATATAAAAATAATAGCAACATGATCAACACGTATGTAATTGATAAATAATGATATGGGCTGATGTAGAGCATCCGAGGATGTAAACTCTACGCGTTTCATGGTCGCCTGCCACATAGACAATGGGGACTAGTGGATCCCCAGAAACTACCACAACAAATCTTTTCATTTTTTTCATTTTAGATTACTTTCATGCATCCAAACTCCTGATGAGTGGTAGGCGACCATGAAACGCGTAGAGTTTACATCCTCGGATGCTCTACATCAGCCCATATCATTATTTATCAATTACATACGTGTTGATCATGTTGCTATTATTTTTATATATTTATTATTCATTGATTTATTTATTACTATGTTTGTATGTCATTAATCATGTTCCCCAATTAATCATGTGTTATTAAATTAATGATGATTATAAATTGTTTCTTTGTGATTACATTTCCGTATCATAAACGTATTGTGATTACTGGTTTACTTATACCGTATCATGCCAATTTAGAGGGAACCATGACATCCAAGTTATTTATCTTATTTCATTTATTATACCCTTATACCTCAATTAAAGTCCCAACTCCACTACCTTCCTGCATTTTTACATATTATTTAGGGATGGAGGTATTCTGGTATGCTTTTAGGCTGGGATGGGTCTCAATCTCCCTTTTCTTGGCACACATGTAGCCCCACCTTTCCTCTACAAGTGTGCAAAGTTTGTTGTCCGGGGGACCTACGGCCGGGATGCACCGATTTTTTAAAAAAGCGGGCACCCCTTCCATAGACTACCATGTCAAACGTCAGTCTAGTCATGGGCACAGTGAGGCATGGGCACAGTGAGGCATGGGCACAGTGAGGCATGGGCACAGTGAGGCATGGACACAGTGAGGCATGGGCACAGTGAGGCATGCACATGGACACAGTGAGGCACGCAGATGGACACCCTAGGCTTATACTCGAATCAATGTTTTCCAATTTTTTTGTGGTAAAATTTGGTGCCTCGGCTTATATTCGAGTATATACGGTACTCACAAAGTCGCTGTGCATGGTGAGTGCAAAACTGGCTGGAGACCCCCTGGGCAAAGGGGGCGTCTTGTCCGGGAGCTGTGAGTTGTGAGGACTGCATGCACTGCCCATGCATGGCAACCCCAAGGGACACACAGTCCCCAAAAGGACATTCTCCAGAGTGTAACGAAGGATGTGTGTATGGTTGTCTTGAAGGGCTGCCAAATAATAAATAAATAAATAAGTTGTAATTAATGTGTAGCAAACAACCTTATGGGTTGAAATAACAAGGATATGTGGTAATGTGTAAATGCACTGCATGAGCATGAGCATAATGGGAATGTAGCTCCATAACATCTGAGGTGCCAAGGTGCCATCTGGGGTACAGTATTATCACTGTATTGGCATCACTGGAGATGTCAGTGACAGTCAGTTCCCCCCAGTGTCAGTTAGTGTCAGACTGGCCGCCGCTGGCTGGAAGAAAATCTTTTTTTCTTTTTTTTTAAAGCAAAAAATCATATTATTATTATTATTATTTTTGATCTTTTGCTTTTAAAGGGTAAGGAAGAGATTTGGGGTCCATAAAAAGAGGACCTGTCACCCATTATTTCATTTACAAGGGATGTTTACATTCCTTGTAACAGGAACATTTTTTTTATTTATAAAATAAAGAGAGAGCGTAAAAACAAAAAGTTAAATAAATAATAATAATAAAAAAAATAATCTTGTGCTCGTGCGCAGAAGCCAACGCATACGTAAACAGTATTCGAACAACACATATGCCGTATCGCCGCGATCATTAGAGCGAGAGCAATAATTTTAGCGCTAGTCCTCCTCTGTGACGCTAAACGGGTAACCTGTAAAGGTGTTTAAAACATCGCCTTTTTTAAGTACTGTAATTTGCCGCCATTCCACCAGCGTGCGCAATTTTAAAGCGTGACATGTTAGGTATCTATTTACTTGGCCTAACATCATCTTTTATATTATACAAAAAAATTGGGGTAACTATTGTTTTTTTTTTTTACTTCAATTTAATTTTTTTATGCAATGTTTACATTCCTTGTTATAGGAATAAAAGTGATACAAAAAAAATAAAAAAAATAAAGAGAGAATGTAAAAACAAAAAGTAAAATAAAGAATAATTAAAAAAAATCTCGTGCTCGCGCACAGAAGCGAACGCATACGTAAACAGTATTCAAACTACACATGTGAGGTATCGCCGCGATCATTAGAGCAAAAGCAATAATTCTAGCGCTAGTCCTCCTCTGTGACGCTAAACGGGTAACCTGTAAAAGTGTTTAAAACAATCGCCTTTTTAAGTACTGTAATTTGCCGCCATTCCACCAGCGTGCGCAATTTTAAAGCGTGACATGTTGTTAGGTATCTATTTACTTTCACGTTATACAAAAAAATTGGGGTAACTATTGTTTTTTTTTTTTACTTCAATTACATTTTTTTTAAATTCAATGTTTACATTCCTTGTAATAGCAATAAAAGTAATAAAAAAAAAATATATAAAAATTATTAAAACGGACAGTTTAAAAATAAAATATAACAAGTAAAATAAATAATATATATATATTTTTTTAAAGCACCCCCATGCCTCGCGCGCAGAAGCGAACACATACGTTAACAGTATTCAAACCATACATGTGAGGTATCCCTGCGAACGTCAGAGCGATAGCAATAATTCTAGTGCTTGACTTCCCCTGTGACTCTAAACACGTAACCTGTAAAGATTTTTAAGCGCTGCCCATGGAGATTTTTTAAGTACGGAAGTTTGTCGCCATTCCACGAGCGTGCGCAATTTCAAAGCATGACATGTTAGGCATCGATTTACTCGGCCTAACATCATCTTTCATATTATAAATTGGAGTAACTATTGCGTTAAAAAAAAAAAGTATATTTCTCAAAAAAAAAAAATTTGAGTTTGCAAAACCGCTGTACAAATACATTGACATAAAAATTGGACCTACCCCCATTTTATTCCCTAGGGTCTCTACTAAAAAAAAAAAAATGTTTTGGGGGGCCGGGGTTCTAGGTAATTTTCTAGCAAAAAAAATACAGATTTTTACTTTTTTTTTACATGTAGGAGAGAAATGTTAGAATTGGGCTGGGTGGGAACTTGGTATATAGGAGGGGAGAAAAAAAATACTGATTTAAACAAAAAGTCCGGTCTTCAAGCGGCTAATAAAACACTACGATGCAAATCTGAGGCTGTAACATTCCCTTTATATATATATATTTTTTTTGCTAAAAGTTTCCATTGCATGTTAAATAAACTGTTTTTGCCGTATAAATGTGCTGATAGCATGCGGGTCGGAGCCGCTGCCAGAAAGGAAATAGGAGATGAAGACTGAATGGAGAGTTACAAAAAGAAGAGACTTAGTAGCTGGGGGGAGAGGAGGGGGCGGCGGGGGATGGGCTCGTTATATAATAACGATGTAATTCCGTCACTGTGAAGAAGGAATGTGTAATATCTGCACAACACAAAGCCTGTTTTTTTTTTGGTAGATACATAGAAACCCTGTCCTACGGAAACTGCTTTGTGATCCACGTTATTTTTTTAATTTTTTAGGTAAATTTAAACGGAATCACATTTATAGTGCATCCGGAAAGTATTCACAGCGCTTCGCTTTTTCCACATTTTGTTATGTTACAGCCTTATTCTAAAATGGATTTATTTTAAAATTCATAAAAAATAAAAAATCATTATTTTCTTCAAAATTCTACAATCCCCCATAATGACAACGTGAAAGAAGTTTGTTTGAAATCTTTGCCAATTTATAAAAAAAAAAAAAAAAAAAAAATTCCATGTACATAAGTATCACAGGCTCCTCCCATGTACATAAGTATCACAGGCTCCTCCCTCGTACATAAGTATCACAGGCTCCTCCCATGTAAGGAAGTATCACAGGCTCCTCCCATGTACATAAGTATCACAGGCTCCTCCCGTGTACATAAGTATCACAGGCTCCTCCCATGTACATAAGTATCACAGACTCCTCCCCCGTATATAAGTATCACAGGCTCCTCCCGTGTACATAAGTATCACAGGCTCCTCCCATGTACATAAGTATCACAGACTCCTCCCATGTACATAAGTATCACAGGCTCCTCCCATGTACATAAGTATCACAGTCTCCTCCCATGTACATAAGTATCACAGGCTCCTCCCATGTACATAAGTATCACAGTCTCCTCCCATGTACATAAGTATCACAGGCTCCTCCTATGTACATAAGTATCACAGGCTCCTCCCATGTACATAAGTATCACAGGCTCGTCCCACGTACATAAGTATCACAGATTCCTCCCACGTACATAAGTATCACAGACTCCTCCCATGTACATAAGTATCACAGTCTCCTCCCATGTACATAAGTATCACAGGCTCCTCCTATGTACATAAGTATCACAGGCTCCTCCCATGTACATAAGTATCACAGGCTCCTCCCACGTACATAAGTATCACAGACTCCTCCCATGTACATGAGTATCACAGGCTCCTCCCATGTACATAAGTATCACAGGCTCCTCCCATGTACATAAGTATCACAGGCTCCTCTCATGTACATAAGTATCACAGGCTCCTCCCACGTACACAAGTATCACAGGCTCCGCCCATGTACATAAGTATCACAGACTCCTCCCATGTACATAAGTATCACAGGCTCCTCCCATGTACATAAGTATCACAGGCTCCTCCCATGTACATAAGTATCACAGGCTCCTCCCATGTACATAAGTATCACAGGCTCCTCCCATGTACATAATTATCACAGGCTCCGCCCATGTACATAAGTATCACAGCCTTTGCTCAATACTTTGGTGAAGATCCTTTGGCACCAATTACAGCCTCAAGTCTTTCTGAGTATGATGCTACAAGCTTGGCACACCTATTTTTGGGCAGTTTCTCCCATTCTTCTTTGCAGGATCTCTCAAGCTCCATCAGGTTGGACGGGGTGCGTCTGTGCACAGCCATTTTCAGATCTCTCCAGAGATGTTCAATGGGGTTTAAGTCTGGGCTCTGGCTGGGCCACTCAAGGACATTCACAGAGTTGTCCCGTAGCCACTCCTTTGTTATCTTGGCTGTGTGCTTAGGGTCGTTGTCCTGTTGGAAGATGAACCTTCGCCCCAGTCTGAGGTCCAGAGCGCTCTGGAGCAGGTTTTCATCAAGGATGTCTCTGTACATTGCTGCATTCATCTTTCTCTCGATCCTGACTAGTCTCCCAGTTCCTGCCGCTGAAAAACATCACCACAGCATGATGCTGCCACCACCATGCTTCACTGTAGGGATGGTATTGGCCAGATGATGAGCAGTGCCTGGCCTCCAGACATGACGCTTGCCATTCAGGCCAAAGAGTTCAATCTTTGTTTCATCAGACCAGATAATATTGTTTCTCATGGTCTGAGAGTCCTTCAGGTGCCTTTTGGCAAATTCCAGGTGGGCTGTCATGTGCCTTTTACTGAGGAGTGGCTTCCGTCTGGCCACTCCCCCATACAGGCCTGATTGGTGGAGTGCTGCAGAGATGGTTGTTCTTCTGGAAGGTTCTCCTCTCCAAGAGAAACACTGGAGCTCTGTCAGAGTGACCATCGGGTTTTTGGTCACCTTCCCTGACTAAGGCCCTTCCCGCCCGATCGCTCAGTTTGGCCAGGCGGCCCGCTCTAGGAAGAGTCCTGGTGGTTCCAACTTCTTCCATTTATGAATGATGGAGGCCACTGTGCTCATTGGGACCTTCAATACTGCAGACATTTTTCTGTACCCTTCCCCAGATCTTCTTCCGAGTACGACGAGTCAAGTGAATGCCAAAGAGCTAAATTTTGGTCTGATCTGACCACAGCAATTTCTCCCAATCCTTCTCTGAATCATTTAGATGTTCATTGGCATGACTGTACATTTGCCTTCTTGAGGAGGGAGACTCTCCATGTTTGGAGAAAGAAAAATGCTGACTATGACCCTAAGAACACCATCCCTACAGTGAAGCACGGAGGTGGAAACATGATGCTTTGGGGCTGTTTCTCTGCTAAAGGTAAAGGCCGACTTTGCCGCATTGAGGGGCCAATGGACGGGGCCATGTAATGTAAAATCTTGGATGAGAACCTTCTTCCCTCAGCCAGAACACCGAAGATGGGTCATGGATGGGTCTTTCAGCATGACATTGACCCAAAACATACCGCCAAGGCAACAAAGGAGTGGTTCAAGAAAAAGCACATTAGGGCCATGGAGTGGGATAGCCAGTCTCCAGACCTTAATCCTATAGAAAATGTATGGAGCGAACTGAAACTTCAAGTTGCCAAGATACCTTAAGGATTTAGAGAAGATTTGTAAAGAAGAGAGAACCAAATGTGTGCAAACCTGGTCACCAACTACAAGAAACGTCTTACCTCTGTGACTGCCAACAGGTGTTTCTCCACCAACTACTAAGTCATGTTTTTCTTGGGGATCAAATAATTACTTTACTCACTGAATTTATAACATTTTTATCATGTGTTTTTCTGGATTTTTGGTTGATATTCTGTCTCTATCTTATAAAATACACCTATGATAAAAATGATAGACCCTTCATTTCTTTGTAAGTAGGCAAACTTACAAAATCTGCAGGGGATCAAATCATTATTTTCCCCACAGTATGGTCTTATTATATGTAATAGTATAATAATATATAAAGTAAACAAATTAAAAAAATGATGAAATTGGTCATCAAGAATGTAATCCCCCAAATTATTATTTTATTAATAACCTGTATGATGGGCCCTAATCAATATCAATGTAGGGTTAATAATATTTACTATTCATGACAAATATAAATTGTATCAATAGGAGCAAAAGTAGTCCAATGTATATAATAAAATATATACAAATATTGATTTAAATGAACATAGAACATAGGAAAATTATAAAAATTGGTCATCCCAATGTATTCGTTTATTGATAACCTGTAATTATGGATCTTAATCTATAAAAATTTAGGGTTTAGAGTTGTGAATAGTGAAATCTTATCAATAGTAACAAAAGTAATCCAATGGACTGTATATAATAAAATATATAATAATAATGATTAAAATAAACATATAGAGAAATGATAAAAATTGTTCATTAAGAATTGAATCCCCAAATGATTATTTTATTAATAACCTGTACGATGGATCCTAATAAATTTTAGGGTTTATACAGTTTATATTGGTCATGAATAGTAATGTATTATCAATAATAACAAAAATAATCCTAATATATATATATATATATATATATATATATATATATATATAAAAAAAGACACAAAATATATATACACAAATAAAAAAATGAACATATCGAAAAATTGATAGTACTAGTAAATCGAAAAATGTGATCCCCAAATTATTAATATATTGTTAACCTGTATTAAAGCGGAAGTAAATCCATCGATTTAACAGTTTCAAAAAGCAGTTACATTCCCGGCATGCCGGGAATGCCAACTGTCCCATTGGTTGTGCTCTCAACTAAACTGTCAAACTATCCAATGGCTGGTGTCATAACTGATCACATGTGCAGCATCATGGCAGTTGAAGATTAAACAGAGGCCAAGATGGCAGCTTCCTTGCCTGAAAATGATAGGAGGGTTTACTTCCACTTTAAATATGGATCCTAAGTGATATAAATTTAGATTTTTACCATTAAGGCTCCATGTACACTGAAGCTGATAAACTGCAGTTTATTGGCGTTTTTTTAAAAAGCCCATTAACTGCACTCTATTTTAGCCTATGTGTTCATGTACACATAGCGTTTTTTAGCGTTAATGAGCAGTGGAGTTAATAGACTTTTTTCTAAACGCAAGAAATTCGCGTTCAAAGTTCCGTTTTTCGGCGGGAAAAACGCAAAACGCTGAAAAACGCTATCAAACGCTAAAAAACGCAGGTCGCCAGCGTTTTTTGATCCATTGAAAAAAAAAAAGCTAAAAAACGCTAACACTGAAAAACGCTAATAAACGCTAGTAAAAAAAACGCTGATAAAAGCTATATTTTAAAGCAGCTTTTTCTGCCAGAAATCTGGTGTTCAAAACGACCGTTTTTTGAGCTTCTGTGTACATGGAGCCTTATGGTTGTCATGAATAGTGAAATCTTATCAATAATACCAACAGTAATCCAATGTATATAATAAAATACATTGTAATATAATAACATATAAAATGAAAGTATAAAGAATAATAAAATTGGTCATCAAGCATGTAATCCCCAGATTAATATTTAACCTCTATAAAATATGAATCATAAGCGTTATAAATTTAGTTTTTTTTAACAATTTATAGTTGTCATGAATAGTGAAATATTTTCAATAATAACAAAAATAATCCAAAGTATATACGGTAATAATAATTAAAATGAACATATAGAATTTTTTTCAAATGAATCATGAAGAATGTAATCCCCAAATTATAAATAGATTGATGACCTGTATGAAAAATGGATATAAAGTGATATAAATTTAGGGTTTTAGTTGTCATGAATAGTGAAATATTTTCAATAACAACAACAGTAATCCAATGTATATAATAACATATAAAATGAAAAGATATAAAAAAAAGATAAAATTGGTCATCGGGAATGTGATCCCAAATGTTATAATTTTCTGATAACCTGTATGAAATATGGATCATAATCAATATAAATTTAGTTTTTTTTACCATTTATGAATGTAATGAATAGTGAAATATTATCAATAATAATAACAGTTACATAATGTACTGTATATAATATAATATAATATATATATATATATATATATATATATATATATATATATATATATATATATATATATATTAGTATAATAGTGAACATATAAAAAAAATGAATAATGAGCTGACTTAATAGAATTAATTCTAGGTTAAAATGAACATAAGGTTAATTTTTAATTAATTAAAAACAAAAACAAAAATTTGAAAAGCTTGTAAAAGTTATACAGTTTATACGGAATAATGTCCCACCCCAAACCATTTTGCATGATAACTACTTATCTAGAATCTCTGACTAACTGAAATAGTTTTGATAAAATGTCCTCAAGCTGACCAGCGATAAAAAGATATCCAAGCTCTTTAAATGATTGTAATTCTTGGAGTGCCTCTAATATACACATTGAGTTTTCTGTAATACATTGAGAAACTTTTCTATCTTATTGATTTTTAATAAAAAAATTTTTAATAGGGATGAACTGGAAGAAGCGAAATGCGTCACATTAAGAACTCGGTACACAGTGCTAATTGTAACTCTGCCTTCCTCTGGCATCCTGTTCACATTCTGTGAAAATATCTTTAATCTTTTATTTATTTTTTATTGGAGTTGCTTGGAAACCTTGTCTACATCAGAAAATTTTGGATGTCATTAAAGACATCAGATTCCGTATGGCTGCCAACTATTGTCTGATTTTTTTATTTTAAGATTCCAACTGCCGTTCCCAAAGAAGGATTTGGCTTCTGTTTAAATTCTTATTTTAGTTTATTTTTTTTATTTTTTTTGGTAATCAGGTTTTTTTTTTGGGCAACAAAATTGCTGAGTTTAAAGAAAATTAAAGTCTATGTACGCCTCAATTTTTTTATTTATTTATTTTATTTATTTTTTATAGCACAGTGAAGCCTTTTCGGAACAGAAGGTATTCACATGGCTCATTTCATCATACATACAAGGATTATTCCTCATTTCAGGACAGTGGGTGGAGCCATGCAAATCATTCCTTTACACCTCATCGGCCACATGGACATCCAGAATGGCTGATGTATGGTGCAAATCTAGTCTAATATCATAGAACCAATTATGGCAACGTTTTTTTTGTGTTTTTTGTGTCCAACAACAATGCAGAGTATGGAAGCCATGTTGTCTATGGACAAGGCTAGGGACCCAATGAGAGAGTAGGACCAAATAGTAGGGAACAAGGTGCCATATTCTGCTATGGGCACCAGTCCTTGTTGGTCCTCCAATCCAGGGAGCTGGTTCTCAGCGATCACTGCCGGTTTGTGAACTCCAGTCACAAACTACAAAGGAAAAAGAAGGGAACCGCTCATTTGAAAGTCTTAAGTTCAATTAATTGGATTTAAGATATTTCCCGACAGGAATCAGTCCTCGTTGGTCCTCTGATCCAGGATGTTGGTTCCCAGCAGTCAATAGCCACTCATGAACTCTAGGCGCATCTCCAAAAGGAAAAAGACTGGAACTGCTCACCTTTTAAAAGCCTTAAGTCCAGTTTATTGGTCTCTCCATCATTCGGATTGCTCCATTTGGTATAGGCATGCCCTAACGTGTTTCACTCTTGGAAGCTTACTCAGACACTATGAAAAAGCCTCCAATGGAATGAAACATGTTAGAGCTTGCATATACCAGATGAAGCAGAGTATGGAAACATTTTTGTCTATGTTGTAAGCTTTGGGACCCAACAAGAGGGTATAACCATACAGTAAGGAACATGGTTATAAATTCCACTATAGGCATCAGTCTTCATTGGTCCTCCAATCCAGGGAGTTGGTTCCCAGCAGTCGCTGGCCACTCGTGAACTCTAGGCACTAAGTCTAAAGGAAAAAGACAGGAGCTGCTCACCATTTAAATGCCTTAAGTCCAATTTATTGGTCTCTCCATCATTCAAATTGCTCCATTTGGTAGAGACATGCCCTTACATGTTTCACTCTTGGTAGCTTACTCATACCCAATGGAGCAAAACACTTTAGAGCTTGCATATACCAGCTGGAGCAGAGTATGGAAACCATGTTGTCTATGGAGTAAGCCTTGGGACCCAATAAGAGAGTATAACCTTACAGTAAGGAACCTGTTGAAATAATCCACTACAGGCATCAGTCTTCATTGGTCCTCCAATCCAGGGAGTAGGTCGCCGGCAGTGACTGGTGACTCATGAACTCTAGGCACAACCTTTAAAGCAAAAAAGAAAGAAACTGCTCACCATTTTAAAACCTTAAGTCCAATTTATTCGTCTCTCCATCATTCAGACATGCTCCATCTGGTATATGCAAGCCCCGACACGTTTCACTCTGTTGGGAGCTTACTCATGTTTTATGAGTAAGCTCCAATGGATTGAAACATGCTGATGGCAGAGCTATAGGTCTGACTCGGTACTGGGAATGTTGGACCTCTGCAGAGAGACAGCTGCTTCCACACAGAGCAAGAGCCCTGCTCTACAGCATGGTAGGCTTTTCTATTTAAGTCGTAGCTATCCTACAAACTAAATAAAAAGAAGACCGTGCTCACCCTTTTCCTGCACCTAAAATGTGTTGACAACATTTTTACACACGACCGTTTTTAATGTCATGGAAAAAAACAAAGTTTTTCTCGACGTGATTCTTCTCAGGCCTGCCTTGCCTACACGCTATAGAGAAAAAAAATGCTTGAGCAAAGCGCGGTGACGTACAACACGTACGACGGCACTATAAAGGGGAAGTTCCATTCAGATGGCACCACCCTTTGGGCTGCTTTTGCTGATTTTGTGTTACCGCGTGTTAGTAAAAGTTTGGTGTTAGCCGATTGGCGCTTTTCAGTCCGTAACAGTGTGACGAATGTGCTATTTCCATTACGAACGCTAGTTTTACCAGAACGAGCGCTCCCGTCTCATAACTTGCTTCTGAGCATGCGTGTTTTTTCCCATCATTAAAGCGTACACACGGCCGTTTTTCACGACGAGAAAAACGACGACGTGAAAAACTACGAGAAAAAATAGAGCATGTTCTAAATTTTTAATGCCCATTTTTCGTCGTCGAGAAAAATGCTCTGGAGCCCACACACGATCGTTTTTAATGACCAATTTAAAAAATTGAATTTTTCTCGTCATGAAAAACGGTCGTGTGTACGCGGTATAAAGGTTTAACAGAGGAAATCCAGCCTGTTCTCTCAAATGTTTTCTCATCATTGACTAACAGAAACATAAGCTCCTTCCTGTGGATATTGGCAAACCGAATCAAAATATTTGCTAAGAGAGCATTTTCTTAATCTTCCCCGTCTCTCCAAAAAACGGCTTATTTTGGACCAATTAAATGGGGAACTTCACTTTCTCAATTAACATGAACTATTTTTAATCCCTAGCATTTGTAAATAGATAGAAAGATATATTATATTTACTTGTTTTATACTTTTTTTTTTTTTTTTTTACACTTCTTCAGTTACCTAGTTTCTGGCCCAGGCCAAAATGATGTCATACATCCCAGAAGTCTCCCTGGGAGGTGCTTATCTAAGCACACCCTCCTGCCTGCTTGCCTGAGATAAGAGCAGATGGATTTCTAGGAAGTAAATGCTACATGAATCATCTCATCTGCCTTACTCAAGATGGCCATGGCCAGAAATGCTAAGGGGTATTTTTAAAAGTGAAAGTTCAGTAAACAGCCAGCGATGTGCACAAGAGCAGAGGCTTTCTCAACTCTCACTTCTCAATGGCTTAGAAACAGTAGCGGGAGCCATTGGCCCCTGGAGCTGTCAATCACAGCCAGTAAGGAGGGAGTGGGGGGGGGGCTGAGCCGCGCTCTGTGTGTCTTAGGGAGCGCATGCTGCGTGATGATGTCACTACATCCAGGAGGATTAGCGAGCTGGACCTGTCCTACAATGGGGGGAGGGTAGGCGGGGAGGACAGAGAACCAACCATTCATGTCCTCCCTCCTCAGATGTTACTGCCCCTCCTTGGGTGTTGTCACCTCATTCCAATCGGGGGCCCCTCACACACAGATATATATACAGTGGGGAAAATAATTACTTGATCCCGTGCAGATCCCTAAGGCTTCTTGGCTGTCTCTTGGCAACTCAAAGTTTCAGCTCCCGCAATAAATTTTCTATAGGATTAAGGTCTGGAGACTGGCTAGGCCACTCCATGACCTTAATGTGCTACTTCTTAAACCATTCCTTTGTCTTGGTGGTATGTTTTGGGTCATTGTGATGCTGAAAGACCCATCCACTACCCATCTTCAGTATTCTAGCTGAGGGAAGAAGGTTCTCATCAAAGATTTTACAATACATGGCCCCGTCCATTGGCCCCTCAATGCGGCAAAGTCGGTCTGTACCTTTAGCAGAGAAACAGCCCCAAATCATGATGTTTCCACCTTGTTGCTTGATTGTAGGAATGGTGTTCTTAGGGCAATAGTCAGCATTTTTCTTCCATCAAACACAGCGAGTCCCCCTCCTCAACCCTACAGTCAAGCACGGAGCTTTGGGGAGGTTTCTCTGCTAAAGTTACAGACCAACTTTGCCGCATTGAAGGGCCAATGGACGGGGCCATGTATTGTAAAATCTTGGATAAGAACCTTCTTTCCTCAGCCAGAACACTGAAGATGGGTCATGGATGGGTCTTCCAGCATGACAATGACCCAAAACATACCGCAAAAGGCAACAAAGGAGTGGCTCAAGAAGAAGCACATTAAGGTCAAGGAGTGGCTCAAGAAGAAGCACATTAAGGTCAAGGAGTGGCTCAAGAAGAAGCACATTAAGGTTATGGAGTGGAGCCTAAACTTCGAGTTGCCAAGAGACAGCCAAGAAACCTTAAGGATTTAGAGAACATCTGTAAAAAAGAGTGGACCAAAATCCCTCCAGAGATGTGTGCAAACCTGGTCACCAACTACAAGAAATCTCACCTTAACCAAGTCATGTTTTGCTTGGAAATCAAATACTTTTTTATCTCACTGAACTGCAAGTTAATTTATAGCATTTGTTTTATGTGTTTTTTCTGGATTTTTGGTTAATATTCTGTCTCTATTATTTAAAATACACCTATGATAAAAATTATAGGACCCTTCATTTCTTCGTAAGTGGGCAAACCTTCAACATATGCAGGGGATCAAATAATTATTTTCCCCACTGTATATACCTACTTGATGGTGTCAGCCCTCTGGCGGATGTCAGTGAAGTGGAGCAAGTTTAGGGGGCTGCTCATACAGAGAAGAGGAAGCCTGCAGGAGTGAGGAATAAGGTAAGTTATTCATTGTTTTCATGTCCTCTAGACAAATTGATGTCAGGACCTGGTTCACCTGCTTGTGGCACTGCGCTTCCCAGACCAGAAGGTTGCAGTTCAAGTGTCCACCAGTGGGTGTCTCCTAGCAGCCAGCAGATCCAAGTACAATGGAACCTCGGATTGTGAGTAACATGGTTAACGAGCGTCTCGCAATACGAGCGCTGTATTTTAAAAAATCGTGACTCTGTTTGCGAGTGTTGCCTCACAAAACGAGCACGATTCAGGCCAAAGCGGTGTGCAGTACCGCTTTGGCCTGAGGTGGGGGGGCGCCGGAGCCGAGCAGAGCCGAACGTCGCGACTGGCGACGTTCGGAAATGCCACGGAAAGGCCTGAGGACAGCACGACTGACCTCGGCAAATCTCGGGTAGGAAGTCTTTCCGAGGTTTGCCGAGGTCAGCCGAAGTGTCCTCGGGTCTTTTCGGCCGTTTCCGATCTCTCTGGCGCCCCCCGCCTCTGGTCGCATGCGGTATTGCATCCCATTGAAGTCAATGCGGAACAAATTATTTTCATTTCCATTGACTTCAAAGGGTAAACTCGCTTTGATATGCGAGTATTTAGGATTACGAGCATTCTCCTGGAACGGATTATGCTCGTAATCCGAGGTTCTACTGTAATCCATCTTCACCTCATGCTGGCTGCTGGGAGGGTATTTAGTCCCTCCTCTACCATTGCAGTCAGTGTTTTGCTTTGCTAGCCAGATACTGTGGGCCATTTATCCTGCTCCTGCCCCACATCCGGTACCCTGCTGCCTTTTTTCTGCTCCCCTTATACCCTTGTGCATCTACGCACATTGTGCCATTCTTTTTTTTTTTCAATACATTATTTTTCAAAGATTGCATACAGACATTACAGAAACACCATAATACAAATGTCCAGAAAAATAGCGTGATCATACACAACCTAACAATAAGCAGACCAGAACTGGGCTGGAATCAACAAGGACAGAAAAGGGAAGCCCATGGAGCCCGATAACATCAGGTCCCTGAACCCTGTGTGGCACATTAAACGGCAAGTACCGTTGATATAAAAACGCAGTTTAAGGAATGAGCACCAAAAAAGTAAAGGGGGGGGGGGGAACCAGTCAATACGACACCACACGTGGCCCGAAGACAAGAGGGTCCCGTGGAACAATTTCCAGGGTAACAGAATTTTCCCCCCATGTCTTATTTGTTTCTTTCCTCTTTACAGATCAGGTCAGCAAGGCCCCGTACTCCTCAGAACAAATTTGTGCCAACAGAACCATTTTTTGAGGAATTTGTCACGGGTGCCTCTCTCCGTGGCCACCAGATCCTCCATTTGGTTAATGTCAACAACTTTTTTCAACCACACGGCCAGAAATACCAGCAGACTTCACTCTTTGGAAGCTAGGGTTGAAGACCCCAGGACTAAACGTTGGGTTCCTGTCATGGATATGCAGTAGTGTTTGTCTGTCAGCTTACCTTCCTTCCCATGTGTTCATCTTAGAGGCCTGAGCCCTTTCACCTGGCTTCCTTTATAATCTCCTCCCAGCCAGACTCCACCCCAGGCCCTATCACAGAACACTATATTAACCTGTGCACTGCAAGCCTGCTTGGCTGATCAACGTGTTTGTTAGGCATTGTGTGTTTGGGTTCCTGCCTGCCGTGTGCTACGTCTGTCTCTCTGTTACGTTATTGGCTTGTCCCCGTCCATCCCTGTCTGCTCGTGACCCTTGACCTTCTGCTCGTTCTTCGTTATCCTTGTCTGCTTGTGGCCCCTGACCTTCGGCTTGTTATTCGGTTCTCTCTATCGTGTGCTGCTGCTTCCCCTTATCCTACGGGGCGTGAGCTAGGAAACTCCAGGGGCCGCGACCTGGTCCCAGCCTGCAGCGTAACATCCTCACCACTAGAGGCCCTGGAGAAGACCAGCTGGGTCTTAGACTCCGCGCCCTGGGGAATCTTGGCTCTCGCTTCCGTTGGGATCCCGGTTGTGCTCCTCTGGTCCCGATTTCCACAACCACCCAGTTTCCTATCCACAGAAGCCAGCCATAGGGTTCACTACCTCGCGGTGCACTCCGGTCCCCCTACGGTGTGCATCTGTCACCTGGCCACAGGTGACCCTGACAGTTTGATCAGCCATGAACCCGGCTGACATCCCGCTACCCGCGGATGATCCATTGCAGGGCATAGTTTGCAGACTTGAAACCCAGGAATCAAATCAGACTCAGGTGATGCGATTCCTCCAGGATCTGGCTTCTCGCTTCAAGCAGCTTCAGGCCTCCTTGGGAACCCTGAATCCGCAACCTCAAATACAATCAGCGGCTGCACCTATTGCACCAGTCGCAGCCACACACTCACTACAACTGCCAGCTCCGTCCCGTTTCTCTGGGGACTCCAAGGCTTGCAGGGGGTTCCTTAGCCAATGCACGATTCATTTTGAGCTCCAGCCCCAAAACTTCCTGTCTGATCGGGCTAAGGTAGCCTATATCATTTCCCTCCTCTCTGGTGAAGCTTTAGCCTGGGCAGCCCCTCTGTGGGAACTGAATGATCCAGTGGTTTCTAGCCTGTCTGGCTTCTTGAAACTTTTTCGGAATATCTTCGAAGAACCGGCTCGTGTCTCTTCAGCGGCCAGCGCCCTTTTACGTCTCCGCCAAGAGTCTGCTTCTGTGGGACAGTATGCCCTTCATTTCCGCATACTGTCGGCTGAGTTGAGCTGGAACAATGAGGCCTTAGTCGCAACCTTTTTGCATGGCCTGTCTGATAGAGTGAAGGATGAATTAGCAGGAAGAACCATCCCCACTGATCTGGCCGGCGTTATCTCCTTGTGTAACCAGATCGATATTCGCTTTCAGGAGAGGACCTTAGAAAAGCGACGCCAGCACTCCTTGGTTCTTAGTCAGCCTGAGCTCCCCTCTCTTCGACCCGTAGAGCATCTCCTACCAGCTGAGGAACCCATGCAGCTGGGTTGGACCAGGCTATCCCCTGAGGAACGTGCTAGGCGCAGAACTCTTGGTCTGTGTCTTTACTGTGGGGGCAAAGGTCATTTTCGTGACACTTGCTCTCTTTGTCCAGAAAAACGTTCGGGTCCACTTCATCTGGAAAGTGGAGTATTGGACCCAGAAATATCACCTTCCCCTTCTCGTCTTCTGCTTTCTGTGTTCCTTCATGTTGGTGCTTCTTTTCATTCGGTCTCAGCATATCTGGATTCCGGAGCCGCTGGTAATTTCATGGACTGGGAAATCGCATCGTCCATGAGACTTACTCTTTTGCCCCTCACCACGCCATTGGTGGTCTTGGCGATTGATGGTACTGTTCTCCCAGGGGGACCTATCCGCTTCCAGACCCTCCCTGTTAAGATGTCGGTAGGGACACTCCACCAGGAGTGGATATCCTTCCTTATCTTACCCAAGGCCTCAACGCCTATAATTTTGGGTCTCCCATGGTTACAGCTCCATTCTCCTCATGTGGACTGGACTACTGGACAGATCCTGGCTTGGGGTCCCTCCTGTTCCTCGTCCTGCCTACCCAAGGTTGCCCCCTGTGAATCTGAGCCGGTCATTCATTCCAGGTTGCATAACCATTTACATTTCTCTGTCCCTAACCACCCTTGGACGCACAGCCAGGCTAGCTTGTCTACAAGTCCTGTAGTCGCTACGTCTTGCGATGCGATTCAGGTAGTCGCTACACCTGACTCAGCTATTCACGCTGCCTCTGTACTAGTTATGCCAGTCCAGCCCATGCCCAGTGAGCCTCCTACTTTTTCTTGTTTGGGACATTCTGCTTGTCCTTCAGCTATTCATCTTGACTCCGGCGACATGTCACCTTCTAACCAACCTGACTTCAGGGTTCCACTGACATCTGCCCAGTCTGATGGTCCTGTGCAAGATGACCAGTTCCCCTTTAAGGGTCTAGGGGACCCTCCTCAGATTCCTGTTGATCCTCTCATGCCCTTGCTTATTCCTAGAGAGCCTTTGGTCCTCAATAGATCTTCTTGTCATCTCCCTACCTCGTTTTCGGTCTCTGAGGATAATCTTAAGTACGAGGTTAGACAAGTTCTGGATTCTCGGCTCTGCAGAGGCATTCTTCAGTACCTTGTGCATTGGAGAGGTTTTGGTCCTGAGGAGGCGTCTTGGATCGCTGCATCTGATGTCGCTGCACCTCATCTGTTGAGAAGGTTTCATCAGAGATTTCCCTTTAAGCCTGGGTCCAGGCGGGGGAGGGCCCATAAGAGGGAGGGTACTGTCATGGATATGCAGTAGTGTTTGTCTGTCAGCTTACCTTCCTTCCCATGTGTTCATCTTAGAGGCCTGAGCCCTTTCACCTGGCTTCCTTTATAATCTCCTCCCAGCCAGACTCCACCCCAGGCCCTATCACAGAACACTATATTAACCTGTGCACTGCAAGCCTGCTTGGCTGATCAACGTGTTTGTTAGGCATTGTGTGTTTGGGTTCCTGCCTGCCGTGTGCTACGTCTGTCTCTCTGTTACGTTATTGGCTTGTCCCCGTCCATCCCTGTCTGCTCGTGACCCTTGACCTTCTGCTCGTTCTTCGTTATCCTTGTCTGCTTGTGGCCCCTGACCTTCGGCTTGTTATTCGGTTCTCTCTATCGTGTGCTGCTGCTTCCCCTTATCCTACGGGGCGTGAGCTAGGAAACTCCAGGGGCCGCGACCTGGTCCCAGCCTGCAGCGTAACATCCTCACCACTAGAGGCCCTGGAGAAGACCAGCTGGGTCTTAGACTCCGCGCCCTGGGGAATCTTGGCTCTCGCTTCCGTTGGGATCCCGGTTGTGCTCCTCTGGTCCCGATTTCCACAACCACCCAGTTTCCTATCCACAGAAGCCAGCCATAGGGTTCACTACCTCGCGGTGCACTCCGGTCCCCCTACGGTGTGCATCTGTCACCTGGCCACAGGTGACCCTGACAGTTCCATTTAATAGGGGTGAGCGGTGAAGGTATCGGAGCGATATGTGAGGACCTGAACACCTTCAGACAAATCCGCCAAGTCTCACCCACAGTTGGGTGATCACGAGCCGAAGGGGGTAGGCCCAATTGGCACCATGGTAAGGAATCTAGAGATAACTCCGCCAGCATCCGTTCTATCTGTACCCACTGTTAAGGAGTGCCATAAAGATGCCAGTCCAGTACCCTTGTCATATGGCATGCTGCATGGTAGAGGGTAACATGAGGTAGAGCCATTCCTCCCAATAACTTTGGAAGATGCAGTACTGGTTGACTGAGGCGCGGGGGCTTCTGGGCCCCAAAAAATTGGACAATGACTCGATTCGCCGCCTGTAGAAAGGAGCTTGGAACATGGACTGGAAGGGCCAGAAGTAGTTAAAGTAAATGTGGCATGACGTCCATCTTTATATTACTGCAACGTCCAAACCAAGAAAACAAGCTATTTTGCCAAATCAGAAGATCTTTTTTGATGGTCGTCAGAAGAGGAGGAAAGTTTAAGGCATAGATATCCTCTGCATTCCTCGGTGCCAAGATATTTTATGTGGGAAACTGCCCACCTAAAGAGGAAGTCAATCTGAAGGAGAGTTTTTAAGGAGGCGTTGGATATATCCAACGCCTCAGATTTTTTAAAGTAAACTTGAAAGGAGGACAATTCCTAATAAGTCTTTAGCTCCGACATTAGGTTTGGAAGAGCCCCTAGAGGATTAGAGAGAAAAAATAGCAAGTCATCTGTCAGGAAGGTCCAGTTCACCCCATTGAACGCTTTTTCTGCGTCTGTGGATAAAAGCAACATAGGGAGTTTACGAACGTGGGCAGTGTGGATCAGATTGATGGCTTTGATCGTGTTGTTCCGAGCTTCTCGAGTTGGAAAAAGCCTACTTGATCGGAATGGATCAGTTTAGGGATCAACTCCATCATGCGCATCGCAAGAATTTTAGTGAATAACTTGAGGTCTGTATTTAGAAGGGAGATAGGGTGATAATTTTGGCAGTGTAGTGGGTCCTTACCTTCTTTAGGGATCACTGCGATGTGTGCACGGAGTGTATCCTCCAGGAAGATCACTAAGGAGCCCGCCTTATTATAGGCCGACAAGAAATGTGGGGTCAAAAGGGTCCCAAAGGTTTTATAGTAAAGAAGGGAATAGCCATCTAGGCCAGGGGCCCTACCAGTTTTTGTGCGAGAAACAGCCAAAGCAAATTCTGCTGCTGATAGCCCAATAAGGGTTCCTCCAAAGCTGACAAATCGTCCTCCGAGAGACGGGGAGACCCGATTTCTGCAGATAAGTCCCAATGGCACTGTCTAGTAGCCTCTTCTGTAGGCGGCACTGAGCAAGGGAGGTTGTAAAGCGAGGTATAATACTTTTGGAATGTCTCAGCAATTTTTTCCGTTGCGTGAACCTTTGATTGAGTGTCATCCAACAGTTCTGGCACGAATGTTCGGGTCTGTTGAGCTCTAAGAGCTCACGCCAGGAGCTGACCACATCTTTTGCTGTGTTCATAGAAGGAACGTCTGCATTTGGCAAGCGTGGCTTTCGCCCTTACCATCGCCAGGGAGCGTAACTGCTCTCTCAAGACTGTGAGATCCGCAAGGGTGGTTTTGGCCAGCAATTTTTTTATGGGCTGACATCTGCCCAATTTTTGTTGATTCCTGACAATTGAGCAATTAACTCTTGCAATGCAGGAAAGGGGAGGGTGCTGCATGAGTAACTTTCATGCTGCCCAGGGCCCGACGTAACCCCATTCCACAAGCTCCCGCATCCAGGGCTAGAGACAAGGGGGCGGGCATGAGGGGGGCTGCCCTGGGCACGGTGGAGATTTGTGATAGAAGGGGTGCTTTGGAGAGGGGGGGATTTGAACTACGATGGTGGATTTGTGTTAGGAAGGGGTATCGGGATTTATTTGTGCTAGTAGGGATGATTGAAGGGATTTGTGCTAGGAGGGGAAATCTAGTGGGGAGGATTAGTGCTAGGAAAGAGGATTTGAGGGCAATTTGCGCTGGGAGTGGGGGATTTAGAGGGGGTGTGGTTAGAGGATTCACGCTCAGAAGAGAAATTTTGGGGGTAGAGGATTTATGCTAGGAGGAGGGTTTTGGGGAGGGAAAGGATTTAAGCTAGGATGGGGGATTTGTACTGAAAGAGAGGGAATTTTTGCTTGGGGAGAATTTCGGCTTGCAAAGGGAATGTATGCTTAGGGAGTAAGTGTGAAGATTAGTGCTCTATTTTTTTTTTTTGGGGGGGGGGGGGGGGGATTTTTGTGGACACATAATGCTCATACAAGATGCCTTTTAACATCTTTGCCCCGGCATCCCTTTAACTAGGATATTAGGCCTGGGTTGTGGAAAGGTCTGCCTGATAACATGACCACTGTGATTGGCTGTCATAATGGTCACATGACTGGGAGCCAGTCCTGAAAGCTCCAGGACATTACTAGAGACCAGGAGCTATCTTTGACATGTCGGTCAGTTGCCAATGGACGGATATGTGTGGTCATTAAAGCCCACCCTCTTTGCTGCTGCACATATGCATTACATGGGCAGCAAGGGAATAAGGGGTTTATTTAGTAGATTGTTCATCAAGTAGATTGTTCACGTTGCAAGGGACTTTTACCCCAAGGCTTATTAAAGCCAAAATTCTGCTGACTTCTGTAGCACTACCCTCGTAGGAGCTGCTGGTTTAATTTTGGGTCTGCACGCTGCCTGTCAACCCCAGTAATTTGGCTCGAACCCCCCTTGGCACAACTGGACAACAATATAAATGGGGAACCCATTAGCAGAGGGGACCACAACAATACCACACTGTAATATATATATATATATAGTTACTGTTACCTTGGCACTGGTCACCTGGTTTGCAGCTGAAATAGACGGAGTCCCACACATGTAGTACTTAACCAGTTTGTAAACCGTTTACTTGGAAAAGAGTAACACAATGGTTATACAAATAACATTCGACTGTGCACAGATCCCTGCAAAAATCAACGAAGCATAACCGGTTCAAGATTCCTATAACACAAGGCCCAATTACCATATCCTGAGTCAGATGTGAGTGAGTGTGTGGTGGAGAATTCTTCCAATACTATGGCACCAGCACTGGGACACCTCTCCACCAAGGCTCACACAAATCACTAAACAACAAAGCAACAGATTTAGTGCAAACAGTTACATTAAACCTTAGAGTACATATGGCTCCATCTAGCGGGCAGTTCAAACTTGTGCGCATCCCTTTACAGTAAACGTTGGAAAGGGGAAAGGTGATGACTGTTCTTTTAAGTTCAGTTTGTCTTCTGCTAGCTCAGTTGGTGCACTTAATTGTATTCCAATCGGTATGTAAAGAGGCAAAAAAAGTAATCACTCAGTGAAGGTAGAATGGAAGCAAAAGAACCGCTAGTTCTCCCAGGCCGCTGTACTGCACGGGGTTGCAAGGGATCCCTGTCTGTGGCACTGCAAATGTCAGCAACTACAAGTGGGATTATATAGACCACTCTCCTGCAACTCAGTCAACGATGTTGGTAGTCAAGTGCCCTCTCACCCGGCTGGAAACCTCGGCTTACAGATATCCCCGTCAGGCAAGATGTCGCCGGTTCGCTGTACTGCCGCTCACAAGGTGCAGATGGACGGATGGTCTCAGATGCTGTGGAGCATAAGGCGATCTCCTCTCTGGCGCAGTCAGCGTTGCGGTCCACAAGGATCCCTCTGTGGGCAATCCGCTCTCCAACTTTAGGCCCAGGCTTCTTCGGTCTAGGTACACTCACAGCAGGCCCCCTGCCTGTTGAAAGATGGCGTCCAGAGAGAGCGTACTAGTCTGTTATATAAGATCCCCCAGCAGGCTGTGCGGTGGCGCACTGTTTTCTGGTAGCACAGTGGCACTGTGGGTATTGTAGTCTCAATCCAACCCATGGCAATAGAGTCACTTCCTCTCGCACTACAATGTCCACAATGCTTTGTTCCATAATGCAACTGGATTGAACGAACTTGTCACAACATAAACAGACACCAGAGGGAGCCAACCTCTTAGTTAGGAACACAACGTAGTCTTTAGGATACTTTGGATCGTAACCCCTTGCTACACTTCCATCCTCCAATCATTTTCAAGCAAAAATGCTATTTTCATTTTTTTTATTTCCTTGCACGTGATTTGGGTGTTCCTTTCAAAGTGAAATTTCCCCACGTTCACTAAGCTCTGGGGAAAATTCCCTGGCAAAGTGCGACTTCCTTTGCAAAGTCTGTTTAACCGCTTAAGGACCGCCCCACGTACATATATGGCGGCAGAGCGGCCCTTAGGCTGCCTTCACACCTGAGCGTTTCAAAGTCGCGCGTTTTTTGCCGCAATTTTGTACAGGTCACCAATGTGAAAAGCAGAAAAACGCCTGTAATTTGCCTCAAAGACGCTCGTGTTCTTTTTTCAGCTTAGGGCATTTTTCAGGCGTTTTGCTTCGGGTGACAAAACGCTCCAATGCGATTGAAATAAATGGGATTTTGCTTGTTGGGCGTTTCTTCAGCCGTTTTTTGTGAATGCAGCCTTAAGCGCAAAATCATGTACCCTCACCAGGCACCACATCTCAGTTGCTTTGAACCTGCTGTGAAGGCAGCGACCATATTCTTGGAGTATGTACAGGAATTCAGTCGAATGATAGCTCAGAATAATGGAGAATAATATTATTCAAGTTTTGAACAATTTTTTTTTCCCAAAGAGTGGTTCTCTTCGCTCCTCGGTTAGTTTAGAGAGGAGTTGCGTCGACTGGGACCGAAAGTCCGTGACACAGGAGAGTCCCCCAGTATTTATTGAAAGCCGGGGCAGCTCTTGGCCACTATATAGTGTCTAATACCTATGTTGTAAGTGAACGGCTCCTGGTACTTCATTATATTGCATATATTTTTTTTTACTGTCTTATTTGTTTTCTGTTTTTATTTTTTTCTGGTCCTTTACTTTTGATATGTTCCCTCACAACGGCGGTCTGCCAATGTAAACAAGGCAGACCGCCATTCTGTGAGGGAGGAAGGTGGAGATCTTGTGTTTCTGCTAAGCAGAATTATTGGGATTTTTTTTTTTTTTTTACCAAAAATATGTAGCAGAATACAAATTGGCCTAAATTGGTAAAGAAAGTCGATTTTTGTTTTTAATTTTGGGGATATGTTTAATAGAAAGTAAAAACATCTTTTTTTTCAAAATGGTTGGTATTTATTTATAGCGCAAAAAATAAAAACCGCAGAGGTGATCAAATACCACCAAAAGAAAGCTCTATTTGTGGGGAAAAAAAGGACATCAATTTTATTTGGGTACAACGTCGCACGACTGTGCAATTGTCAGTTAAAGCGACGCAGTGCCGCATCGCAAAAAAATGGCCTGGTCAGGAAGGGGGTAAAACTTTTCCGTAGCTGAAGTGGTTGCTAAAATCAACCCTTGAACAACTATGTAATAGAAAGACTTCATTTTTTTTTTTTTTTTTTGAGCTGACATGTAAAACCAAAAACCTAAACTAACTGCATGTGGTCAGCATTAGGCCTTGCCACAATTTTCTGCTACAAACCAGGTCTACCGTAACAGGCAGGCAGAGCAAGTTGACCGAGTATCTGCTGTTCTTCATGGTCTATCCTTTAACTGCAAGAAAAGCAGCAAAGCAGAAACGCAATCCTTATTAATATGACTGACTTCAATGATCCAGAAATCATCTGGGATGTTTTTAGTAGAAGGTTTTTTACCTACTTCACAAGAAAATTTGTGTAGAAAAATGGTAGTGGAAACAACTAGAGGGGTTGTTTTACTATTTTTATCCATTTCTAAAAGAAAAAGAAAAAAAGAAAAACAAAATGAATATCTAACATGCAATCAAATATTGGGCAAAACTGACCAAAATTTTGGTAAAATTTGAGCTGATAATCAATAAGGGTTTGGACAAGAGGCCAAGAGGAGGACAACATTCAGACGTTTGGGAAAATTGTTGGTACACTCATATTAGGTTTGAGTACATACTGTAACATCATATTTATTAAATATTCACTATTTGTTTTTGAGCACATCACAGTTATATCACCTGAAATTCATCAGGTGATTGGGTGAGCGCAGAATTTTTACCTGTTACACATTAGGTTTTGCTTACCAATGAAAAAAAAAAAAGAAGCCATACCTTTTGGGGCAGAGCTTATTATAATTTTTATGATCTCATTGTCTGAGATAGTATTTGGAGACAGGTGCAGTTAAATTTTTGGGCTACTGCTAGAGGAACCACTCTTAGAAGTAGTGTGACAGTGAGGAATGTCCTCAATCTACTTAGGGAAATGGTTCCTTGGGGTTGCACTTCCAATAATCCTTTTTACTGAAGCTTCATATGACAAGTGGTTGACGGGTGGAGCAGAGGACAAAGAGGTAGATGCCTTTTGTGCAAATGTTAGTGCTTAGTCAACAAATTTTAGGCGTGTGTTCTCACTCGTTAAGTGCAATGCCCAGCATCCTATGTCTGCTTAACACTGTGGTTCTTAACCTGGGGGTCAAATGATGATTTGCCAGGGGTCACCGAATCCTGGGCTGTTCCTGAAGCCCGCACCGCTCTCCCAGCCTTTTTGCGGCTGCCCAGTAGGGCTGTTCTTGGAGCCTGTGGCTGCCCAGGTGGGCTGATCCTGGAGCCCGCGGCCACCCACTCAGCCTCTTCACAACCACCCATTTAGTTCACGGCATAGATGGGGGGCAGAGATTAGAGGTCAGCTGACTGGTGAGGAATGTGAAGTGGGAGGGGCTGGAGGAGATCCTATCTCCAGATTTCGGCATAGGGGTCACAGCTACGAGACATCACAAAGCCGGAGACACAGTGAGTAACACTACCTGTGATTAGAGTTGCCATTAAAAGTCCCCACTACAGTTCTTAGATCAGCAGATGACCTTGATCAAGAGCACCTAAGTTGGCTGATCAGAACTCCCCCTAGCATTGCCACTCATCTTATTCCCCCCCACCAAGGAGTAAGAGAAGGAATAAAAATAGAGAATACATGGAAGGGAGCGGATAAGAGGGGGAGGAACAAAGAAAAAGGGAGAGAAAGAATAAGAGAAAGAACAAGAAACACGGCTAGAGAGAGGGATGGGAAAAAAAAAGAAATTAGGATACAGAGAGATAAAAAGGGAAAGAAAGCATAACAAAGAGAGTGGTACATCCTAAAATGTACCATAAGTGGTTTTAATACTGTACAAGGGGAAGGGAGTCAGGGAGCGCTAAATGTCAGTGGGTTAGAGGTGCAAATTACTTGCATTGCCTCGGGTGCCGACAATCCACGCTACGAAAATAATTTTACTGTTAGGGGTCCCCACAACTTGGGAAATTTTATCAAGGGGACACGGCACTAGAAGGTTGAGAACCACTGGCTTAACATCTTCTTTACTTATCTTTTTGGACACCTCAATGGAACCACCCGCCAACTTTCCCTATGTGTGGTCTTTTAGTGTCATGGTGTTCGTGAAGGGTCTGGCCTTGGATGGTCGTAGTTAAAATCTGTTGGTTCCAGTGTTTGGTCTGTGCTGTAAAAAGCAGGTTAGGGTTTATTATTATAGGTTATATTGGCTTCTAATAAAGTTTTTGGCCACCTCCCGGTAGACTGTGGACTTTTCATGCAATGTGGGATATTTGTCAGTTTTACTTTTCTTAGCCCTGGACTATTTATTGCCTAATTTGTTACTGTAGCCTTCAGTGTCCCATCCCATGTTTTATGAAGAGGAGTTATTATTTCACAGATAATAAATTGTTAAAGTCTTGCACAGAACCAAGACATCACGGAAAGATAGCAGGTTTGTGGTTTCTGTTTCAATTGTACATGTTATTCTGTCTTTTTTGTATATATTTGTCTTGATGTATTAAGAGTCGTTCAAAGAGATCAACATAAAATCACTTAAACAGTAGGGAGCAACCCAGACGTACTCCTCAAGCTCCAGTGACTAATAAACAAGGTCCTGTGTTGGGTCTTCTCCTGATGTTCTGCAGATGGTTCCAATATCTGTGGTAAATGTCAGCCTCCGAGTTATTTTCTATGTTTTGTTGTGGTTAACTACTTCAATACCGGGCTTTTTTTACCACCTCAATACCGGGCCTATTCTGGCACTCCCCTCCTACATGTACAAATCATCATTCTTTTGCTAGAAAATTAATCAGAACCCCCAAACATTATATATATATATTTTTTTTAGCAGACACCCTAGGGAATAAAATGACGGTCATTGCAACTTTTTTTCTTGCACGGTATTTGCGCAATAATTTTTCAAACGCCTTTTTTGGAGAAAAAAAATGGTTTCATGAATTACCAAAACAGTAAAGTTAGCCCAATTTTTTTGTAAAATATGAAAGATGATGTCACGCCGAGTAAATAGATACCTAACATGTCACGCTTTAAAATTGCGCACACTCATGGAATGGCGCCAAACTTCGGTACTTACAAATCTCCATAGGCGACCCTTTAAATTTTTTTACAGGTTACCAGGTTAGAGTTACAGAGGAGGTCTAGTGCTAGAATTGTTGCACGCGCTCCAAACACACGCGGCGATACCTCACATATGTGGTTTGAACGGCGTTTACATATGTGGGCGGGACTTACGTGTGCGTTCGCTTCTGATCGCGAGCTACCGGGGACAGGGGTGTTTTAAATTTTTTTTTTTTACTTACATTTTTTTTTTTTTACTTTTTTTTTTTATCACTTTTATTCCTATTACAAGGAATGTAAACATCCCTTGTAATAGGAATGGTGTGTGACAGGTCCTCTTTATGGAGAGATGCAGGGTCAATAAGACCCCACATCTCTCCTCCAGGCTGGAAAGCATGAGATCGTGAAAAAAATTTCACCGATCTCATGCTTACTAGCCGCAATGGCGGCTTTGTTCACTTCTGAGAACCCGGGCGTGACGTCATCACATCGCGCCCGGGCCTCCGACGGTCATAGAGATGACTGGTGACCATCTGGTCACCAGTCATCTCTATGCTTCCTATCCGGCGCCGGACGATTCATTCTCCAGGCCCCCGATGGCACGGGAGAGCCCGTAGAAGCACCGGATGGCGGCGGGAGGGGGGGGGGTGTCCCCTCTAGCTGCACCCATCATTCAGATATCCCCCCACAAAGCCCAGGACATCATATGACGCCCACCCAGGATGGGAGATCCTATCTGTAGAGGTCATTTGACTATGGGTGGGTAGGGAAGTGGTTAAACAACATCCATTTAAGAAAGTTTTATTACCATATGCTGTATTACCCTTACCCTTTCCTAAAAAACTTTTTTATTTTTCAATTCAGTTACAGGTGGTCTATTGTTGCTGGGGGGGGGGTATAATGTTGCATTGGGGCTCTATTGTTGCTGGGGATCAATTGTTTCTGTGGTGGGTCTAGTGTTGCTGGGGGTATCTATTATTGCTGGGGGGGAATTATTGTTGCTGGGGTGGGTCTAGTGTTGCTGGGGGTATCTATTATTGCTGGGGGTATCTATTATTGCTTGGGTGGGTCTATTGTTGCTGGGGTGGGTCTAGTGTTGCTGGGGTGGGTCTAGTGTTGCTGGGGGTGTTTATTATTGCTTGGGGAATTTATTGTTGCTGGGGGATCTATTGCTGCAGGGGGATCTATTGCTGCAGGGGTGGGTATAATGTTGCTGGGGTGGGTCTAATGTTGCTGGGGGTGTCTATTATTGCTGGGGGATCTATTGTTGCTGTGGGAAACTATTATTGCTGAGGTGGGGTCTATTTTCGCTGGCTGCAGAGGATTTATTTTATTGCTTTTCTTGTTATCAACGAATACCATACAAAAGCACCACAAAATAATATTTGGTTCTGTATTCTCTAAAAGGGCTGGTACTGGGAGGTGGGTAGGGGGTGGAACCAAAGGACGGTGCTCGGGGGTGGGTAGGGGGCGGAGGCAAGTAGTGACTCAGAAGGGGGGAGTTCCTGCACCTATTCTCTGAGAAAAAAAAGCCCTGCTTAGTGCAACATATTCTAGTAATTTTCTAAAGTCCCCTGTGCCCTATCATCTTAATAAATCTTGTGTTTGTGTGGTGGTCCTCAGGAGTCAAATGGGGTATAACCGAGGGAGCAAGTTAAGGAACCAAGGAATGACGCGGCGTGCATGGAAAAAGAAGAGAAGAGGCAGGAGAGCCTTTATGGTGTAGTATATACACTTACTGGCCACTTTATTAGGCATACCAGTTCAATTGCTTGGTAACACAAATTGCTAATCAGCCAATCACATGGCAGCAACTCAATGCACTTAGACCACTTTCACACTGAGACGCTTTTCAGGCTCTTTCACGCTAAAAAAGGCGAAAACGTATTTTCATTAAAATCAATGAATGCTTTCACACTGAGGCAGTGTGCTGAAAAAACATCCCTCTCCATTGAAATCGCTTCAAAAGCGTCTGAAAAGCTCTTCAAAAGCGCTCAGTGTTTTACTGGCAGTTTTTTAAGCGCCTCAGTGTGAAAGTGGCCTTAGGCATCTAGACGTGGTTTCTTTCCTTTGATTCACTCTTAGGGATGTTGGCAGCACAATAGGTCTAATTTGATGTTCATATCTGTTCTTAAGACGTGGTGAAGACGACTTGCTGAAGTTCAAACCGGGCATCAGAATGAGGAAGAAAGGAGATTTAAGCGACTTTGAACGTGGCATGGTTGTTGTCGGTGCCATACGGGCTGGTCTGCGTATTTCAAAAACTGCTGATCTACTTGGATTTTATCACACAACCATCTCTTGTGTTTACAGAGAATGGTGGGAAAAAGAGAAAATATCCAGTGAGCGGCGGTTGTGTGGAGGAAAATGCCTTGTTGAGGTCAGAGGAGAATGGGCAGACTGGTTAAAGATGATAGAAATGCAACAATAACTCAAATAACCTCTCGTTATAGATGCAGAATACCATCTTTGAACGCACAACACATCGAACCTTGAAGCAGATGGGCTACAGCAGCAGAAGACCACACTGGGTGCCACTCCTGGCAGCCAACTACAGGAAACTGAGGGTACAATTTGCACATTCTCACCAAAATTGGACAATAGAAGATTAAAAAAAATCGTTGCCTGGTCTGATAGCTGCGACATTCAGATGGTAGTGTCAAAATTTGGCGCATGGATCCATCCTGCCTTGTATCAATGTTCAACCTGGTGGTGGTGGTGTAATGGTGTCGGGGAAATTTTCTTGGCACACTTTGGGCCCCTTAGTACGAATTGAGCATTGTTTAAATGCCACGGCCTACCTGAGTATTGTTGCTGACCATGTCCATCCCTTTATGACTACAGTGTCCCCATCTTCTGATGGCTCCTTCCAGCAGGATAATGCACCATGTCACAAAGCTCCAATCATCTCACCACTGGACAATGAGGTCACTGTCCTCCAATCATCTCACCACTGGACAATGAGGTCACTGCACTCCAATCATCTCACCACTGGACAATGAGGTCACTGCACTCCAATCATCTCACCACTGGACAATGAGGTCACTGTCCTCCAATCATCTCACCACTGGACAATGAGGTCACTGTCCTCCAATCATCTCACCACTGGACAATGAGGTCACTGCACTCCAATCATCTCACCACTGGACAATGAGGTCACTGCACTCCAATCATCTCACCACTGGACAATGAGGTCACTGTCCTCCAATCATCTCACCACTGGACAATGAGGTCACTGTCCTCCAATCATCTCACCACTGGACAATGAGGTCACTGTCCTCCAATCATCTCACCACTGGACAATGAGGTCACTGCACTCCAATCATCTCACCACTGGACAATGAGGTCACTGGACTCCAATGGCCTCCACACTCACCACATCTCAATCCAATGGAGCACCTTTGTTATGTGGTGGAGATTCGTTTCCAACACCTTGTTGAATCTATGCCACCAAGAATTAAGCCAGTTCTGAAGGCAAAAGGTGGTCCAACCCGGTAGTAGCAGGGTGTATCTAATAAAGTGGCCGGTGAGCGTAAACCAACCAGCTATAATATTATAGCCACCCACCTAATATTGGATAGGTCCCCCTTTTGCTGCCAAAACATCCACATGAATGGCAGAACCTAAGGTTTCCCAGCAGAACATCGTCCAAAGCATCACACTGCTTACGCCAGCTTCCCTTCTTCCCATACTGCATCCTGGTGCCATCTCTTCCCCAGGTAAGTACAAGCACCTGCCATCCACATGGTGTAAAAGAAAACGTAATTTCATAAGACCAGGCCACCTTCTTCCGTTGCTCCGTGGTCCAGTCCTGATGCTCACGTGCTCATTGTAGGCACTGTTGCCTTATGGTTTTATGTGAAATCTCCATTAAAAGCTGTAAAATATTGTAATTATGAATATATTTCATTTGGCCTGCATCTATGAAAGTCGGGCAAAAGGGTGTCACAGGAGCCTTTTGTTAAAAAGCAGACATTGCGGAGCCCCAAGCTTGGAGAGACAATTCCATTGTCTTAAACCCACTCCCTTCAATGGATCCCATGCTGGGATATGCAATGAAGAGAGCCCCACCTGTAACCCTGGGAAAATTCAATTACCGTATATACTCGAGTATAAGCCGACCCGAATATAAGCTGAGGCACCTAATTTTACCACAAAAAACTGGGAAAACTTATTGACTCGAGTATAAGCCTAGGGTGTCCATCTGCATGCCTAAAGGTGTCCATGTGCATGCCTCACTATGTCCATGCCTCACTTTGCCCATGCCTCATTGTGTCCATGCCTCACTGTGTCCATGTGCATGCCTCACTGTGCCCATGCCTCCCTGTGCCCATGCCTCACTGTGTCCATGACTAGACTGATGTTTAACATGGGAGTCTATGGAAGGGGTGCCCAGCTTTGAAAAATCACTGCTCCCCGGCCATAGGTCCCTCAGACAACAATCTTTGCACACTTGTAGTGAAGATATGGGGCTACATGTGTGCCAGGTTTGGGGTCCAGGGGACCTACGGCTGGCCGGTAACGGGTCCCCAAATTCACTGAAGAAATGACCGTTTAACATGGGAGTCTATGGAAGGGGTGCCCACCTTTGAAAAATCGGTGCTCCCCGGCCGTAGGTCCCCTGGACAACAAACTTTGCACACTTGTAGAGGAAGAGTGGGGCTACATGTGTGCCAAATACCGGGTCCCCAAAGTCCGGGAGATCAGGCACAAAAAGGTGACTCGAGTATAAGCCGAGGGGGGCATTTTCAGCACAAAAAAATGTGCTGAAAAACTCGGCTTATACTCAAGTATATACGGTAAATCTCCTGCCCAGATATAGTCACCAAGATTTGCATGAAAGGGGACTGACTTAGGTAGTAAGCCCTCCAATCATGATCCAAGCTAGGCCAACCAATGGGACATCAGCAGCCAGGGATATACACAGCAGAGAGGGTAGGAAAAGCTCTCTTTTATGGAAGGATAGCCTGAAGGATGGTTCTAAAAGGGTAACTATGGGAAAGGTCTGTCTTACTTGTAACAACTGCACACGCTTGTACTTTAATGTTTTAGGGGAATATGCTCTATATTCCTCCATGTAAATGTTTGTATTTTTAACCTATTTCCTGCTTGTTTATAACTATAGATAGTTTCTGTGTGTTAGATTAGACTTTAACAATTCTCTAATAAATGTTTATTACGTTAAACGCTTTCACTTCTGGTCAAAAGAACTCTCATTTAACCCATATCATATCTTTGAGATCTTAAATCTTAAATATAGATTATAAAAAGCAACAGCCTTTACGCTCTGGACAAGGGTCAGCATGGGCACCTTGACCAGTCTGTGACTTTGCAGCCCCATACACAACAACCAGCGATGCTCTGTGTGCCCCGACACCTTTCTATATGGAACCAGCATTAACTTTTTTCAGCAACTTGAGCTACAGTAGCTCTTCTATTGAAAAGGACTACACAGGCTAGCCTTCACTCCCCACGTGCATCATGGCCGCCCATGACCCTGTCGCCAGTTCACTGATATTCTTCCTTGGATCACTTTTGTTCGGTTACACAGGGTTCTCTGATCGGCTGGACGTGTGTCTATCTCTCCGAAGCTCAGACAGATGTGAACTCGTTTTTTGAGCTTGGAAATAACGGCCACCTGGCTTCATTACCAAACAACTGACTCAGGACTATCTTCAGTTTGGACTAGACATGTGCGATTCGTTTTGTAACGAATGGATTTTCGTACGAATTTGTTAGTATTCGTACATTCGGACCAATTCGAACATCCGAATAGCTGAAAGAAACAAAATACAAAAATTCCATAATTACGAATAAGCAAAAGAACGAACGCTCGAAAATACGAACTTACGATTGGACTAGAATACGAAGGACCGGAAAAGCAAAAGAACGAAAATTACAACTATAACAAATGATTTGCATTCCGTATTTTCAATTCTTTGTCTGTTCGTATTTTATTTGTGTGTTCGTAAATTCGTAGTCTCGAATGATTCTTTCGAATAGGCAGTGTAGTGAGTGATGTATCTTACATACTGTATTTATTGGCGTATAACACTCACTTTTTTACTCTGCAAATAGAGGGTAAACTGTGCCTGCGTGTTATACGTAGGGGGCTGTGGAAAGTTTTTTTCCTGAAACTTACCTCTTAAAGTTAGGGTGCGTGTTATACGCCTGTGCGTGTTATACGCCGATAAATACGGTAATATCTTAGCCAATCAGCTTATCTCTTTTGTGTCCGAGTCACATTGCATTCCTGAATCTTTTTAAATTCAGTTAAGGAGGAGACTGAGTCGGGTCTCGTGACTGAGGGAGTGGACTGGGAGTAAGTACAGGACTTATTAGAAGCCGCGTGTTGAAAACGAAACTAAAATACGAGATTGCGAATGACCGCGATGTATTTACGAAAGTACAAATCCATTCGAAGCACGGTAGTAGACACGAATCAACGAAAACAAAACAATGTTACTAATCAACGTAAATGGCAATCTCACATAAGTAACAACAATTACTAAATTACGAGTAGTGTACCGAATAAACAAAAATTATTATCTAACAAAATTACGAATTTCGAATCAACGAAAATAAATTAAACAGAATTACGAATCATTCAGTATCACCGAAAATTAAACTGTTACGAAAGTACGAACGAGTCCGAATATGAAAACTCGCGTCTTATGAAATGACGAATCTTTAAGGAACTACGGAAACAAGACGAAACAAACAAAAAGAAACAAAATTTTTTGTTGTGCACATGTCTAGTTTGGACCAAGTTGGTGCAGTGATGTTCTGCACTATACAGTGGTCCCAATGATCCAAGTTCCCATTTGGGAGTATACCCATCTTCCAACATCACACAGTCCTTGTTTCTTCAGACCGTATGCTGGGGGAATCACTGCAGGCCCGTTCCGAGTGGACCTTTGGTCACGTCGGGTTGGGTGTCGGCTCTCCCACCCCCTTAAGCATCCAGGTAGCAGCTGTCTGCACACAGGTTTCTTTGATCGGCTGGATGTGTCTCTATCTCTCTGAAGCTCATACAGGTGTGGACTCGCTTTTTGAGCTTGGAAATACTGACCACCTGGCTTCATCACCAGACAACTGATTAAGGACTAGCTTCAGTCTGAACTATGTCGGTGCAGTGGTTTTCTGCACTATACAGTGGTCCCACTGATACAAGTTCCCATTTGTGAGTATACCCATCGTCTGACATCACACAGTCCTTGTTTCTTCCGACTGTATCCTGGGGGAATCGCTGCAGGCCTGTTCCGAGTGGACCCTTGGTCACATTGGGTTGGGTTTCTTGGATCGGCTGGACGTGTGTCTATCTCTCTGAAGCTCATAACAGGTGTGGACTCGCTTTTTGAGCTTGGAAATACTGACCACCTGGCTTCATCACCAAACAACTGACTCAAGACTATCTTCAGTCTGGACTATGTTAGTGTAGTGATTTTCTGCACTATACAGTGGTCCCACTGATCCAAGTTCCCATTTGGGGTTACTTCCATCTTCTATCATTGCACAGTCCCCGTCTTTTCAGACCGCGTCCTGGGGGAATCTCTGCGGGCCTGTTCTGAGTGTTCACATTGGGCTGGGTGTCAGGGAATAACAACGCATGGCCCACTGATGCATGTTCTTAAGCTTCACAATATGATTTATCACTCAAAAATAAGGAAAGTTGTATATACTGTATATTGAAGACACCTCTGAAGGAGGAGTCCCGAAACACGTTAGTGTCTGTATCTAATCTTTCCATTATTCATGTATGGTTGTCATACACCTTTTTCACTTGTATATGTACAGTTTGTAATAAAATATGATATTTTTACAATTCATACTAGCTCTTTGATGTTAATCTACCAGTGCCGCTTTAGTCCCACCCCTTGAGGGATTTCTCCATTTCCATTTATTAGGGATGATGGCACTCATCCATTGCAGCCATATTCCACATTTACTTTTGTTCGGTCCGGACTTCTGCAGACCGGGAACATGCCACAAGAGCTGCAGTTTTGGAGTTGCTCTGACCCAGTCACCCAGCCGATATAATTTGGCATTTGTCAAAGATGCTCAAATCCTCACGCTTGCCAAATTTTCTTCCTTCAACATCAACTACAGGAACAACATGTCTCCACGCAGCATAGAGTTGGTCGCTCCTGATGTCTTGGGGGTCAGAGTCCTCGAAGGTGCCATCATAGGGATAATATGCGTGCTAAAAAAAAAATACAAAACCCGTCTGATTTGAAATGCAGAGGCACCCACTGGAATGTGTGGTATGATGCGTCTAGGGATGGATCAAAGTCATCGTATTTGACAAACATCAAGTTGCTTTATTTCATCAGAGATGTGGTTCATGGCTCAAACTTGCCGCAGTTTAAGTTTAAAGGTGATGCAAGGATATTCTATATTTTCTGGTTCTTTAGCAACATCACTTTTTAAATTCTCAATTTCAGCATTCATTCTTAAAGAAAAAATACTGCAGAGGGCTTTCAGCTGTCGCTGCAGTACAAACCTCTTCTCTGGCGCTGTCCCTAGCAGACACCTGCTATGAGGTCGATCGATAGTTCTTTTTTGGATTCCACTCTCTGTTAGCCCAGAGTATCAATGACTCAAACCTATGGGGGTAGGTCATCAAGCTGCCCTGGACTCCCAAGAGAATAAGAGTGCCACATAATTGCATGAGTGTGTTCTATGCAGCATTTTGGACCTGCCCACATCCAAGGACAAAAGAGGCAGAAGAGGACCCCACGGATTGTGTTGAAGGGTAGGGGACTAGATGCCTCCTTAGGTAGAGTGTGAACCAGTGGCAGAACTACCATGGTCCCACTTGTGAGTGGGCCCTTGCGTTCCACCACCATGGGGGGGCACTAAAACCTGCTAAAGAACATATGAATGGGTTTCTCCTCCCTTCTGAATCCTGTGTTTTCGTGCCCGCATTGTGCTTAGTTCTTCCGGTACCGCCTAAATCCACAGTGATGCATTGTGGAGATGCAGCTGTCTGTCCCCGTGCCCAGTGTCTGGGACCCTGTCCTCTGCTACTCATCCAGGGTCCCACTGAGAGAGAGGGGCCAGGGGCCACACAGAGAGAGGGGCACCAGAGAGAGAGAGAGGGGGGCCCCAGCAGTGGCAGAACTACCAGGGTTGCACGGTTAAGCTTGCATCCTGGGCCTTGGCATTCCGCCACCATGGGGGGGAGGCCCCAAGACAGCAGGAAAGGGGCCCACTGCAGAACATATAAAAGGGTCCCTGGCTTTATGGCCCATTTAAAGCACCATCTCCCATGAAGAAAGGGGTTAGGCGAATATATTTTGATGGATATTTCTGGTGAAAGTTTATTGAACCGCATTCACATTTATTGAATAATTTCCTTTCATCGGTTTTGGCTGCTCAGTGTTCAGTTTCTCAAAACGAATACAATTTTCTTTCATTCACAAAAAGTTTGAAATTTGTCTTCTACAATAAAAAACGAGTCAGTTGCGTTCGGGAAATCTAAAATAAGCTTCTCCGGGACAATGCTTGAAAACGCTTTATCATCTCAAAACAATGTGTGTGTTTTTTTTGCCCTAACAGGAAGCTTTGGAAAGTGGTGATAAAGTCAGTAGACTTCAGACATCCCGTTTGACCTGCCCTTATGAACTACTGAAAATAATTATTGGATACATGCTTTGTTAGACAATAGCTTTTTTTAGTTTATAGATGAAAGATATAAAGGTGAAAAATTCATAGACGATTCATATGCTAATATATTATATTTAGATAGCCCCCTTTAATCCACATTGCTGGAATCCTGCTACAAATTTCTAGTGAGATGGTACATGGTCCCAAAGAGGCTGTCAAAAGTCTATCCCTCAGTTTCAGCTAACTGTTGGAGAAGTTGTGGACAGAGGGGCACTTTTTTGCACATATGGTGGGACTGTCCATATATAAAACTATTCTAGACTGAGATCCGATGCTCAGTTGAGCAGATCCAACACTCCTTCATGATATAGGAAATAGAACCCCCTTGTGATGGACTCTGGACACCCCAACTGGGTATCTGCCCAAGCTCTGGAACACAAGGCAAGCGACTATAGTTGTAGCTACCCCATTGGTCACATTGGTGATCAGTGGGAAGAATGCTCCTTACATATATGGTCAGTGGGAAGAATGTTCCTTACATTGGTGATCAGTGGAAAGAATGGTCCTTACATTGGTGATCAGTGGGAAGAATGTTCCTTACATTGGTGATCAGTGGGAAGAATGTTCCTTACATTGGTGATCAGTGGGAAGAATGTTCCTAACATTGGTGATCAGTGGGAAGAATGCTCCTTACATTGGTGATCAGTGGGAAGAATGTCCCTTACATTGGTGATCAGTGGGAAGAATGTCCCTTACATTGGTGATCAGTGGGAAGAATGTCCCTTACATTGGTGATCAGTGTGAAGAATGTTCCTTACATTGGTGATCAGTGGGAAGAATGTTCCTTACATTGGTGATCAGTGGGAAGAATGCTCCTTACATTGGTGATCAGTGAGAAGAATGCTCCTTACATTGGTGATCAGTGGGAAGAATTCTCCTTACATTGGTGATCAGTGGGAAGAATGTTCCTTACATTGCTGGTCAGTGGGAAGAATGTCCCTTACATTGGTGGTCAGTGGGAAGAATGTCCCTTACATTGGTGATCAGTGGGAAGAATGTCCCTTACATTGGTGATCAGTGAGAAGAATGCTCCTTACATTGGTGATCAGTGAGAAGAATGTTCCTTACATTAGTGATCAGTGGGAAGAATGTCTCTTACATTGGTGATCAGTGGGAAGAGTGTCCCTTACATTGGTGATCAGTGAGAAGAATTCTCCTTACATTGGTGATCAGTGGGAAGAATGTCCCTTACATTGGTGATCAGTGAGAAGAATGTCCCTTACATTGGTGATCAGTGGGAAGAATGTTCCTTACATTGGTGATCAGTGGGAAGAATGTCCCTTACATTGGTGATCAGTGAGAAGAATGTTCCTTACATTGGTGATCAGTGATAAAACAAAGAATTCGCCCTTTGGGACTTTAAATGAAGTGTGTGACGTTTCCGCCAGTAAATATAAACAGTAGTAAATACAGTATATAGTTTATTCAAGTAAAATTGTTTACATGCATGGATAACACCAACAGTTGCCAATTAAAATAAAATGAACAGGGAATATTGGTACATGGATGTAGTAACAGTCAGAGTACACGGGCATCATACTACCCGACTAGTTTCGCGAGATCCAGCTCGCTCTTCAGGGGTGGATGTGTGTAACAATGTACCTAAGATGAAAAAATATATATGTGACAATATGGCACAGTATTGGTTATAAAGGCACATGGTGGGAGGGGGTGTGTAGATCCCCATACTCACCACTGAGCTTGACCATGGCTACAGATGTGCGGCCCCAAGACCGCGGCAGCAAGTGCCTCACCAGGGAGCTGAGGGGGCGGAGTACAGATGGGACCCCACCAGGAGCCAAACGGAGAGCAGGCATGGATGGATGTAGTGATGTATCCATAAAGACCTCGTTAGTCCATAGAAAGTATAGGCTGTGAACATAAGTATGTTTGTCAGGCATCTAAAGTAGAGTAAATAAGTATTGGCATAAGAATATATATGCATGAATGAAAAGCCTGGGCCAAAGGTGGTAGGGACATGGAGGTAGTTGGAAACTTAGTATGGCAGAGGGATACTGATAGTGGCGAGATAGAAAAAAAGAGGAAAGAGAGAAAAGAGAAGTGAACTGCAATTCTGTGTATGTGTGTGTAGTGATGTATCCCTAGACTCATCGTTAGTCCATAAAGAGTATAAACTATAAACATGAATATGTTTGTCAGGCGTCTGAAGTAGTAAAGTAAAGTCAATAAGTATTGACATATGGGTGTAATACATATATATATATATATATATACATGCATATATATATCTCAATAAGAAGCCTGGGTCAAGGATGGTAGAGACCTGAAGATGATGGAAAAACATAAGATAGCAAAGGGGTGATAGCAATTGACAAGATGAAAAAGAGATGAACTTGGATTGTATGAAGGAATCTGTGATAGCCAAAAACAGACACAAAAATAAGAATGAAAAAGGGAGTTCTCAAGAGATAAACTGTGTGTAAGAAATGCAAGTGTGCCTAAATATAGTGAGTGACAAAGTGAATATAGTAAGTACCTGAGTATAGTGAATATCCCAAGTGTAGAAGGTAATGAGACACAGCAAGCAATCTCCACAGCTGTGTGTGTCTTCAGTGAGGAATGAAATGAAATCCAAACCATGCCTGACCTCCAATTTAACCCCGGAAGAACCCAGGAGGCTCCGCCCCCAGCACCATGTGTGGATGGCTGACATGTGAGTGCAGGAGGCGCCCACTGTCATAGAGAGGTGCGCAATTGCGGACGCCCCCCCATGCCATCAGATGGTATAGTGCGTCCAGCTGCGCCGACATCTGCGAGAACGCAGACGCCACGCCTCTGGCGCCTGAACATGGCGCCGATGTGTAGGTGTCCCCATCCGCCCAAAAGCAAATGGGGACAGCAGGAGACTCAGAAAAGCCTCCCTTTATACACATCGCAGCTCCCAATGCGAGACAGAGACGCTAACGCCAACCAATGAAATCGCACAAGGAGCCAGGGTATACAACAATACTGGGATAAAAAGTGGGAAGAATGGTCTTTACATTGGTGATCAGTGGGAAGAATGGTCTTTACATTGGTGATCAGTGGGAAGAATGTCCCTTACATTGGTGATCAGTGAGAAGAATGTTCCTTACATTGGTGATCAGTGAGAAGAATGTTCCTTACATTGGTGATCAGTGAGAAGAATGTTCCTTACATTGGAGATCAGTGAGAAGAATGTTCCTTACATTGGTGATCAGTGAGAAGAATGCTCCTTACATTGGTGATCAGTGGGAAGAATGCTCCTTACATTGGTGATCAGTGAGAAGAATGCTCCTTACATTGGTGATCAGTGAGAAGAATGCTCCTTACATTGGTTATCAGTGGGAAGAATGTCCCTTACATTGGTGATCAGTGGGAAGAATGTTCCTTACATTGGTGATCAGTGAGAAGAATGCTCCTTACATTGGTGATCAGTGGGAAGAATGTTCCTTACATTGGTGATCAGTGAGAAGAATGTTCCTTACATTGGTGATCAGTGGGAAGAATGCTCCTTACATTGGTGATCAGTGAGAAGAATGTTCCTTACATTGGTTATCAGTGGGAAGAATGTCCCTTACATTGGTGATCAGTGGGAAGAATGTTCCTTACATTGGTTATCAGTGGGAAGAATGTCCCTTACATTGGTGATCAGTGGGAAGAATGTTCCTTACATTGGTGATCAGTGGGAAGAATGTTCCTTACATTGGTGATCAGTGGGAAGAATGTTCCTTACATTGGTGATTAGTGGGAAGAATGTTCCTTACATTGGTGATCAGTGGGAAGAATGTTCCTTACATTGGTGATCAGTGAGAAGAATGTCCCTTACATTGGAGGTCAGTGGGAAGAATGTTCCTTACATTGGTGATCAGTGGGAAGAATGTCCCTTACATTGGTGATCAGTGGGAAGAATGTTCCTTACATTGGTGATCAGTGAGAAGAATGTCCCTTACATTGGTGATCAGTGGGAAGAATGTTCCTTACATTGGTGATCAGTGGGAAGAATGTTCCTTACATTGGTGATCAGTGAGAAGAATGTTCCTTACATTGGTGATCAGTGGGAAAAATGCTCCTTACATTGGTGATCAGTGGGAAGAATGTTCCTTACATTGGTGATCAGTGAGAAGAATGTTCCTTACATTGGTGATCAGTGGGAAGAATGTTCCTTACATTGGTGATCAGTGGGAAGAATGTTCCTTACATTGGTGATCAGTGAGAAGAATGTCCCTTACATTGGTGATCAGTGGGAAGAATGTTCCTTACATTGGTGATCAGTGAGAAGAATGTCCCTTACATTGGTGATCAGTTAGAAGAATGTTCCTTACATTGGTGATCAGTGAGAAGAATGTCCCTTACATTGGTGATCAGTGAGAAGAATGTTCCTTACATTGGTGATCAGTGAGAAGAATGTTCCTTACATTGGTGATCAGTGGGAAGAATGTTCCTTACATTGGTGATCAGTGAGAAGAATGTTCCTTACATTGGTGATCAGTGAGAAGAATGCTCCTTACATTGGTGATCAGTGAGAAGAATGCTCCTTACATTGGTGATCAGTGAGAAGAATGTTCCTTACATTGGTGATCAGTGGGAAGAATGTTCCTTACATTGGTGATCAGTGGGAAGAATGTCCCTTACATTGGTGGGCAGTGAGAAGAATGTTCCTTACATTGGTGGTCAGTGGGAAGAATGGTCCTTACATTGGTGATCAGTGAGAAGAATGTTCCTTACATTGGTGATCAGTGGGAAGAATGCTCCTTACATTGGTGATCAGTGGGAAGAATACTCCTTACATTGGTGATCAGTGGGAAGAATTTTCCTTACATTGGTGATCAGTGGGAAGAATGATCCTTACATTGGTGATCAGTGAGAAGAATGTTCCTTACATTGGTGATCAGTGGGAAGAATGTCCCTTACATTGGTGATCAGTGGGAAGAATGCCCCTTACATTGGTGATCAGTGGGAAGAATGTTCCTTACATTGCTGGTCAGTGGGAAGAATGTTCCTTACATTGGTGATCAGTGGGAAGAATGTTCCTTACATTGGTGATCAGTGTGAAGAATGTCCCTTACATTGGTGATCAGTGGGAAGAATGTCCCTTACATTGGTGATCAGTGGGAAGAATGTTCCTTACATTGCTGGTCAGTGGGAAGAATGTTCCTTACATTGGTGGTCAGTGGGAAGAATGTCCCTTACATTGGTGATCAGTGAGAAGAATGCTCCTTACATTGGTGATCAGTGGGAAGAATGTTCCTTACATTGGTGATCAGTGAGAAGAATGTTCCTTACATTGGTGATCAGTGGGAAGAATGTTCCTTACATTGGTGATCAGTGAGAAGAATGTTCCTTACATTGGTGATTAGTGGGAAGAATGTTCCTTACATTGGTGATCAGAGAGAAGAATGTTCCTTACATTGGTGATCAGTGAGAAGAATGTTCCTTACATTGGTGATCAGTGGGAAGAATGCTCCTTACATTGGTGATCAGTGGGAAGAATTCTCCTTACATTGGTGATCAGTGAGAAGAATGCTCCTTACATTGGTGATCAGTGGGAAGAATGTCTCTTACATTGGTGATCAGTGTGAAGAATGTCCCTTACATTGGTGATCAGTGGGAAGAATGTTCCTTACATTGGTGATCAGTGGGAAGAATGTCCCTTACATTGGTGATCAGTGGGAAGAATGTCCCTTACATTGGTGATCTGTGGGAAGAATTCTCCTTACATTGGTGATCAGTGGGAAGAATGCTCCTTACATTGGTGATCAGTGGGAAGAATGTTCCTTACATTGGTGATCAGTGAGAAGAATGTTCCTTACATTGGTGATCAGTGGGAAGAATGCTCCTTACATTGGTGATCAGTGAGAAGAATGTTCCTTACATTGGTGATCAGTGAGAAGAATGTTCCTTACATTGGTGATCAGTGGGAAGAATGCTCCTTACATTGGTGATCAGTGGGAAGAATGTTCCTTACATTGCTGGTCAGTGGGAAGAATGTCCCTTACATTGGTGGTCAGTGGGAAGAATGTCCCTTACATTGGTGATCAGTGAGAAGAATGTTCCTTACATTGGTGATCAGTGGGAAGAATGTCCCTTACATTGGTGATCAGTGGGAAGAATGTTCCTTACATTGGTGATCAGTGGGAAGAATGGTCCTTACATTGGTGATCAGTGGGAAGAATGTCCCTTACATTGGTGATCAGTGAGAAGAATGTCCCTTACATTGGTGATCAGTGAGAAGAATGTCCCTTACATTGGTGATCAGTGGGAAGAATGTTCCTTACATTGGTGATCAGTGAGAAGAATGTCCCTTACATTGGTGATCAGTTAGAAGAATGTTCCTTACATTGGTGATCAGTGAGAAGAATGTCCCTTACATTGGTGATCAGTGAGAAGAATGTTCCTTACATTGGTGATCAGTGAGAAGAATGTTCCTTACATTGGTGATCAGTGGGAAGAATGTTCCTTACATTGGTGATCAGTGAGAAGAATGTTCCTTACATTGGTGATCAGTGAGAAGAATGCTCCTTACATTGGTGATCAGTGAGAAGAATGCTCCTTACATTGGTGATCAGTGAAAAGAATGTTCCTTACATTGGTGATCAGTGGGAAGAATGTTCCTTACATTGGTGATCAGTGGGAAGAATGTCCCTTACATTGGTGGGCAGTGAGAAGAATGTTCCTTACATTGGTGGTCAGTGGGAAGAATGTTCCTTACATTGGTGATCAGTGAGAAGAATGTTCCTTACATTGGTGATCAGTGGGAAGAATGCTCCTTACATTGGTGATCAGTGGGAAGAATACTCCTTACATTGGTGATCAGTGGGAAGAATTTTCCTTACATTGGTGATCAGTGGGAAGAATGATCCTTACATTGGTGATCAGTGAGAAGAATGTTCCTTACATTGGTGATCAGTGGGAAGAATGTCCCTTACATTGGTGATCAGTGGGAAGAATGCCCCTTACATTGGTGATCAGTGGGAAGAATGTTCCTTACATTGCTGGTCAGTGGGAAGAATGTTCCTTACATTGGTGATCAGTGGGAAGAATGTTCCTTACATTGGTGATCAGTGTGAAGAATGTCCCTTACATTGGTGATCAGTGGGAAGAATGTCCCTTACATTGGTGATCAGTGGGAAGAATGTCCCTTACATTGCTGGTCAGTGGGAAGAATGTTCCTTACATTGGTGGTCAGTGGGAAGAATGTCCCTTACATTGGTGATCAGTGAGAAGAATGCTCCTTACATTGGTGATCAGTGGGAAGAATGTTCCTTACATTGGTGATCAGTGAGAAGAATGTTCCTTACATTGGTGATCAGTGGGAAGAATGTTCCTTACATTGGTGATCAGTGAGAAGAATGTTCCTTACATTGGTGATTAGTGGGAAGAATGTTCCTTACATTGGTGATCAGAGAGAAGAATGTTCCTTACATTGGTGATCAGTGAGAAGAATGTTCCTTACATTGGTGATCAGTGGGAAGAATGCTCCTTACATTGGTGATCAGTGGGAAGAATTCTCCTTACATTGGTGATCAGTGAGAAGAATGCTCCTTACATTGGTGATCAGTGGGAAGAATGTTCCTTACATTGGTGATCAGTGAGAAGAATGTTCCTTACATTGGTGATCAGTGGGAAGAATGTTCCTTACATTGGTGATCAGTGGGAAGAATGTCCCTTACATTGGTGATCAGTGAGAAGAATGTTCCTTACATTGGTGATCAGTGGGAAGAATGCTCCTTACATTGGTGATCAGTGGGAAGAATTCTCCTTACATTGGTGATCAGTGAGAAGAATGCTCCTTACATTGGTGATCAGTGGGAAGAATGTCTCTTACATTGGTGATCAGTGTGAAGAATGTCCCTTACATTGGTGATCAGTGGGAAGAATGTTCCTTACATTGGTGATCAGTGGGAAGAATGTCCCTTACATTGGTGATCAGTGGGAAGAATGTCCCTTACATTGGTGATCTGTGGGAAGAATTCTCCTTACATTGGTGATCAGTGGGAAGAATGCTCCTTACATTGGTGATCAGTGGGAAGAATGTTCCTTACATTGGTGATCAGTGAGAAGAATGTTCCTTACATTGGTGATCAGTGGGAAGAATGCTCCTTACATTGGTGATCAGTGAGAAGAATGTTCCTTACATTGGTGATCAGTGGGAAGAATGCTCCTTACATTGGTGATCAGTGGGAAGAATGTTCCTTACATTGCTGGTCAGTGGGAAGAATGTCCCTTACATTGGTGGTCAGTGGGAAGAATGTCCCTTACATTGGTGATCAGTGAGAAGAATGTTCCTTACATTGGTGATCAGTGGGAAGAATGTTCCTTACATTGGTGATCAGTGGGAAGAATGTTCCTTACATTGGTGATCAGTGGGAAGAATGTTCCTTACATTGGTGATCAGTGGGAAGAATGTTCCTTACATTGGTGATTAGTGGGAAGAATGTTCCTTACATTGGTGATCAGTGGGAAGAATGCTCCTTACATTGGTGATCAGTGGGAAGAATGTTCCTTACATTGGTGGTCAGTGGGAAGAATGTTCCTTACATTGGTGATCAGTGGGAAGAATGTCCCTTACATTGGTGATCAGTGGTAAGAATGTTCCTTACATTGGTGATCAGTGGGAAGAATGTTCCTTACATTGGTGATCAGTGGGAAGAATGTCCCTTACATTGGTGATCAGTGGGAAGAATGGTCCTTACACTGGTGATCAGTGGGAAGAATGTCTCTTACATTGGTGATCAGTGGGAAGAATGGTCCTTACATTGGTGATCAGTGGGAAGAATGTCCCTTACATTGGTGATCAGTGAGAAGAATGTCCCTTACATTGGTGATCAGTGAGAAGAATGTTCCTTACATTGGTGATCAGTGGGAAGAATGTCTCTTACATTGGTGATCAGTGGGAAGAATGGTCCTTACATTGGTGATCAGTGGGAAGAATGTCCCTTACATTGGTGATCAGTGAGAAGAATGTCCCTTACATTGGTGATCAGTGAGAAGAATGTTCCTTACATTGGTGATCAGTGGGAAGAATGTTCCTTACATTGGTGGTCAGTGGGAAGAATGTTCCTTACATTGGTGATCAGTGGGAAGAATGTCCCTTACATTGGTGATCAGTGGGAAGAATGTTCCTTACATTGGTGATCAGTGGGAAGAATGTCCCTTACATTGGTGATCAGTGAGAAGAATGTCCCTTACATTGGTGATCAGTGAGAAGAATGTTCCTTACATTGGTGATCAGTGGGAAGAATGTTCCTTACATTGGTGGTCAGTGGGAAGAATGTTCCTTACATTGGCGATCGTTGGGAAGAATATTTTATATTCCTATGGTTTTAATACTTTCTAGGTGACCGACTCAACTAGTTCTGACTTGCCTGATCTAGAATACAATCTAAAATATTAAAACTAGTCAGAATGCAAGTCTATGGCGGTCAAAATACATTTTCCAGATGCAGAAAAGACGCAACTGCAAGCTTACATGTTAAGGTGAAAACAAACCCTCCCATCCCTTACAGCCAAGGAAGCTGCCATCTTAGCCTCGGCTTGATCTGCAATTACCATGGAGCTCCACATGTGATCAGTTATGACTTCAGCCACTTGATGGCTTGCCAGTTCAGTTGAGAGCACAGATCGAAAGGAGACAGCAGAGGGCACCAGCTAAGTGTAGCATATATGGAAATTTTATTATATAGAAGCAAATGGAAACTCGCGTGATAAAAATCAGTAGAGTCATGTCTCTATCCCCTTTCATAAATGACGGTATTCCTGTGACAAGCACAGACAGCCGAACCTTGAATTGCAGAAGCCACGGTGGAACACACGAAAGGTGCAGGACCGGAGATGACGTCACACGAGAGGACCGCAAGAAGAGGGGCGCGGCTACGCATTTCGGAGCATCAAAGTTCCTTTGTCAAGCCTGGATGATACCTCTGAACAGCCTATTTTATAGCATCTTGAGGAGGGAGGGACTACCTGAACCAGCATGACCCTAATATATACACATTGCTGGAAATTGCCTTAATTTGAAATGGAAATTTCAGTTGGTAACGATTGTTGACGTATAGAAGCCAACCAAAATATATCTTTCGTTGACCAGCTTGGCTGCCATGAATTACGGCACTTTGCACGCAAACATCGCTCTTTAGGCCCATGCACACGGTCGGACTTTTTGGCAACAAACTTCAAAATGAGCAAGTTTGACAAAAAATCCGACCGTGTGTACGCTCCATCGGACAAACTTTTTTGGTTTTCGTCTGACAAATGTTCGGTCTGCAAACGGACAAACTTTTCGCCAACAAAAGTCCGACGGAGCAAAGTCCGACCGTGTGCAGAGAAATCTATCGGACTTTTGTCCGATGGACAAATAAGCATGCCCAGAACCAATGTTAAAATCAACCAACAATAGCAGAAGTTGACCAATGGGTGGTGGTAAAGAGCAGAAAAGTGCAGAAAAACCACGTGATGTTGGAAAAGTTTTGGGAAAGTTTGCAGAAAAGTCCTGACGTGTGTATGCTATGGGTGTTCCCGGCCAACTCCCTTCAGACAAAAATCCACAGAAAAGTTTGTTTGAAGTCCGACCGTGTGTACGAGGCTTTTAAACTGCTGCTTTATTTTTAAGAAAAAAAAGTGGTGTTCATCATCCACACTGAAGAAAAAAATCCCCAGCCATATCTCGGAAACTTGCATCCTGCCATTAGCTGATAGACTGTGCATGTGCGGATAATAACGTTATCGTTCTTTACGATGTTTTTTTCAGACTGACTGCTGCCATATCTCGATAGCCCACACTCCCGCCTGGTGTTCGTTTCTCGACATTTGATAAACAAAACTAGTTACAAAAAAGACGATAGTTACTTTGGAACATATTTATTATTCCCAAAACAAGACACTGGATCATATTTATAAAGGGTTTCATACAATTTGACATTTGCTAAGAGATTGTAAAGGGTCGTCTTAAAGTGTTACTAAACCCACATCATAAAAAAAAACGATCAATAAATGGTGTATTCCATGCTGTTCATACTCACTCAGTCACTATGAGATTCATATTCTGTATTCTGCAAAAAAAAAAACCTGGTTGATCCTGTTGCTCTCTATCTCCCCCTTCTGTCCATGTCTCCACAGAAGCTAGGGATTTTGCAGAGCAGTTTTGGCAGCTCTGCACATGCTCAGCTTTCAGCAAGTTTCTATGCTGAGCATTTCCACCCTACCACATCTGAGCAGCCCATGGGACTATATAGAGTCACACATGTGGGCATATACACGACAGTCCCCTCCCTCCTCCTCCTCCTCCTCCATGCCCACTAACCAGCTAAACACAATGGAGGTGTAATATTACATCTTGATGGATGGAGGCTTCACCTTCCTGTTATTCAAAGACACAGGATGGAGGGCTGTGACACAGCCTGTGATTGGCAAAAAAAATTATAAATATTTCATTCCTACTATACACCAAAAGTATTGGGACACCTGCCTTTACACGCACAAGAACTTTCATGGCATCCCAGTCTTTTTTTTTTTTTAATTCTTTATTTTATCAAAAAGTACACGGATACAAAAGTATAAAATTACATAAGTAAGATACAATTCACGTTCTTACAGACCTTGTATCCTGTTGACTTCTGGTTTAACCATGTCCCACCTCCCCTCCACCCACCAACCCCCGACCCTCCCCCTACCCTGTACCTCTTATGCAGTGTACACACGATTGGTTTTACCGATGAAAACAGTCCGATGGACTTTTCTCATCGGACAAACCGATCGTGTATGGGCCCCATCGGTCTTTTTTCCATCGGTGAGAAAAAAATAGAACATGTTTTAAATTTATCCGATGGGAAAAAAAACGATAGCAAATTCCGATCGTCTGTGTGGAACTCCATTGGAGAAAAAACCCACGCATGCTCAGAATCAAGTCGACGCATGCTCAGAAGCATTGAACTTAATTTTTCTCGGCCTGTCGGAGTGTTTTACGTCACAGCGTTTGGGACGGTCGGATTTTTGACTGATGGTGTGTGGGCAAGACTGATGGAAGTCTGCTTCATCGGAATTCCGATGGAAAAATCCGATCGTGTGTACAGGGCTTTACACTTTATAAAATTATCTTTTTTTTATTATCTCTTTGCGGTGGGGTTTCCTCTATCTATAGACTAAACACCTCTACATATCTCGTTGTCTTTTTAAACACTTTCCATCTCTCCCATTTATCTGTTGGCTCAACACTTTCTTCTTCTTCTATACTCTGCCTCAGACCCTCCATATTATATGTTTCCTCCACTGTGATTAGCCACTCTTGAATTGAGGGGGCTTCCACTTCTTGCCACATTTCTTTATATTGTTTAACCACTTGCCGCCCGCCCTATAGCAAATTGATGGCGGCAAAGTGGTTTCAATATCCTGACTGGACATCATATGATGTCTTCAGGATATTGAGCCGCTGCGCGACCTCCCCACAATGGGCACCACTGATTGGCAGGCATTATTGTTTGGCACTGATTGGCATCCATTAGTACAAAACATTACAGTACAGTGCCACTTATCAGTGCCCATCCATGCCACCTATCAGTGTCCATCCATGCCCATCCGTGCCACCTATCAGTGCCCATCCATGCCGCCTATCTGTGCCCATCCGTGCCGCCTATCTGTGCCCATCCGTGCCGCCTATCTGTGCCCATCCGTGCCGCCTACCAGTGCCCATCCGTGCCGCCTATCAGTGCCCATCCGTGCCACCTCATCGGTGCCCATCAGTGCCGCCTCATCGGTGCCCATCAGTGAAGGAGAAAATGTACTTATTTACAAAGTTTTGTAACAAACAAAGAAAAACGTTTTTTTTTTTCAAAATTTTCAGTCTTTTAATTTTTTTAGCAGAAAAATCGCAGAGGTGATCAAATACCACCAAAAGAAAGCTCTATTTGTGGGAACAAAATGATAAAAATTTCGTTTGGGTACAGTGTAGCATGACCGCACAATTGTCATTCAAAGTGCGACAGCGCAGAAAGCTGAAAATTGGTCTGGGCAGGAAGGTGTATAAGTGCCCAGTATGGAAGTGGTTAACTGGTCCTTCAGTTCCATGTAGCAGGACTATCCATGGGTCCTCTGGTATTTATTTTCTAGTAATTTATTTTATTAGCTGCAGGATCTCTCTCCAATATCTTTTAATTTTTGGGCAGTCCCACCATAGGTGAGCTATCGTTCCCAATATCTTACATCCACGCCAGCACTCCGCGGATTTTCCCAGTTGGTTGCTGCGTACCACCTTGTTAAACATTTATAATTCATTTAGACTGTTCTGGTGTCTACTAACGAGCTGTGTGTTAAATTTAGGATTTTACTAATAGTGACTTTATCTATATGTGACCCCAGTTCCCTTTCCCATTTAATTCAACAGTATTTTGTAAATTGGAGATATATTACCTCTTGTATTTTCTGCGATACATAGCCGCTCTAGCTTTAATGGCATCCCATTCTAATGGCCCGTACACACGATCCGAATCTTGTACGAATAAATGTCATCCGAGGAAGAATCGTACGATAATCGGATCGTTAGTACAGAGCTTCCGTGAGCCGATCATGACAGTTCATCCAATATTATTTGATCAGACATGCACGAAAATTTTCCTCGTACGATACCTAATCGTACGATTTTTGCTTAGTCAGTACAGTTGTCGTCCGAAAATACAACAAAAATACATTACATCACTTACGATTTTTTTTCCGTCGTACGAGAATTTTCGTGACTTTAGTAAACTATTCAATTTCTAACTGCGACTAGTAAGTGAAAAAAGTCGGACGATCTGTCGTCCGATTTTCGGATCGTGTGTACGGTGCATTAGTCCGTAGGGTTCAATATTGAGTTGGCCCACCCTTTGCAGCTATAACAGCTTCAACTCTTCTGGGAAGGCTGTCCACAAGGTTTAGGAGAGTGTCTATGGGAATAGTGAAAAAAGAAATAAATGCGCTACCCAAAAACACATAAATAATAACAACCCTACAGAGGGATGTGAAGCAGCTGTACTGGAATGTGACAAATTCAAACAAAATAGAAGGTAATAGTGCAGCGCTACGTGTAGACCAGTGAAAACTGGACTATATCTCAAATGTGACCATAAATTAAGACACAAGAAAAGGGGCAGGCTGGAAATGCCCAACCCAATGCACAAAATGTCCAATATGTGAACCACTAAACAAAGTGATAAGTGTCCAAAAAATGAGTGAATAACATGGAATGGATAAAGAGATCCCGGCACAATTCTTCACGTGAATGATGACATACATGTGCGCTTACCAGAAACGTTGGACCCGAATGTCGTACGACAGCGGATCAAGCGAGCTTAAGAGTATCCCAAACGACTGCTCCACAGGAACGACACCAAACCTCTGACGAGTGATGAAGTGTGCCCGCTGAGCAGTCGGATGTCCTCAATCCAGAATGAAACCGATGGATCCAATATTCGTCAGCCGCCAATTACCTCAAAGCTGAAGGTCTTACCAAAGAGTATTCTGGATTCCGGTACTCCACCGGACAATGGGATATAATCAAGCTTGAATAAATGAGTACCCCGACAAGGGTATTGCAAAAGGACCAGCTGGAGAAAACTGAAAAAACTTTTCTTCACTGAATTCATGCAAAGAGAAGAAAAAAATTGGGGGTTCCAATGGTGTAGGTCATAAATGGGTTTTTAATCAAAAAAACACCAACATACAAAATAAAAAGTGATCACAGTTCGTATATTAAAAGGCAACATGGGAAGCAAAATGCATAGCCCATGTTTAACCAGAATAGGGAGCTAGAAGTGGAGTGGAGGAAGGGACAGTTATTATACTTACTATGGATGGGACAATGGATGGGGCCATGTACCGTCAAATCTTCCCTTCAACCAGGGCATTGAAAATGGGTCGTGGATGGGTCTTCCAGCATGACAATGACCCAAAACACACGGCCAAGGCAAAAAAGGAGTGGCTCAAGAATCTTAATCCCATAGAAAATATGTGGAGGGAGCTGAAGGTTCAAAATACCAAACGTCAGCCTCAAAACCTTAATGACCTAGAGAGGATCTGCAAAAAGGAGTGGGATAAAATCCCTCCTGAGATGTGTGCAAACCTGGTGGCCAATTACAAGAAATGTCTGACCTCTGTGATTGCCAACAAGAGTTTCTCCACCAAGTACTAAGTCATGTTTTGTGAAGGGTGCTCAGTAGCCAGGAGGGCACCCAGAAGTTTTTGGCCTCCCCAAAGTACTATACCCTAATGGTACTGCATATGGCATGGGGATGTAAAAAAAAAATGCATGCTTCATTTTGTGCAAGTAACCAACATGCATAATAATTATGTAGAACATTGTAAAGAAAATGGCAGTGCTGTCTTTTGGCATAGAGCCCAGAGGACATAGCTGAACTGTCCTCTTGAACGGCACAGAGGAAGAGCTATCAGGTGACGAGACAGATATGGGCCCAGGCTCATTGGCCTTCTCTGCAGTTCAGTTCTGAGTACTTTGAGGCTTTGGGCCAAAAAGGACAAAGTAAACTGGCATAATAAGGGACAATTGCAAAGTGAAGTAAATCCCTCTGGCACTTTGGGAACTAGTCCGACAGTTGATTTTACGGTCTAATTTCCAGAAGCAGTTGTTGGCTCCCTCTCACCAGACACTTAGGGATGTAAAAAACGAATGACCATATCGTTTATTGGCCCTATGTACGTGAAGATGCTTGCCAATTACTTTCACTCTTGTATCACCTGTCTGCTGTAGGTAAAGCAGTGGATAACATCAACGCCCCATTGGTTCCACTACATATGTTTCCTTCAAGAGGGCTACTGTAGATAGGAACCCTAACTATAGCTAGGAGTGTGGGAAATAAGTATATCCAATCTATAGTAGATAATACCTCCAGGAGGTAAAGAGTTGTCTACACGTGCATGCAGTGCCGGAACAAGGTCATCTAGAGCCCAGGGTGAAGATGCCAAATGGCACCCCTCTGAACCCCCAAAATGTATGAGCAATATGTGTCAGCAAAAATCCCCCCCCCCTAAAAAAATAAATAATTGAGCACTAATCTTCACATTTACCCCCCAAGCATAAATTCCCTTTGCAAGCCAAAATTCTTCCCAAGCAAAAATTCCCCCTCTTCTAGCACAAATCCTCCTCGCGGCTCAAGTCCTCTCTTTCCCCACCCAAATCCCTCCTCCTAACAAAAATCCTCTACCCCCAAAATTTTCCCTCCAAGCATGAATCCTCTACCCCCTCCAAATACCCCCCAAATACCCTCTTCTAGAACTAATCCCCCCCACCCCACATTTCTCCTCCTAGCACAAATCACCCCAATCATCCCTACTAGCACAAATCCCCAGCCCTTCCTAACACAAATTCACCCTCCTAGTTCAAATCCCCCCCTCCAAAGCAACAGGAATGTTCAGGGATTGTGTATACCATACAACATAGCAAGGAAAGTACATATGGCAATGCAAATGGTTTGTCTCCTAAAGCGGAGCCGGCAGAAGAGTGGACAATCCCTAGGTCCAAACAGTGTCATGGTGTTTCCATGATGTCAGACAAAATTATTTACAATGCTGGCGCTTACAGGTTAAAAAGACATTGCATATATATGTTTTTTACCAAAGAAGTCCTTTGAGCTATGTGAAGAGCTTGAATGTGAGTGTTTGCAGTCCTGGGATACAAGCGGGCAGCCTTGCTGGGGGAGCTGAAGCCAGACTCCAAACATATGAAACAAGAGAAAAAACAATACAGGCGCCACTTGTTAAAACTGTTAAACTTTAATGTTACAATAGCACTAAAGCACTCACTATTAAGTACACTGTAGCAGGCATATGAGCGGTCCGGTTTCAAGCAAGAAAAAGATGCGTGCAGTGACCCCTAGTGTCTCACTGCTGTAACATCGAAACGCGTTGCATGTTGGTCGTGACGTCACTCCGCTGAGTGCTGCGTCTCAGGTGACTCCGAGTTTGCGTTTCAGCCCTCCTTCTGGTCCCTTGAGAGACTACCCGGATACTCCTATGGACATCATGCCGGCTCTTCGCTCAGCACACAGGGATGTCTCTTCTCACTGAGAACAACAGTACTTGGAGTATGATCGTGGACCGGACTGCTCATATGCCTGCTACAGTGTACTTAATAGTGAGTGCTTTAGTGCTATTGTAACAATAAAGTTTAACAGTTTTAACAAGTGGCGCCTGTATTGTTTTTTCTCTTTTTCCATGATGTCAACCCACTGTCTAAGCTCCCCCCGACCAGTCAACATCCTAACTTAGAAAGGTAGATACTCTCCAGCAGGAAGGGGCAAAGCTGGCAGGGTAAGTATACATAACAGGGGGGTTGATCTATGATCAAACAATGTCATTTTGCCCTTAAAGGGTAAAAAGGGACAGTGTTTCTTTAAAGTTCAGCAAAAGAGGTTGTCACGTACCTAGTTAGAGGTCGAAGTGATGAGAGAGTTCCTTGTGGCTCTGGTCCAAACACATCTCTGTATATGATGACAGGGCATGCAAGGCACAAGGTGGCATGGGTGCCAAAAGTCGAGGTTGCTGATGGCTACTCCTGGGAGGTAGTCATCAGGGTTGAATCAATCCAGAAAGAGAGCTGGTACCACAGTTTATCTTCTGGAAACAAGGGCTTTATGCAATAAACATGCACGGTGACAGCCACAAATGTCAATGCGTTTCAGCCAATAATGGTCTTCATCATCACAGCAGGGTTGATCACTGGCCAGCAGAGGGGAGTCTCAAAATCAATATGGAGAGGCAGAGCAGCTGGAAGACTGTTAACATAGTAGGATGAGTCAGCATAGGACAAGGAAGGTGTCAGGAAAGACGTTTCCATACTCTGCCTGGCAACAGTGTTGCCAGGAGAACACCTGTGCGCGGAAGGACCATCCGGCGCATGCGCGATAGCGCAATAGGCGCGCGCGCGGGCGCACGCGCGCGCAGTGACAGTGTTTGGCGCCAGAAATGGCATTTAAACTACTCTGACATTCTGCTCCTTGCTGTCTGGTCTACAGCGTTCCTGAGACCCTTGCTATTTGACTTCTGATCCTGAATACCAGTTATCTGACCCGGCTTGCCTCTGTTACCCCCGATTGCTGCCTGCCCTGACCTCGGCTTGTCTTGACTACTCTCCCGGTCTCCCCTGAACCTAGTCGCTGCTGGCCTGATAAACTGGCCTGGCCTGAACCTGCTTACCCGCACCCACCTGCTGTTGCAGTACAAGCCGGACTACAGTGCACCTCCCCGCTGCTGCAGTACTATCCGGACTACAGTGCACCCCCTGCTGTTGCAGTACAACCTGGACTACAGTGCACCTCCCTGCTGTTGCAGCTCTATCCGGACTACAGTGCACCTCCCCGCTGCTGCAGTACTATTCGGACTACAGTGCACCTCCCTGATGTTGCATTACAACCCAGACTACAGTGCACCTCCCTGCTGTTGCAGCTCTATCCGGACTACAGTGCACCTCCTTGCTGTAGCAGATCAGCCTGGATTACAAGTACCTTTCTTACTGTTGCAGTTCAGCCCAGACTACAGCACACCTCCTTGTTGCTGCAGATTAGTTCTGGACTCTTATACTCCAACCTGCTGTTGTATCCAGTTTAGCTTCACCGTGCACCTCCCAGCTGCCGTAGGCCTGCTCCAGTTCGCTGTGCACCACCTGCCGCTGCATCGGCCTTCTACCCTGCTCACCAACCAGGCACTTGTGCCCTCTGTCCTCCGGAGCCCCTGTCTGCTCTATCAGGGGCTCTCGAGCCAGGGGATTACGAGGTCACTCCCTGCACGTTGGGTTCCCTCACCAGGTACGTGACAGTACCAGACAGCCATGTCTGAGCCCACGCAGGGAGCCTCTCCCATGGAGGAGTTGTGCCGTCACTTGGATGGTCTTACCACAGCAGTCAGAAACCTGCAGGAAGGTTACACCCGTTTGGAAGAGCGGGTCCAGACATCGTCTTCCACAGGCCCTGGATCTTCCGGAACCTCCTCTGCACCCTCAGTGGTCATGTTGCCACCTGAACCCAGGGTCCCCACTCCGGAGAGATTTTCTGGGGATCGCAGCAAGTATAGGGCCTTCCGCAACGCGTGTGAACTTTTCTTTGCGCTTCAGCCCAGGACTTTTTCCCTTGAATCCACCAAGGTGGGCTTTGTCATAGCCCTGTTTTCTGGCGAGCCCCGGACGTGGGCCCATCGCCTCCTAGAACAGAAAGACAATTGCCTTGACCGTCTGAGTACGTTCTTTCAGGCCATGGACCTACTCTATGAGGATCCACAACTGGCAGCCACCGCTGAAGAAGCACTATGCTCCTTACAGCAAGGCCGCATGGCCGCAGAGGACTATGTGTCAGATTTCAGGCGCTGGCGTTCCGATACAAGCTGGAACGACGCCGCCCTGCGACATCAATTCCGTTTGGGACTATCTGAATCCCTAAAGGACGAGCTGGCCCGGGTCGGCATATCTAGCACGCTCGACGCCTTGATCCTCCAGTCCATCCAGATCGATAGGCGGTTGAGAGAGCGAAGAGCCGAGCGGACAGAAGGACCTTCTCGCCCGGTGTGGATGCTTCCACGGGTAACCAACTCTCCTCATTCCGCTCCTTCGACTTCCCTGCGCTCCGCTGCCGACACCTCCGAGCCTATGCAACTAGGATTGATCCGACCCTCATTCACTCCTGAGGAGCGCCAATGCCGCCGGGCTCACAATCTGTGCCTCTACTGTGGGGAACCAGGGCACTATGTGAGGTTGTGCCCCGCCAAGCTTCGTAAGTGCTCCTATCTCTCCTCTTCTGTCTTGCCTGCTCAGTCTAACAATACCACTCACCTGACAATTTCCGTCTCTCTGCAGCTTCCAGGAAGGAACATCCGGGCTTCCGCAATTATTGATTCCGGTGCTTGCAGCGGCTTCATGGACCACTCCTTCGCCTTGAAACATCAAATCCCTCTAAGGCCTAGGTCCAAGGAGCTTGCGGTCCATCTAGCCGACGGATCGGCCATCAGATCCGGCCCTGTTACGCAGGAAACAGTCCCCTTGAGTACTATCATCGCTGATAATCATCAAGAGCTACTTTGCCTGGACATTAAAGAATCCCCTCTCTTCCCAATCATCTTGGGGATGCCATGGCTGAGGGCCCATAATCCACAGATCGATTGGAATTCCAGGAAAATTCATTTTCCATCTCTTTACTGCCGCAAACACTGCTTCCCAGAACCCATCGAGACCCCGTCTCCACTACTATGCCTGGAGAGTGACATGGAGAACCGTCAACTAGTCCCAGAGGCCTATCACGGTTTTCTGGATGTCTTCAGTAAAAAGGGTGCAGAGACTCTGCCCCCACACCGGCCCTATGACTGCCCTATTGAACTCCTCCCTGGAGCAGAGGTTCCTTTTGGTAGGATCTTCCCCTTATCTGAACTGGAGCTCGGGACTCTAAAAACGTATCTGGACGACAACCTAGAGAAGGGATTCATGCGTCCCTCCACCTCATCCGCAGGAGCCGGCATATTCTTCGTAGAGAAGAAGGACCATTCTCTACGCCCCTGCGTGGACTACAGAGACTTAAACAAAATAACTATTAAAAACAGATATCCCCTTCCACTGGTACCTGAACTATTCCAAAGACTTGGCACAGCCGTCATCTTTACTAAATTGGACCTCCGTGGGGCCTACAACTTGGTCGGCATTCGGAGTCGCGACGAGTGGAAGACAGCGTTCCGCACCAGATTCGGGCACTTCGAATATCTGGTCATGCCCTTCGGCCTCTGCAACGCCCCAGCCACCTTCCAACACTTCGTAAAGGACATCTTTAGAGACTATCTAGACTTATTTGTCATAATCTACCTAGACGGCATCCTGATCTTCTCCTCTTCCTTGTCCAACCATCGTGAACATGTCTGGAAGGTATTGGCTCGGCTTCGCCAACATGGCTTGTACGCCAAACCTGAGAAATGTGAATTCGAACGACAGCATATTCAGTTCTTAGGACTGATCATCTCGGTGGAGGGCATTAAAATGGACCCTCAGAAGATCACGGCAATTCTCGATTGGCCAGCCCCCACCGATAAGAAGGGGATCCAACGCTTTGTGGGATTTGCGAACTTCTACCGGAAGTTTATCAAGGGATTCTCCTCAATCATTTCCCCTATCACCAGTTTAACCAGACAAGGTATCCGGTTCCACTGGTCTCCCGAAGCTCAGGCCGCCTTCACTACTCTCAAAAACCTGTTTATCTCAGCCTCTGTCCTGAAGCACCCCGATCCGGCCTTACCTTATATTCTAGAAGTGGATGCCTCTGAGGTGGCAGTTGGAGCCGTACTCTCCCAGAGACAGGGCCCAAAGGCCTTGCTGCACCCAGTTGCATTCTTCTCCCGTAAGCTAACGGAGGCTGAGAGGAACTACGATGTCGGGGACAGGGAACTTCTGGCCATAAAATCTGCACTCGAGGAGTGGCGCTATCTCCTGGAGGGAGCGGCACACCCTGTCCTGATTTATACCGACCATAAGAACCTGGAGTACTTGAAAATTGCCAAGAGACTAAGACCACGCCAGGCGGGCACTTTTTTTCACCCGATTTTCATTTCACATCACTTACCGACCAGGATCCAAGAACACCAAACCGGACGCCCTTTCCCGGATGTTTGCCGAACCTGAAGTTCTTTCACCTCCAGATACCATCTTAGCTCCCGGTAACTTCCTCCTTTTGGAGGAGGATCTCTTGTCCCAAATCAGACAAGCTTCTTCGGAACCTCCTCAATCTCCAGACCTTGCCCTTCAGTTTAAAGACGGTCTGCTGTGGAACAAAGACAAGATTTTTGTGCCTCCGCAACTACAGGTGGCAGTCTTGAAATCCTGTCATGACCACCAGTTGGCCGGCCATTTTGGTGTTCACAAGACCTCTGAGCTCCTCCAGTGGACATTCTGGTGGCCGCGACTACTCCAAGATTGTCGGAGCTATGTAGAGTCCTGCATCACCTGTATCCAGAACAAAGGCAGCAGGACCAGAGCCTGGGGGTTGCTAAAGCCACTACCCGTCCCGGAGAGACCATGGAGGATGATCTCCATGGACTTTATAGTCGAACTACCTTCTTCAGAAGAATTTACTACCATCTTCGTAGTAGTTGATAGGCTTCCCAAGATGGCCCACTTCCTGCCTATGGTGGGTACTCCCTCGGCCTCTGAGACTGCTAAAATTTTCATCAAGGAGATAGTGAGGCTCCACGGCATACCTGCTAACATCACGTCTGACCGTGGGGTGCAGTTTACATCAAGGTTCTGGAGAGCACTATGCAAGTCTCTGAAGATCGATCTGTTCTTTTCCTCAGCTTACCACGCCCAGACCAACGGCCAAACAGAGCGCACCAATCAGACGCTCGAGCAGTATCTGCGCTGCTTTTCAAGTTTTTCCCAGGATGATTGGGCCTCTCTTTTGCCCCTGGCAGAGTTTGCCTATAATAACTCGGTTGACTCTGCCATCAAACAATCCCCGTTCTTCGCAAACTACGGGTTCCACCCCTTGTTCCTGTCCAACAATATGCCTGAATGTCCAGTACCAGCCGCCCAGGAGACCTTAAATTTCTTTTCTGCCAACAACAAGTTACTCCAGGAGACAATGACTAAGGCTCAGAAGTACAACAAAGAGGTATTTGACAGAAAGAGGAGAGGGGAGCTCAACCTGGCACCCGGGGACCAAGTTTGGCTATCTACCCTGAATCTAAGGCTGGCATGCCCATCCAAAAAGTTGGGTCCTAAATTCGTGGGCCCCTTCCCAATAACAAGGAAGATTAACGAGGTGGCTTACGAATTGAAACTGCCAGAGTCCTTCCGGATCCACCCAGTTTTTCATGTGGCCCTGCTCAGACCTATGGTCCCTGATCCCTTTACCAACCGGAACACCGGTCCCCCCGAACCAGTGCTCATCGATGGAGAAGAGGAGTTTGAGGTAGAGTCCATTCTGGATTGCAGGAGGAGACGTAACCAGACTCAATACCTGGTAAAATGGAAGGGCTACGGCCCAGAGGAGAACTCATGGGAACCGGAAACGAACGTCCATGCTGGAAGGCTAATTAGGGACTTCAAGAGGTCTCACCCAGACAAGATGGCCCAGCTGGGCATCCGGAGGCTGCCCCTTGGGGGGGGCAATGTCAGGAAAGACGTTTCCATACTCTGCCTGGCAACAGTGTTGCCAGGAGAACACCTGTGCGCGGAAGGACCATCCGGCGCATGCGCGATAGCGCAATCGGCGGGAGCGCGCACGCGCGCGCAGTGACAGTGTTTGGCGCCAGAAATGGCATTTAAACTACTCTGACATTCTGCTCCTTGCTGTCTGGTCTACAGCGTTCCTGAGACCCCTGCTATTTGACTTCTGATCCTGAATACCAGTTATCTGACCCGGCTTGCCTCTGTTACCCCCCGATTGCTGCCTGCCCTGACCTCGGCTTGTCTTGACTACTCTCCCGGTCTCACCTGAACCTAGTCGCTGCTGGCCTGATAAACTGGCCTGGCCTGAACCTGCTTACCCGCACCTACCTGCTGTTGCAGTACAAGCCGGACTACAGTGCACCTCCCCGCTGCTGCAGTACTATCCGGACTACAGTGCACCCCCCTGCTGTTGCAGTAAAACCCGGACTACAGTGCACCTCCCTGCTGTTGCAGCTCTATCCGGACTACAGTGCACCTCCCCGCTGCTGCAGTACTATCCGGACTACAGTGCACCTCCCTGCTGTTGCAGTACAACCCAGACTACAGTGCACCTCCCTGCTGTTGCAGCTCTATCCAGGCTACAGTGCACCTCCTTGCTGTAGCAGATCAGCCTGGATTACAAGTACCTTTCTTACTGTTGCAGTTCAGCCCGGACTACAGCACACCTTGTTGCTGCAGATTAGTTCTGGACTCTAATACTCCAACCTGCTGTTGTATCCAGTTTAGCTTCACCGTGCACCTCCCAGCTGCCGTAGGCATCGGCCTTCTACCCTGCTCACCAACCAGGACACTTGTGCCCTCTGTCCTCCGGAGCCCCTGTCTGCTCTATCAGGGGCTCTTGAGACAGGGGATTACGAGAGGTCACTCCCTGCACGTTGGGCTCCCTCACCAGGTACGTGACAGAAGGTCTGGAAGGTAGCAGTGTTCAGGTCAAAAGCCAAGCCAAAGTCATGCACAGGTGAGCAAAAGGATGCGGATAAGAGAGACATTGTCTGGAGCCAAGGCGAGGTCATGCACAGGTAAGCAATAGGGTGCAGATAAGAGAGACAATGTCCGGAGCCAAGGCGTGGTGAGCAGTATAGATGGAGATGTAATTCAAAGGTGGGAGGAAAGAATCCACATAAAGGAGATATAAATTTGGGACATGCGTTGTCTGGTACCATGTTGGAGATGATGGAGAAGTCAAGAGCCACGCCAGAGCCATACAAGGTAAATCAGTAGAAACAAGGGTCTTCAGCGAGCTGAGGTCACAACCTGGAGTCAAGCAAAAGGAAGTCCAGGAACAAGCCAAGTAGTTAACAGGTAGTAAAAGTAAATGAAGGATCAGGATACACAGGAACAAGGATCATGGACTAGCTGAAGATCATCCTGCAACTACCCGTCACTACTCTTTCCTTGGGTGTTTGGCGCCAGTTCTGGAATTAACTGGAGTTTGCATGTTCTCCTTGTGCTTGCATGGGTTTTTTCTCCGGGTACTCCGGAGACATGCTTGTAGGTTAAATGGCCCCGGTCCAAACTGGCCCCTAGTATGTGTATGTATGAATGTGAGTTACGGGACCTTAGATTGTTAGGGGGCAGGGACTGATGTGAATGTGTAATAAAAATATGTAAAGTGCTGAGTAAATTTACGGCGATAAATACGTAACTGTATTAAATAAATACATTTATATTGCGGTCCTTCATCAGTCAACATTTATGACTAGTTAGTATCTCATTGACCCGAACGAAAAAGCATGCACTGGCGACTTTAGCATATCTGTCTATTACTCAACAAACACGCATGCACACAATTGAAATTTTTATATACAAAAAGATTTATTATCCATACCATAAATGTAAAAAAAAAAAAACACGCTATATGATACAATGAGTATACAAAAGCCTTCGAGACATTTCTGTGTTGCCACTGCTCTGGTAAATGAGAGAAAGATTGAAGGCAATGTCTCTCCTTAGGTCCACTTGGTCATCATTAATCCCCTAAAAAGAAAAAAGGTAGAATAATATAATAATTGACCAGGATATATTTTGACGACAATTCATAGTTCTGTCTGGATGGCTGTCACTTACACAGGAGTGAAACATCTGGCTGAGCTCCAAGCTGTAGGAACATCTGGTCTCATCGGCTATGGCTAAGAGCTAGCAGGAATGCCTACGCTTGGAATAGACTTCCAGCAGAGGTAGGGAGTCAATCAATAGTAAGTGAATTCACACATGCTTGGGACAAACATTGACTTATACTCCGATTTTTAAAAAAATTTAAAAAATAAATAAATTAAATAATAAAAAAAAAAAATATAAAGAATATAAAAAAGGGAAGACTTGATGGATCACTTGCCATTTTTTTTCTGCCATCACCCTTCTATATTCATCCTCGTAAGTGTTTATTTGCATTAACAGGAAAGCAAATCCCCCCCCCCCCCACTTGTAATAAATGTTACACATGTTTGCAAACATCTCTGATGTGTTGCATTTGCTTATACCGTACAAACAGCACAGCAAATTGAAAATTATTTTTCATATTATACATTGCATTGTAAACACACAGTATATTTTATTTGGAAGCTCCTGTGTGTATATATATATATATATATATATATATATATCATTGAAGTCGGATCAAAGTCGGAACGCCGTCTTGCCACGCCAAATAAAAAAAAAAGCATGGGTTCCCCACTCTAAGAGCATACCAGGCCCTTTGGTCTGGTATGGATTTTAAGGGGAACCCCCTACGCCGAAAAAACAGCGTGGGGGTCCCCCCCAAAGTCCATACCAGACCCTTATCCGAGCATGCAGCCCGGCCGGTCAGGAAAGGGGGTGGGGACGAGCAAGCGCCCCCCCCCTACTGAACCGTACCAGGCCGCATGCCCTCAACATGGGGGGGGGGTGGATGCTTTGGGGCATGGAGGGCCCTGTGCCTCCCCACCCCAAAGCACCTTGCCCCCATGTTGATGAGGACAAGGGCCTCTTTCCGACAACCCTGGCCGTTGGTTATCGGGGTCTGCATGCGGGGGAGTTATCGGAATCTGGGAGCCCCCTTTAATAATACATTGTACCTCTACCCATTCACCTGAAAAAAAAAGTGTCAAAAATAAAACACACTACACAGTTATTTAAAGTAATTTTTTTAAGCAGCTCCGGGGGTCTCTTCAGGCTCCGGGGGGTCTCTTTCGACTTCTTCTCCGCTCTCCGGCCCTCTGTCTTCTGCTGGGCCTCCTCCACTATATTCTGCTCATTTTGCCCGTCTTCTCCACTGTCTTCTTCCCTCTGCTCTTCTTCCGATATTGACACAACGCTCTCTCCCGCTCGAATGCCCGGTGCACGATGTGCCACTACTTATATTGACATGGTGCGGGGTCACTGTGTGACGTCATCCGGAAGCCCCACCCCTTATGACATCACCGCCTAGGGGATGATGGGTGGTGATGTCCTAAGGAGCGGGCCTTCGGTGACCCCACCCAATGCCAATATAAGTAGTGGCGCATTGGGCATAAGAGCGGGAGAGAGCATTGCGTTAACATCGGAAGAAGAGCAGAAGGAAGAAGACATTGGAGTAGACCGGGCAAGAGCGGGACAAAGAGCAGAAGATAGCAGAGGAGGCCCGGCAGAAGACATAGGACTGAAGAGAGAGAGCGGAGAAGAGCCGGAGAGGGGAGATGAAGTCCGAAGAGACCCCCGGAGCTGCCTAATAATAGGATTTTTATAACAGCTTACCTGTAAAATCCTTTTCTTGGAGTACATCACGGGACACAGAGCGACATAGTCATTACTAATGGGTTATATAGATACCTTCAGGTGCTGGCACTGGCAACTTCCAAAACCGGAAGTACCCTCCCCTATATAAGCCCCTCCCACCCGGGAGCACCTCAGTTTTGTAGCAAAGCAATAAGTGTCCCCAAAGAGGGGTGGGAGCTCTGTGTCCCGTGATGTACTCCAAGAAAAGGATTTTACAGGTAAGCTGTTATAAAAATCCTATTTTCTTTCTCGTACATCACGGGACACAGAGCGACATAGTCATTACTAATGGGATGTCCTAAAGCAATGCCCAACGAGGGGGGGGGATACACCATACATAAGCTGAGCGCTATCAGACATGAGGATCTTTTGCGGCCTGCAACACACTGCGCCCAAAGGCGACATCCTCCTGACTTCTAACGTCCACCTAGTAGAACCTAGTAAACGTGTGTACTGAAGACCACGTTGCGGCCTTACAGACTTGAGCCAGGGAGGCCTGGTGATGCACTGCCCATGAAGTTCCAACTGCTCTCGTGGAGTGCGCTCTAACTTTGAACGGAGGCGGTCTCCTTCTCAAGCCATAGGCTTGCATTATGACCTGTCGAATCCACTTGGCTAAAGTAGATTTTGACGCTGCCTGACCCCTTCTGGGGCCTTCCGGCAGAATAAACAAAGTATCCGTTCTGCAAATCTGAGCAGTGGCTTTTAGATAAGCTTTAACTGCTCTTACTACATCCAAAGAATGCAATAACTTTTCCTCTATCGAAGTAGGTTTGGGGAAAAAAGAAGGAAGAACCACATCTTGGTTCAAATGAAACCTCGATACCACCTTAGGAAGAAAGGCTGGATGAGGGCGTAACACTACTCTATCCTTATGGATAACCAGATATGGCTCCTTACAGGACATAGCTGCTAATTCCGACACTCTTTTAGCCGAACAAATGGCTACTAGAAAAATCAATTTCCCAAAGAAATATGCTGTAATGGTTCAAATGGTTGTTTCTGTAGAACCGACAGAACGAAGTTTAGATCCCATGGACATATGGGAATATTAACCGGAGGACTAATACGCATCACTCCTTGTATAAAGGCTTTGACTAGTGAATGCGAAGCCAAGGGCCTTTGAAAAAATATTGACAAGGCCGAAAACTGACCTTTGATAGTACTCAAGGCAAGCTTCCTATCTACAGCCCACTGTAGGAAGTCCAGACTCCTACCTATTACGTACTTATGTGGATGCCATTTCTTGGCCTCACACCACGCGATGTACGCCTTCCAGATTCTATATTAGATCTGCCTGGATACCGGCTTCCTGGCATTGATCATGGTAGATACCACAGGATTAGAGAGCCCTCTCTTTTTTAGAATGTGGGCTTCAATAGCCAGGCCGTCAAACCTAGGGCTGGTAAGGAAGGGTGGTATATCGGTCCTTGCGAAAGCAGGTCCAGACGACGTGGGAGAGTCCAAGGACTCCCCACTGACATTTTACAATCTCCGCGTACCACGCTCTTCGGGCCACGCTGGAGCCACCAGAATCACTGGTTTCTTTTCTACCCTGATTCTGCGGAGTAATCGAGGTAACCATTGTGGCGGTGTGAATTCATATATCAGCTTGAACTGATCCCAAGGGAACACTAGGGCATCCGAGCCGCAAGCTAGGGGATCCCTTGTCCGAGAGACAAACCTGTCCACCTTTGTGTTGAATCTGGATGCTAGAAGATCTACATCCGATGTTCCCCACCGCTGACATATTGTCCAGAAAACCTCGGGGTGAAGGGACCTTTCCTCTGGGCATAATTGCTGGTGACTTAGAAAGTCCGCCTTCCAATTCTCCACTCCTGGAATGAATACCGCAGATATGGCTGGGACATATCTTTCTGCCCATTTCAGGATGTAATTTACTTCCCTCTGGGCTGCACGACTCCTGGTGCCCCCCTGATGATTGATATATGCCACTGCTGTGGCATTGTCTGATTGAATTCTGACAGGGGACCCTTGGAGTTTGGATGTCCATGCTACTAGGGCATACCGGGCTGCTCGTATCTCTAAGAGATTGATGGGCAGGGCCTTTTCTGCATCCGACCATCTGCCCTGGAGAGACCATTGCTCCAGTACTGCTCCCCAGCCTATAAGGCTGGCATCTGTAGTGACCACCTTCCAAGAAATCGGACTGAAGGATTTCCCTTTTTCCAGATTCTGGGGAACCAACCACCAACGGAGGCTCTTGCGAACGGAAGGGGACAAGGACATTGTAAGTCTAGGGCCTGAACTTTTTTGTTCCAGGCTGACAGTATGGCCCCTTGCAAATTCCTTGAATGGAATTGACCGTAGGGTACTGCTTTGAATGATGCCACCATTTTTCCCAGCAGCCTCATGCACAGGCGTATGGACGGCTGTCTTTTTTGTACCCACTAAGTGGATCAAATCTTTCAAAGACAACACCTTTCCTCGAGGCAAGAATATTTTTCTCTGGCCTGAATCCAACCTTAGCCCCAAGTATTCCAGACTTTTGACTGTTTTTTAGGGCTGACTTGTCTCGGTTGATAATTCAACCGTGAGATTCCAGATACTTGATTGTCTTGTGAACGACCACGTCTAGTTTTTTCACTGAGTGGTCTATCAGCAACAAGTCATCTAGATATGCCATTATCATTACACCTTGTGTTCTTAGATTGGCCAATAAAGGGCCAGAATTTGTAAACACTCGTGGTGCTGTGGCCAAACCGAAGGGTAAGGCTCTGAACTGAAAATGGCGCCCTTCTACTGCAAAGCGTAGAAATTTTTGGTGGACTGGAAAGATGGGAATGTGCAAATAAGCATCTTTGATGTCGATCGCGGCTAACCAATCCTCCCCTTGTAGGACAGTGGCCACCGATCGGATCGACTCCATCGGAAAGTCCTGATATACAGGAATTTGTATAGCCCTTTTAGAATTAATATGGGCCTCCCGTCCGCGTTTGCTTCGGGACTGTAAAGAGGTTTGAGAAAAACCCGAACCCTCATTCTTCCAGGGGAACCTCCATAATTACTCCTTGGAGCAATAGTTGTTCTAGTGCCAACAGGAGGGACTCTCTCTTCCAGGGATCCCTTGGCACGTTTGACCTCAAAAATGGGAAGGAGGAGAGTCTTTTAACTCCAAACTGTATCCCAAACATACTGCGGAGAGCACCTATCTGTCTTGATCGTGTCCCGCCAGGTCTCTTGCGAACAACTGGAGTCCTCCCCCCACCCGACTGAGTGGGGGCAACCCTTCAATGAATTTAACTTTGGGGGAGGTTTTGTACCTCCCCTGACCCAGGGTTTCTCATTACCCTGCTATTGTCCCTGTTTTTTACCCCCGGGAATTGACCGAGGAGGCCGTCGGAACTGTTACACAGCCGATGCCCCAGGGACTGGAGAAGCAGGCCTCTTAAAGAGGGACCTCTAACTCTGTTTTTAACCGGCAAGAGCGTATTTTTACCGCTGGAAATTTTCTGGATATATTTGTCCAGGTTTTCCCTGAATAAGCGTTCACCATGAAATGGGACGCTAACCAGCCATTCTTTACAGGGAGCTTCAGCAGACCAGTTTTTGAGCCATAGAAGCCTACGCATATGTACTATAGACAGCGTAAGGCGGGAGGCCTGATGGACTGAATCCTTTATGGCGTCAACCGCAAAGCCTAAGGCTCTAGGTAGATCAGCTAGGGCAAGGCCTGCTGATCTGTCAAGTCCCTCAAGACCTGTTTCAACTGATCCTTCACTGCTTAGCAGACCCCAATAGCTGCTACTGCTGGTTGTGTCACCAAGCTTGCTGTAGAAAGAAGCAGACTTTCATAAGGACTCCAATCTTTTATCTATTGGGTTCTTGAACATTTGGACATTATCCACTGGACATGTCAGTGATTTATACATACAAGAGATGGCTGCGTCCACTGTAGGGACCTTCCATTTTTTTGATGAACTTATGCTCCATGGGATAGACCACCGGAAATCTCTTGGGGGAATAAATATTTTCTCAGGACGTTCCCAATCCTGGTAAATAAGCCCTTTCAGTAAAGGGTGAAGTGGAAAAGAACAGACAGTCTGGGGGCTTCTAGCGACCCCAACGAGGATACAGTAGTGGTTGATGGTTCCGCAAGGTGCATTTTTAAATGCTGATCGGACCATGTTAGTCAGAGACTGAACCCATAATCTTTCAGCTTGAGATGCTGAGAAAAGGTTCCCCCACTGTTGATTCCTCTATAACAGAATCAACCTCATCCTGATCCCATTCAGGCAGGTCGATCCCTGTATGGGACTGTTGCTCTGCTAACAGGCACTCTGAAGGAGGAGACGGAGATCGGGCGTGCTTTCCCTGACAGGGAGGCAGCGATCAATGTTGACAATCTCTCTCTAATCCTCCCAGAGCTGAGGAAAAAAGGGATTTTTATAACAGCTTACCTGTAAAATCCTTTTCTTGGAGTACATCACGGGACACAGAGCGACTTAGTCATTACTAATGGGTTATATAGTTTACCTTCAGGTGTTGGCACTGGCCAATTCCAAACCGGAAGTACCCTCCCCTATATAAGCCCCTCCCACCCGGGAGCACCTCAGTTTTGTAGCCAAGCAATAAGTGTCCCAAAAAGAGGGGTGGGAGCTCTGTGTCCCGTGATGTACTCCAAGAAAAGGATTTTACAGGTAAGCTGTTATAAAAATCCCTTTTTCTTTTTCGTACATCACGGGACACAGAGCGACTTAGTCATTACTAATGGGACGTCCCAAAGCAATGCCAAATGAGGGGGGGGTACATAAGCTGGGCGCCATCAGGCATGAGGATCTTTTGCGGCCTGCAACACACTGCGCCCAAAGGCGACATCCTCCTGACTTCTAACGTCTACCTGATAGAATCTAGTAAACGTGTGTACCGAAGACCATGTTGCGGCCTTACATACTTGAGCCAGGGAGGCCTGGTGATGCACTGCCCATGAAGTTCCAACCGCTCTTGTGGAGTGCGCCCTAACTTTGAACGGAGGCGGTCTCTTTCTCAAGCCATAGGCTTGTATTATGACCTGTCGAATCCACTTGGCTAAAGTAGATTTTGATGCTGCCTGACCCCTTCTGGGGCCTTCCGGCAGAACAAACAAAGAATCCGTTCTGCGAATCTGAGCAGTGGCTTTTAGATAAGCTTTAACTGCTCTTACCACATCCAAAGAATGTAATAACTTTTCCTCTACTGAGCTAGGTTTGGGGAAAAAAGAAGGAAGAACCACATCTTGGTTCAAATGAAACCTCGATACCACCTTAGGAAGAAAGGCTGGATGAGGACGTAATACTACTCTGTCCTTATGGACAACCAGATATGGCTCCTTACAGGACATAGCTGCTAATTCCGACACTCTTTTAGCCGAACAAATGGCTACTAAGAAAACCAATTTCCTGGTGAGAAGAACCAAGGAAATGTGTTGTAATGGTTCAAACGGTTGTTTCTGTAGAACCGACAGAACCAGGTTTAAGTCCCAAGGACATATGGGAATACTAACCGGAGGGCTAATACGCATCACTCCTTGTATAAAGGCTTTGACTAGTGAATGCGAAGCCAAGGGCCTTTGAAAAAATATTGACAAGGCCGAAATCTGACCCTTGATAGTACTCAAGGCAAGCTTCCTATCTACAGCCCACTGTAGGAAGTCCAGAATCCTCCCTATCATGTACTTACGTGGATGCCATTTCTTGGTCTCACACCACGTAATGTACGCTTTCCAGATCCTATAATAGATCTGCCTGGATACCGGTTTCCTGGCATTGATCATGGTAGATACCACAGAATTAGAGAGCCCTCTCTTTTTCAGAATGTGGGCTTCAATAGCCAGGCCGTCAAACCTAGGGCTGGTAAGGAAGGGTGGTATATCGGTCCTTGCGACAGCAGGTCCGGACGAAGTGGGAGGGTCCAAGGACTCCTCACTGACATTTTTACAATCTCCGCGTACCATGCCCTTCGGGGCCACGCTGGAGCCACCAGAATCAGTGGTTTCTTTTCTACCCTGATTCTGCGGAGTAATCGCGGTAACAATTGTGGCGGTGGGAATGCATATATCAGCTTGAACCGATCCCAAGGGAACACTAGGGCATCCGAGCCGCAAGCTAGGGGATCCCTTGTGCGAGACACAAACCTGTCCACCTTTGCGTTGAATCTGGATGCTAGCAGATCTACATCCGGTGTTCCCCACCGCTGGCATATTGCCTGGAAAACCTCGGGGTGAAGAGACCATTCCCCCGGGCATAATTGTTGGCGACTTAGAAAGTCCGCTCTCCAATTTTCCACTCCTGGGATGAAAACCGCGGATATGGCTGGGACATATCTTTCTGCCCACTCCAGGATGCAATTTGCTTCCTTCTGGGCTGCACGACTTTTGGTGCCACCCTGATGATTGATATATGCCACTGCCGTGGCATTGTCTGATTGAATTCTGACAGGGGACCCCTGGAGTTTGGATGTCCATGCTACTAGGGCATACCGGGCTGCTCGTATCTCTAAGAGATTGATGGGCAGGGCCTTTTCTGCTTCTGACCACCTGCCCTGGAGAGACCATTGCTCCAGCACTGCCCCCCAGCCGATGAGGCTGGCATCTGTAGTGACCACCTTCCAAGAAACCGGACTGAAGGGTTTCCCTCTTTCCAGATTCTGGGGCACCAACCACCAATGGAGGCTCTTGCGAACGGAAGGGGACAGGGACATTGGTAAGTCTAAAGCCTGAACTTTTTTGTTCCAGGCTGACAGTATGGCCCTTTGCAAATTCCTTGAATGGAATTGACCGTAGGGTACCGCTTCGAATGAAGCCACCATCTTTCCCAGCAGCCTCATGCAGAGACGTATGGATGGTTTTCTTTTTGTACCCACTAAGTGGGTCAAATTTCTTAAAGACGACACCTTCTCTGGAGGTAAGAAAATCTTTCTCTGATTTGAATCCAGCCTTAGCCCTAAGTATTCCAGACTTTTGACTGGTCTTAGAGCTGACTTGTCCCGGTTGATAATCCAACCGTGATATTCCAGATACTCGATTGTCTTGTGAATAGCTACTTCCAGCTTTTCCACTGAGTGGTCTATTAGTAGCAGGTCGTCTAGATATGCCATTATCGTTACACCCTGTGTTCTTAGATTGGCCAATAATGGGGCCAGAATTTTTGTGAACACTCGTGGTGCTGTGGCCAGACCGAAAGGTAAGGCTCTGAACTGAAAATGGCGCCCTTCTACTGCAAAGCGTAGAAATTTCTGATGGGCCGGAAAGATGGGAATATGCAGATAAGCATCCCTTATGTCGATCGAGGCTAGCCATTCCTGCCCTTGTAGGGCGGTGGCCACTGATCGGATCGACTCCATCCGAAAGGTCCTGATATTTAGGAACTTGTTTAGCCCTTTTAGATTTAATATGGGCCTCACGTCCCCATTTGGTTTGGGGACTGTGAAAAGGTTCGAGTAAAACCCGAATCCGCTTTCTTCCAGGGGAACCTTCATGATTACCCCTTGGAGCAATAGTTGTTCTAGTGCCAGAAGGAGGGATCCTCTCTTTTGGGGATCTCTTGGCACGTTTGACCTCATAAATTGGGCAGGAGGAGTGCCTTTTAACTCCAGCTTGTATCCCAGACTTACTGCGGAGAGCACCCATCTGTCTCTGATGGTGTCCCGCCAGGTCTCTGTGAACAACTGAAGTCTTCCCCCCACCCGATTGAGCGGGGGCAATACTTCATGCCTTAGGGGGAGGTTTTGTACCTCTCTTGATCCAGGGCTTCTTGTTACCCTGTGATTGTCCCTGATTTCTGCCCCCTGAATTTGACCGCGGAGGCCGTCGGAACTGCTTCACAGCCGATGTGCCCGGGACTGGAGAGGTAGGCCTCTTAAAAGAAGGACTTCTACCCTTGTTCTTAACCGGTAAGAGTGAACTTTTACCGGCAGAAATTTTCTGGATATATTTGTCCAGATCTTCTCCAAATAAGCGTTCTCCATGAAATGGGAAGCTAACCAGCAGTTTTTTACAGGGAGCTTCAGCAGACCAGTTTTTGAGCCACAGAAGCCTACGCATATGTACTATAGACAGCGTAAAGCGGGAGGCCTGTTGGATTGTATCCTTTATGGCGTCCACCGCAAAACACAAGGCTCTAGGCAGGTCAGCTAGGGCATGAGCCTGCTGATCTGGTAAGTCCCTTAAGACTTGTTTCAACTGATCTTTCACTGCTTGGCAGACTCCAATCGCTGCTACCGCAGGTTGTGTCACCATACTTGCTGTAGAGAAAGCAGATTTTAGTAAAGACTCCAATTTTTTATCTATTGGGTCTTTGAACATTGGAACATTATCTACTGGACATGTCAGTGATTTGTTAACAGAAGAGATGGCTGCGTCCACTATAGGGACCCTCCATTTTCTTATGAACTTATCCTCCATGGGATAGATCACCGGAAATCTCTTGGGGGGAGCAAATATTTTATCAGGATGCTCCCAATCCTGGTAAATAAGCCCTTCTAATAAAGGGTGGATTGGGAAGGAACAGACCGCCTGGGGAGCTTTTAGCGACCCCAGCGAGGAAACCGTAGTGGATGGTGGTTCCGCCAGAGGCATTTTAAATGCTGATCGGACCATGTTAGTCAGAGACTGAACCCATAATCTTTCAGCCTGAGAAGCTGAGAAAGGTTCTTCCACTGTTGATTCCTCTATAAGTGAATCAACCTCATCCTGATCCCCTTCAGGTAGGTCGATCTCTGTGTGGGGCTGTTCCTCCACTAACAGGCACTCTGAAGGAGGAGACGGAGATCGGACGCGCTTTTCCTGTGACAGGGAAGCAGCGATCAATGCTGTTAATCTCTCTTCCAATCCTCCCAGAGTTGAGGATAAAACCTCCTCTGTTATATATACAGGAGCTGGTGGACTGGGGACAGCCGCAGCACCAGGCATTCCTGCGGGGTTTCTACGGCTACTGACCTCTGCATTCTCAGGGGAGATTGGTGCAGTGCAAGCATGCCCAATATCCTCAGAGCCCGATGGAGACCCCTTTGGCTTCCTGGAAGATCTATTTCCGGAGCGTCTGGACGACATATCCTTTAAGCACAAAGCTGAGGTATTCCCGTCGTCATACACCAATTTTTGCTGGTAATAGTCTAACACAGGTGCTGCTATATACCAGCTGGTGTCCACTAAAGTGCCTTTCTATGGGGATGCCTGCATCAACCGCCTCTGTGTGCCACTGTTTGTTGCTAGCTCTGTTTGCATGCAGCTGACACTTGTACTGTGTCTTTTAACCATGCTGGGACGCCCGCACATGCGCAGAAGCGCCGCGGCGCGCATCGAGCGTCATCCACCCGCCCCGCCCCTTTTTTTTCATAGGAGGCGCGTGCACGCGCCCGCGCGCGCGCCCGTGCGCCAATGGCGCCCTTTTCGAAAACCAACAGAGGACTAGGAGCCAGGGCCCTTTTTGCCGGAGGGCCTGTGCGGTGGATGAACGCAGCAACAGGGCAGAGGAAGTGGATTCCCTCAGAGAAACTTACCAGCTGCCTGGATCTTTTGAGTTGAGAAAACCAAAGATCCACATTTACAAGAAAAATGGACTACAGCGGCCTCTAGTGGTTTAACACAGGTACCGCGGTCCCTGTTTTTTTTTTTTCTTGACTACTATTAAAATTTTACATTTTCAGTAGTTATAGGCAAACACAGATATTTAGCGGGAATACCGTTAGGTAACAGACAGAAAGACAAATTAGGCTTGGGGGTCCCCCAATAGAACCAAGTTCCTGAGGGCCCCCACTTACCTGATCCCCGCCGCAGGACTTTGTTTGGTCCACAAAAGTCCAAACTTCACCTATCACGGCAGGCATTGTAATTAAACCTTCAGGGACCGGGTTCCCAAGGATTCCACTCCCCTGGACCTGTATAGCACCCTGCACAGACAGCGTCTTGGTCGTGGGTATGACCAGAGCTCTGGATCCCAGGGTCCAGCCCTCCTAAGAGAAGCATTACAGGCAAAACCTTGCTCTTCTGCTGCAAGGCCCGGGTACCGACCGTTTAGCTATGAAGCTTTTTTGGTGGGATCCGGAACAGCTTACTAAGGCCCAAAAGAACCTGTACGCAAGCCCAGTGAAAACACATGTTACTCTTTGGCCAACACCTTAGACACTGGCAAAAAACTGAGGTGCTCCCGGGTGGGAGGGGCTTATATAGGGGAGGGTACTTCCGGTTTGGAATTGGCCAGTGCCAACACCTGAAGGTAAACTATATAACCCATTAGTAATGACTAAGTCGCTCTGTGTCCCGTGATGTACGAAAAAGAAAAACCTCCTCTGTTACATACACAGGAGCAGGTGAACTGAGGACAGCCACAGTACCAAGTACCCCTGCGGGGTCTCTACGGTCACTTACCTCTGAACTTCAGGGGAGACTGGTGCAGCAGAAGCATGCCCAAGATCCTCAGAGCCCAATGAGACCCCCTTCGCTTCCTGGAAGATTCAGTTCCGGAGCTTCTGGACGGCATATTCCTAAGCCTAAAGCTGAGGTATTCCAGCCGTAATACACCACTTTTACTGATAATAGTCTAGCACAATTGCTGCTATATCACAGTTGGTGTCTACTAAAGTGCCTTTCTATGGGGATGCCTGCATCAACCGCCTCTATGTGCCTTTATATTGTTGCTAGCTCTGTCTGTGCACTTCAATAGCCAGCTATAATGTGCTTTAAAACACGCTGGACGCCCGCACATGCGCAGTAGCGCCGCGGCGCACACCTGAGCGTCATCCACCCGCTCCGCCCCTTTTTCCAGATCGCCTCTATGAATAGAGGCGCGGGCTCGCGCGCGGGCACGTGCGCCTTTTTTGAAAACAATAAGGAGCTAGATGAGAGCCAGGGTCCCTTTGCCGCAGGGCCCGGGGATGGATGAGCGCAGCAACAGGGCAGAGGAGACAGCTTCCCCGGAGAGAACATACCAACTGCCTGGATTTGATTCTGGAAGAAAAAAATCCACATTACAAGAAAAAGACCCATAGCGGCCTCTAGTGTCTAACACAGGTACCGCGGTCTTACATTTTTTTTTTTCTTGCCTACTATTAAAATTTTTACATTTTCTCAGTAGTAACAGGCATACACAGAATATTAGCGGGAATACCTTAGGTAACAGGCAGAAAGACAAAATAGGCTTGGGGGTCCCTCAATAGAACCAAGTTCCCGAGGGCCCCCACTTACCTTTTCCTCGCCGCAGGACTCTGTTTGGTCCACAGAAGCCCAAACTTCACCTATCACGGCAGGCATTATAATCAAACCTTCAGGGACCGGGTTCCCAAGGATTCCACTCCCCTGGACCTGTATAGCACCCTGCACAGAAAACATCTTGGTCGTGGGTATGACCAGAGCTCTGGATCCCAGGGTCCAGCTCTCCTAAGAGAAGCATTACAGGCAAAACCTTGCTCTTCTCTGCAAGGCCCGGGTACCGACCGTTTAGCTATGAAGCTTTTTTGGTCGGATCCGGAATAGCTTACTGAGGCCCAAAAGAACCTGTACGCAAGCTCAGTGAAAAACACATGTTTCTTTTTGGCCAACACCTTAGACACTGGCAAAAAACTGAGGTGCTCCCGGATGGGAGGGGCTTATATAGGGGAGGGTACTTCCGGTTTTGGAAGTTGCCAGTGCCAGCACCTGAAGGTATCTATATAACCCATTAGTAATGACTATGTCGCTCTGTGTCCCGTGATGTACGAGAAAGAAAAATTACTTTAGAAACCTGTGCAGTGTGTTTTATTTTTGACACTTTTTTTCCAGGTGAATGGGTAGGAGTACAATGTACCCCATACTCATTCACATAGGGTGGGAGGCCGGGATCTGGGGTCCCCCTTATTAAAGGAGGCTCCCAGATTCAGATAAGCCCCCCCACCTGCAGACCCCGACAACCAACGGCCAGGGTTGTCGGGAAGAGGCCCTTGTCCTGATCAACATGGGGACAAGGTGCTTTGGGGCGGGGGGGCGCAGGGCCCCCCCTGCCCCAAAGCACCCAACCCCCCATGTTGAGGGCATGTGGCCTGGTACGGTTCAGGAGGGGGGGGCGCTCACTCGTCCCCATCCCCTTTCCTGACCGGCCGGGCTGCGTGCTCGGATAAGGGTCTGGTATGGATTTTGGGGGGACCCCCACGCCGTTTTTTTGGCGTAGGGGGTTCCCCTCAAAACCCATATCAGACCGAAGGGCCTGGTATGCTCTTAGAGGGGGAACCCATGCTGTTTTTTCATTTGGCGTGGCAAGACGGCGTTTCGACTTTGATCCGACTTCAATGATATTCAAAGTCGGACCAAGGTAGTGCAGGGAGCATTTTCAAAGTCAGACCGACTTGTGTCGGACCAGTTAAGACGGCTCCCATAGGGAAACATTGATTTTCACCCGTCATGCGACATGAGCTCCCAATGTCGGAGCGCTTGTCGTACCATGTGAACCCGGCCTAAAGCCTCGTACACACGATCGGATTTTCCGCAGACAAAGCCTCAGACTTTTGGCCAGGAACTTGTCTTGCATACAAACGGCACACAATTGTCGGCCAACAAACACGAACGTAGTTACGTACTACGTGGTTTTCTTTCTCGTACATCACGGGACACAGAGCGGCATAGTCATTACTATGTGGGTTATATAGTTTACCTTCAGGTGCTGGCACTGGCAACTTCCAAACCGGAAGTACCCTCCCCTATATAAGCCCCTCCCATCCGGAAGCACCTCAGTTTTTTGCCAGTGTCTAAGGTGTTGGCCAAGAAGTAACGTGTTTTTCACTGAGCTTGCGTACAGGTTCTTTTGGGCCTCAGTAAGCTATTCCGGATCCGACCAAAAAAGCTTCATAGCTAAACGGTCGGTACCCGGGCCTTGCAGAGAAGAGCAAGGTTTTGCCTGTAATGCTTCTCTTAGGAGAGCTGGACCCTGGGATCCAGAGCTCTGGTCATACCCACGACCAAGATGTTTTCTGTGCAGGGTGCTATACAGGTCCAGGGGAGTGGAATCCTTGGGAACCCGGTCCCTGAAGGTTTAATTACAATGCCTGCCGTGATAGGTGAAGTTTGGGCTTCTGTGGACCAAACAGAGTCCTGCGGCGGGGAAAAGGTAAGTGGGGGCCCCTCAGGAACTTGGTTCTATTGAGGGGACCCCCAAGCCTAATATGTCTTTCTGCCTGTTACCTAACGGTATTCCCGCTAAATATCTGTGCATGCCTGTAACTACTAAAAAATTTAATAATTTTAAGAGTGGTCAAGAAAAAAAAAAAAAAATGGTTAAACCGCGGTACCTGTGTTAAACCACTAGAGGCCGCTGAAAAACGTTGTTTTCTTGTCATGTGGATTTTTTCTTTCCAAGTCAAAATCCAGGCAGATGGTGAGTTCTCTGGATGGGAAACTGTTTCCTCTGCCATGTTGCAATGCTCGTCCATCCCCTGGCCCTGTGGCAAACAGGGCCCTGGCTTCTGTCCCTAGTTCCTTTCAAAAAAGAGCGCTGAAGGCGCACGTGCCCGCGCGCGTGCGCGCGCCTCTATTTATAGAGGTGAGCTGGGAAATGGGGCGGAGCTTGGTGGATGACGCTCTGTGCGCGCCGCAGCGCTTCTGCGGGCGTCCCAGCATGATAAAAAGCACAATTAGGTGTTGTCAGCTGGTTATGGAGGCAGAAACAGAGCTGGCAACATTTAGAAAGGCATACAGCAGGCGGTTGATGCAGGCATCCCCATAGAAAGGCACATTAGTAGACACCAACTGTTTATATAGCAGCAATTGTGCTAGACTATTCTCAGTAAGTGGTGTATTTCGGCTGGAATACCTCAGCTTTGGGCTTAGGAATATGCCGTCTAAAGTCTCCGGGACTAAGAATCCCAGGAAGCATAGGGGGTCTCCATCGGGCTCTGAGGATCTTGGGCATGCTTCGGCTGCACCAATCTCCCCTGAAAAATCAGAGGTTAGTGACCGTAGAGCACCCTCAGGAGTAACTGGTACTGTGGCTGTCCTCAGTTCACCTGCTCCTGTGTATATAACAGAGGAGGTTTTTTCCTCAGCTCTGGGAGGACTGGAAGAGAGATTGACAACATTGATCGCTGCTTCCCTGTCAGAGGGAAAGCGCGCCCGATCTCTGTCTCCTCCCTCAGAGTTCCTGTTAGCAGAGCAACAGTCCCATACAGGGATCGACCTACCTGAGGGGGATCAGGATGAGGTTGATTCTGTTGTAGAGGAATCAACAGTGGAAGAGCCATTCTCAGCATCACATGCTGAAAGATTATGGGTTCAGTCCCTGACTAATATGGTCCGATCAGCATTTAAAATGCCCCTTGCGGAGCCATCATCCACTTCTGTCTCCTCGTTGGGGTCGCTAAAAGCTCCCCAGACTGTTTGTTCCTTTCCAATCCATCCTTTACTGGAAGGGCTCATTTACCAGGATTGGGAACATCCTGATAAAATATTTACTCCCCCCAAGAGATTTCCGGTGGTCTATCCCATGGAGGATAAGTTCATCAAAAAATGGAGGGTCCCTACAGTGGACGCAGCCATCTCTTGTGTGAATAAATCACTGACATGTCCAGTGGATAATGTCCAAATGTTCAAGGACCCAATAGATAAAAAATTGGAGTCCTTATTAAAATCTGCTTTCTCTACAGCAGGCTTGGTGACACAACCAGCAGTGGCAGCTATTGGGGTCTGCCAAGCAGTGAAGGATCAGTTGAAACAGGTCTTAAGGGACTTGCCAGATCAGCAGGCCCTTGCCCTAGCTGATCTACCTAGAGCCTTATGCTTTGTGGTTGACGCTATAAAGGATTCAATCCATCAGGCCACCCGCCTTACGCTGTCTGTATTACATATGCGCAGGCTTTTATGGCTCAAAAACTGGTCTGCTGAAGCTCCCTGTAAAAAATTGCTGGTCAGCTTCCCATTTCATGGTGAACGCTTATTCGGGGAAGACCTGGACAAATATATCCAGAAAATTTCCAGCGGTAAAAATAGGATTTTTATAACAGCTTACCTGTAAAATCCTTTTCTTGGAGTACATCACGGGACACAGAGCGGCATAGTCATTACTATGTGGGTTATATAGATACCTTCAGGTGCTGGCACTGGCAACTTCCAAAACCAGAAGTACCCTCCCCTATATAAGCCCCTCCCATCCGGGAGCACCTCAGTTTTGTAGCAAAGCAATAAGTGTCCCCAAAGAGGGGTGGGAGCTCTGTGTCCCGTGATGTACTCCAAGAAAAGGATTTTACAGGTAAGCTGTTATAAAAATCCTATTTTCTTTCTCGTACATCACGGGACACAGAGCGGCATAGTCATTACTATGTGGGATGTCCTAAAGCAATGCCCAATGAGGGGGGGATACACCATACATAAGCTGAGCGCTATCAGACATGAGGATCTTTTGCGGCCTGCAACACACTGCGCCCAAAGGCGACATCCTCCTGACTTCTAACGTCCACCTGGTAGAACCTAGTAAACGTGTGTACTGAAGACCACGTTGCGGCCTTACAGATTTGAGCCAGGGAGGCCTGGTGATGCACTGCCCATGAAGTTCCAACTGCTCTCGTGGAGTGGGCCCTAACTTTGAACGGAGGCGGTCTCCTTCTCAAGCCATAGGCTTGCATAATGACCTGTCGAATCCACTTGGCTAAAGTAGATTTTGACGCTGCCTGACCCTTTCTGGGGCCTTCCGGCAGAATAAACAAAGTATCCGTTCTGCGAATCTGAGCAGTGGCTTTTAGATAAGCTTTAACTGCTCTTACTACATCCAAAGAATGCAATAACTTTTCCTCTACCGAACTAGGTTTGGGGAAAAAAGAAGGAAGAACCACATCTTGGTTCAAATGAAACCTTGATACCACCTTAGGAAGAAAGGCTGGATGAGGACGTAACACTACTCTGTCCTTATGGATAACCAGATATGGCTCTTTACAGGACATAGCTGCTAATTCCGACACTCTTTTAGCCGAACAAATGGCTACTAGAAAAAACAATTTCCTGGTGAGAAGAACCAAGGAACTATGCTGTAATGGTTCAAATGGTTGTTTCTGTAGAACCGACAGAACCAGGTTTAGATCCCATGGACATATGGGAATATTAACCGGAGGACTAATACACATCACTCCTTGTCTAAAGGCTTTGACTAGTGAATGCGAAGCCAAGGGCCTTTGAAAAAATATTGACAAGGCCGAAAACTGACCTTTGATAGTACTCAAGGCAAGCTTCCTATCTACAGCCCACTGTAGGAAGTCCAGACTCCTACCTATTACGTACTTATGTGGATGCCATTTCTTGGCCTCACACCACGCGATGTACGCCTTCCAGATTCTATAGTAGATCTGCCTGGATACCAGCTTCCTGGCATTGATCATGGTAGATACCACAGGATTAGAGAGCCCTCTCTTTTTTAGAATGTGGGCTTCAATAGCCAGGCCGTCAAACCTAGGGCTGGTAAGGAAGAGTGGTATATCGGTCCTTGCGAAAGCAGGTCCGGACGACGTGGGAGAGTCCAAGGACTCCCCACTGACATTTTACAATCTCCGCGTACCACGCTCTTCGGGGCCACGCTGGAGCCACCAGAATCACTGGTTTCTTTTCTACCCTGATTCTGCGGAGTAATCGAGGTAACCATTGTGGCGGTGGGAATGCATATATCAGCTTGAACTGATCCCAAGGGAACACTAGGGCATCCGAGCCGCAAGCTAGGGGATCCCTTGTCCGAGAGACAAACCTGTCCACCTTTGCGTTGAATCTGGATGCTAGAAGATCTACATCCGGTGTTCCCCACCGCTGACATATTGTCCAGAAAAACCTCGGGGTGAAGGGACCATTCCCCTGGGCATAATTGCTGGCGACTTAGAAAGTCCGCCTTCCAATTCTCCACTCCTGGAATAAATACCGCAGATATGGCTGGGACATATCTTTCTGCCCATTTCAGGATGTAATTTACTTCCCTCTGGGCTGCACGACTCCTGGTGCCCCCCTGATGATTGATATATGCCACTGCTGTGGCATTGTCTGATTGAATTCTGACAGGGGACCCTTGGAGTTTGGATGTCCATGCTACTAGGGCATACCGGGCTGCTCGTATCTCTAAGAGATTGATGGGCAGGGCCTTTTCTGCATCCGACCATCTGCCCTGGAGAGACCATTGCTCCAGTACTGCTCCCCAGCCTATAAGGCTGGCATCTGTAGTGACCACCTTCCAAGAAATCGGACTGAAGGATTTCCCTTTTTCCAGATTCTGGGGAACCAACCACCAACGGAGGCTCTTGCGAACGGAAGGGGACAAGGACATTGTAAGTCTAGGGCCTGAACTTTTTTGTTCCAGGCTGACAGTATGGCCCCTTGCAAATTCCCTGAATGGAATTGACCGTAGGGTACTGCTTCGAATGATGCCACCATTTTTCCCAGCAGCCTCATGCACAGGCGTATGGACGGCTGTCTTTTTTGTACCCACTAAGTGGATCAAATCTTTCAAAGACAACACCTTTCCTCGAGGCAAGAATATTTTTCTCTGGCCTGAATCCAACCTTAGCCCCAAGTATTCCAGACTTTTGACTGGTTTTTAGGGCTGACTTGTCTCGGTTGATAATTCAACCGTGAGATTCCAGATACTTGATTGTCTTGTGAACGACCACGTCTAGTTTTTTCACTGAGTGGTCTATCAGCAACAAGTCATCCAGATATGCCATTATCATTACACCTTGTGTTCTTAGATTGGCCAATAAAGGGCCAGAATTTTTGTAAACACTCGTGGTGCTGTGGCCAGACCGAAGGGTAAGGCTCTGAACTGAAAATGGCGCCCTTCTACTGCAAAGCGTAGAAATTTTTGGTGGACTGGAAAGATGGGAATGTGCAAATAAGCACAGCCGATGCCCCAGGGACTGGAGAAGCAGGCCTCTTAAAGAGGGACCTCTAACTCTGTTTTTAACCGGCAAGAGTGTATTTTTACCGCTGGAAATTTTCTGGATATATTTGTCCAGGTCTTCCCTGAATAAGCGTTCACCATGAAATGGGACGCTAACCAGCCATTCTTTACAGGGAGCTTCAGCAGACCAGTTTTTGAGCCATAGAAGCCTACGCATATGTACTACAGACAGCGTAAGGCGGGAGGCCTGATGGATTGAATCCTTTATGGCGTCAACCGCAAAGCCTAAGGCTCTAGGTAGATCAGCTAGGGCAAGGGCCTGCTGATCTGTCAAGTCCCTCAAGACCTGTTTCAACTGATCCTTCACTGCTTAGCAGACCCCACTGCTGGTTGTGTCACCAAGCTTGCTGTAGAAAGAAGCAGATTTTCATAAGGACTCCAATCTTTTATCTATTGGGTTCTTGAACATTTGGACATTATCCACTGGACATGTCAGTGATTTATACACACAAGAGATGGCTGCGTCCACTGTAGGGACCTTCCATTTTTTGATGAACTTATCCTCCATGGGATAGACCACCGGAAATCTCTTGGGGGGAATAAATATTTTCTCAGGATGTTCCCAATCCTGGTAAATGAGCCCTTTCAGTAAAGGGTGAAGTGGAAAAGAACAGACAGTCTGGGGGCTTCTAGCGACCCCAACGAGGATACAGTAGTGGTTGATAGTTCCGCAAGGTGCATTTTTAAATGCTGATCGGACCATGTTAGTCAGAGACTGAACCCATAATCTTTCAGCTTGAGATGCTGAGAAAAGGTTCCTCCACTGTTGATTCCTCTATAACAGAATCAACCTCATCCTGATCCCCTTCAGGCAGGTCGATCCCTGTATGGGACTGTTGCTCCGCTAACAGGTACTCTGAAGGAGGAGACGGAGATCGGGCGTGCTTTCCCTGACAGGGAGGCAGCGATCAATGTTGACAATCTCTCTCTAATCCTCCCAGAGCTGAGGAAAAAACCTCCTCTATTACATACACAGGAGCAGGTGAACTGAGGACAGCCACAGTACCAAGTACCCCTGCGGGGTCTCTACGGTCACTTACCTCTGAACTTCAGGGGAGACTGGTGCAGCAGAAGCATGCCCAAGATCCTCAGAGCCCGATGAGACCCCCTTCGCTTCCTGGAAGATTCAGTTCCGGAGCTTCTGGACGGCATATTCCTAAGCCTAAAGCTGAGGTATTCCAGCCGTAATACACCACTTTTACTGAGAATAGTCTAGCACAATTGCTGCTATATAACAGTTGGTGTCTACTAAAGTGCCTTTCTAGGGGATGCCTGCATCAACCGCCTCTGTGTGCCTTTATACTGTTGCTAGCTCTGTCTGTGCACTTCAATATCCAGCTATGATTGTGCTTTAAAACACGCTGGACGCCCGCACATGCGCAGTAGCGCCGCGGCGCACACCGAGCGTCATCCACCCGCTCCGCCCCTTTTTCCAGATCGCCTCTATATATAGAGGCGCGTGCACGCGCACGCGCGCGGGCACGTGCGCCTTCGGCGCCTTTTTTGAAAAAAATAAGGAGCTAGATGGGAGCCAGGGTCCCTGCCGCAGGGCCCAGGGATGAATGAGCGCAGCAACAGGGCAGAGGAGACAGCTTCCCAGCAGAGAACTTACCAACTGCCTGGATTTGATTTTGGAAGAAAAAAAATCCATATTACAAGAAAAAGAACCATAGCGGCCTCTAGTGTCTAACACAGGTACGGCGGTCTTACATTTTTTTTTTTTTCTTGCCTACTACTAAAATTTTTACATTTTCTCAGTAGTAACAGGCATACACAGAATATTAGCGGGAATACCTTAGGTAACAGGCAGAAAGACAAAATAGGCTTGGGGGTCCCTCAATAGAACCAAGTTCCTGAGGGCCCCCACTTACCTTTTCCTCGCGCAGGACTCTGTTTGGTCCACAGAAGCCCAAACTTCACCTATCACGGCAGGCATTGTAATTAAACCTTCAGGGACCGGGTTCCCAAGGATTCCACTCCCCTGGACCTGTATAGCACCCTGCACAGAAAACATCTTGGTCGTGGGTATGACCAGAGCTCTGGATCCCAGGGTCCAGCCCTCCTAAGAGAGGCATTACAGGCAAAACCTTGCTCTTCTCTTGCAAGGCCCGGGTACCGACCGTTTAGCTATGAAGCTTTTTTGGTCGGATCCGGAATAGCTTACTGAGGCCCAAAAGAACCTGTACGCAAGCTCAGTGAAAAACACATGTTACTTCTTGGCCAACACCTTAGACACTGGCAAAAAACTGAGGTGCTCCCGGATGGGAGGGGCTTATATAGGGGAGGGTACTTCCGGTTTTGGAAGTTGCCAGTGCCAGCACCTGAAGGTATCTATATAACCCACATAGTAATGACTATGCCGCTCTGTGTCCCGTGATGTACGAGAAAGAAAGTACACTCTTGCCGGTTAAAAACAGAGTTAGAGGTCCCTCTTTTAAGAGGCCTGCTTCTCCAGTCCCTAGGACATCGGCTGTGAAACAGTTCCGACGGCCTCCTCGGTCAAATCCCGGGGGTAAAAATCAGGGACAATCGCAGGGTAACAAGAAACCCTGGGTCAGGAGAGGTACAAAACCTCCTCCAAAGTCAAATGCATAAAGGGTTGCCCCCACTCAATCGGGTGGGGGGAAGACTTCAGTTGTTCACAGAGACCTGGCGGGACACGATCAGAGACAGATGGGTGCTCTCCGCAGTAAGTCTGGGATACAAATTGGAGTTAAAAGACTCCCCTCCTTCCCATTTTATAAGGTCAAACGTGCCAAGGGATCCCCGGAAGAGAGGATCCCTCCTGTTGGCACTAGAACAACTATTGCTCCAAGGAGTAATTATGGAGGTTCCCCTGGAAGAATGGGGGTTCGGGTTTTACTCAAACCTCTTTACAGTCCCGAAGCCAAACGGGGACGTGAGGCCCATATTAAATCTAAAAGGGCTAAACAAGTTCCTACATATCAGGACTTTCCGGATGGAGTTGATCCGATCGGTGGCCACTGCCCTACAAGGGGAGGAATGGTTAGCCTCGATCGACATCAAAGATGCTTATTTGCACATTCCCATCTTTCCAGTCCACCAAAAATTTCTACGCTTTGCAGTAGAAAGGCGCCATTTTCAGTTCAGAGCCTTACCCTTCGGTCTGGCCACAGCACCAAGAGTGTTCACAAAAATTCTGGCCCCATTATTGGCCAATCTAAGAACACAAGGTGTAACGATAATGGCATATCTAGACGACTTGTTGCTGATAGACCACTCAGTGGAAAAACTAGAAGTGGTCGTTCACAAGACAATCAAGTATCTGGAATCTCACGGTTGGATTATCAACCGAGACAAGTCAGCCCTAAAACCAGTCAAAAGTCTGGAATACTTGGGGCTAAGGCTGGATTCAGACCAGAGAAACATTTTCTTGCCTCAAGAAAAGGTGTCGTCTTTGAGAGATTTGATCCACCTAGTGGGTACAAAAAGACAGCCGTCCATACGCATGTGCATGAGGCTGCTGGGAAAAATGGTGGCATCATTCGAAGCAGTACCCTACGGTCAATTCCATTCAAGGAATTTGCAAAGGGCTATACTGTCAGCCTGGAACAAAAAAGTTCAGGCCCTAGACTTACCAATGTCCTTGTCCCCTTCCGTTCGCCAGAGCCTCCGTTGGTGGTTGGTTCCCCAGAATCTGGAAAAAGGGAAATCCTTCAGTCCGATTTCTTGGAAGGTGGTCACTACAGATGCCAGCCTTATAGGCTGGGGAGCAGTACTGGAGCAATGGTCTCTCCAGGGCAGATGGTCGGATACAGAAAAGGCCCTGCCCATCAATCTCTTAGAGATACGAGCAGCCCGGTATGCCCTAGTAGCATGGACATCCAAACTCCAAGGGTCCCCTGTCAGAATTCAATCGGACAATGCCACGGCAGTGGCATATATCAATCATCAGGGTGGCACCAGGAGTCGTGCAGCCCAGAGGGAAGTAAATTGCATCCTGAGATGGGCAGAAAGATATGTCCCAGCCATATCCGGGGTATTCATTCCAGGAGTGGAGAATTGGAAGGCGGACTTTCTAAGTCGCCAACAATTATGCCCAGGGGAATGGTCCCTTCACCCCGAGGTTTTCCGGACAATATGTCAGCGGTGGGGAACACCGGATGTAGATCTGCTAGCATCCAGATTCAACGCAAAGGTCGACAGGTTTGTCTCTCGGACAAGGAATCCCCTAGCTTGCGGCTCGGATGCCCTAGTGTTCCCTTGGGATCAGTTCAAGCTGATATATGCATTTCCACCGCCACAATTGTTACCTCGATTACTCCGCAGAATCAGGGTAGAAAAGAAACCAGTGATTCTGGTGGCTCCAGCGTGGCCCCGAAGAGCATGGTACGCGGAGATTGTAAAAATGTCTGTGGGGAGTCCTTGGACCCTCCCACATCGTCCGGACCTGCTTTCGCAAGGACCGATATACCACCCTTCCTTACCAGCCCTAGGTTTGACGGCCTGGCTATTGAAGCCCACATTCTAAAAAAGAGAGGTCTCTCTAATCCTGTGGTATCTACCATGATCAATGCCAGGAAGCCGGTATCCAGGCAGATCTACTATAGAATCTGGAAGGCGTACATCGCCTGGTGTGAGGCCAAGAAATGGCATCCACGTAAGTACGTAATAGGTAGGATTCTGGACTTCCTACAGTGGGCTGTAGATAGGAAGTTTGCCTTGAGTACTATCAAGGGTCAGATTTCGGCCTTGTCAATATTTTTTCAAAGGCCCTTGGCTTCGCATTCACTAGTCAAAGCCTTTATACAAGGAGTGATGCGTATTAGTCCTCCGGTTAATATTCCCATATGTCCATGGGACTTAAACCTGGTTCTGTCGGTTCTACAGAAACAACCATTGAACCATTACAGCACATTTCCTTGGTTCTTCTCACCAGGAAATAGATTTTTCTAGTAGCCATTTGTTCGGCTAAAAGAGTGTCGGAATTAGCCGCTATGTCCTGTAAAGAGCCATATCTGGTTATCCATAAGGACAGAGTAGTGTTACGTCCTCATCCAGCTTTTCTTCCTAAGGTGGTATTGAGGTTTCATTTGAACCAAGATGTGGTTCTTCCTTCCTTTTTCCCCAAGCCTAGTTCGGTAGAGGAAAAGTTATTGCATTCTTTGGATGTAGTAAGAGCAGTTAAAGCTTATCTAAAAGCCACTGCTCAGATTCGCAGAACGGATACTTTGTTTATTCTGCCGGAAGGCCCCAGAAAGGGTCAGGCAGCGTCAAAATCTACTTTAGCCAAGTGGATTCGACAGGTCATAATGCAAGCCTATGGCTTGAGAAGGAGACCGCCTCCGTTCAAAGTTAGAGCGCACTCCACGAGAGCAGTTGGAACTTCATGGGCAGTGCATCACCAGGCCTCCCTGGCTCAAGTCTGTAAGGCCGCAACATGGTCTTCGGTACACACGTTTACTAGATTCTACCAGGTGGACGTTAGAAGTCAGGAGGATGTCGCCTTTGGGCGCAGTGTGTTGCAGGCCGCAAAAGATCCTCATGTCTGATAGCGCTCAGCTTATGTATGGTGTATCCCCCCCCTCATTGGGCATTGCTTTGGGACGTCCCACATAGTAATGACTATGCTGCTCTGTGTCCCCTGATGCACGAGAAAGAAAATAGGATTTTTATAACAGCTTACCTGTAAAATCCTTTTCTTGGAGTACATCACGGGACACAGAGCTCCCACCCCTCTTTAGGGACACTTATTGCTTTGCTACAAAACTGAGGTGCTCCCGGATGGGAGGGGCTTATATAGGGGAGGGTACTTCCGGTTTGGAAGTTGCCAGTGCCAGCACCTGAAGGTAAACTATATAACCCACATAGTAATGACTATGCCGCTCTGTGTCCCGTGATGTACTCCAAGAAAAGGATTTTACAGGTAAGCTGTTATAAAAATCCTATTTTTCAGCTCTTTAGCTCCACCCTTTGGGCACCTTCTGCTATTGTTGTGTTATGGTGAGCATTGATTCCGAGCACGCGTGTTTGTACTTTGGACTTTTGTCCGACAGACTTGTGTACACACGATCGGGAAATCCGACAACAAACCGTTGTCTATGGAAAATTTTAAAGCCTGCCATCCAACATTTGTCCGCAGAAAATCCGACAACAATTGTCCGATGGAGCGTACAAACGGTTGGATTTTCGGGCCAACAGGCTGTCAACACACAATTCCCGTCGGAAAATCCGATCGTGTGTACGAGGCTTAAGCCTATTTGCTCATGCCCTGGTCTGAAGTCTTTTGCATGTTCAAGCCTTGGATCACTCATATATATATATATATATATATATATATATATATATATATAAAAATATCTATATCTCTAGATATAGCTATATATATATGTAGATAGATATATCTATATATCACTCATTTGGATCACTCATATATATATATATATATATATATATATCGCTCTCTCTCTCTCTCTCTCTCTCTCTCTCTCTATATATATATATATATATATATATATATATATATATATAGAGAGAGAGAGAGAGTTCTGGATCCCTTTCTCTCTCTCCATATTTAGATAGATAGATATATATATAGAGAGAGAGAGTTCTGGATCTCTCTCTCTCTCCATATTTAGATAGATATATATATAGAGAGAGAGAGAGTTCTGGATCTCTCTCTCTCTCTCCATATTTAGATAGATAGATAGATAGATATAGAGAGAGTTCTGGATCTCTCCCTCTCTCTCTCCATATTTAGATAGATAGATATATATATATATATAGAGAGAGTTCTGGATCTCTCTCTCTCTCTCTCTCTCCATATTTAGATAGATAGATATATATATATAGAGAGAGAGTTCTGGATCTCTCTCTCTCTCTCAATATTTAGATAGATATCTATATATATATAGAGAGAGAGAGTTCTGGATCTCTCTCTCTCTCTCTCTCCATATTTAGATAGATATATATATATAGAGAGAGAGTTCTGGATCTCTCTCTCTCTCTCTCTCCATATTTAGATAGATATATATATAGAGATAGAGAGTTCTGGATCTCTCTCTCTCTCCATATTTAGATAGATAGATATATAGAGAGAGAGAGTTCTGGATCTCTCTCTCTCTCTCTCTCTCTCCATATTTAGATATATATATATATAATATATATATATATATAGAGAGAGAGAGAGAGAGTTCTAGATCTCTCTCTCTCTCTCCATATTTAGATAGATATATATATAGAGAGAGAGAGAGTTCTGGATCTCTCTCTCTCTCTCTCCATATTTAGATAGAAAGATAGATATATATATATATAGAGAGAGTTCTGGATCTCTCTCTCTCTCTCCATATTTAGATAGATAGATATATATATATAGAGAGAGTTCTGGATCTCTCTCTCTCTCCATATTTAGATATATATATATATATATATATATATATAGAGAGAGAGAGAGAGAGAGAGTTCTGGATCTCTCTCTCTCTCTCTCTCCATATTTAGATATATATATATATATATATATAGAGAGAGAGAGAGTTCTGGATCTCTCTCTCTCTCTCTCCATATTTAGATAGATAGATATATATATATAGAGAGAGAGTTCTGGATCTCTCTCTCTCTCTCCATATTTAGATAGATAGATATATATATATAGAGAGAGAGAGTTCTGGATCTCTCTCTCTCTCTCTCCATATTTAGATAGATATATATATATATAGAGAGAGAGAGAGAGTTCTGGATCTCTCTCTCTCTCTCCATATTTAGATAGATAGATATATATATATAGAGAGAGAGAGTTCTGGATCTCTCTCTCTCTCTCTCCATATTTAGATAGATATATATATATATAGAGAGAGAGAGAGAGTTCTGGATCTCTCTCTCTCTCCATATTTAGATAGATAGATATATATATAGAGAGAGAGAGTTCTGGATCTCTCTCTCTCTCCATATTTAGATAGATATATATATATATAGAGAGAGAGAGAGTTCTGGATCTCTCTCTCTCTCTCTCCATATTTAGATATATATATATATATATATATATATATATATATAGAGAGAGAGAGAGAGAGAGAGAGTTCTGTATCTCTCTCTCCATATTTATATATATATATATATATATATATATATATATATATATAGATCTATCTATATATCAATAAAACAAATTGTCAAAATGTAGCTACTGTTATGCAAAAACTCTTTTTACATGATCAAGTATCTCAGATTTATTCCAGTGGTGGTTGGCACTGCTTCAACTTGGCCTATTCAAAAGTACAATTACACTTTAAGTGTACACCTATTGTCTTAACACGGTGGGAGGCCTAAGTTAGCTTTAATAAAAACTACAAAGTAAAGCTTACAATTTATTGAAGACTCTACTACTTTACAGTGGGGAGAACAAGTATTTGATACACGGCCGATTTTGCAGCTTTTCCTTCTTACAAAGCATGTAGAGGTCTGTAATTTTTTATCATAGGTACTCTTCAACCTGTGAGAGACGGAATCTAAAACAAAAATCTAGAAAATCACATTGTATGATTTTAAAATAATTAATTTGCATTTTATTGCATGACATAGGTATTTGATCACCACCAACAAGTAATAATTCCGGCTCTGACAGACCTGTATTTTTTTTCTTTAAGAAGCCCTCCTGTTCTCCACTCATTACCTGTATTAACTGCACCTGTTTGAACTTGTTACCTGTATAAAAGACACCTGTCCACACACTCAATCAAACAGACTCCAACCTCTCCACAATTGCCAAGACCAGAGAGCTGTGTAAGGACATCAGGGATACAATGGTAGACTTACACAAGGCTGGGGTGGGCTACAGGACAATAGGCAAGCAGCTTGGTGAGAAGGCAATAACTGTTGGCGCAATTATTAGAAAATGGAAGAAGTTTAAGATAACGGTCAATTTCCTTCGGTCTGGGGCTCCATGTAAGATCTCACCTCATGGGGCATCACTGATCATGAGGAAGGTGAGGGATCAGCCCAGAGCTACACGGCAGGACCTGGTCAATGACCTGAAGAGAGCTGGGACCACAGTCTCAAAGAAAACCATTAGTAACACACTATGTCGTCATGGATTAAAATCCTGCAGCGCACGCAAGGTCCCCCTGCTAAAGCCAGCGCATGTCCAGGCCCGTCTGAAGTTTGCCAATGACCATCTGGATGATCCAGAGGAAGAATGGTAGAAGGTCATGTGATCCGATGAGACAAAAATAGAGCTTTTTGGTCTAAACTCCACTCGCCGTGTTTGGAGGAAGAAGAATGATGAGTACAACCCCAAGAACACCATCCCAACCGTGAAGCATGGAGGTGGAAACATCATTCTTTGGGGGTGCTTTTCTGCAAAGGGGACAGGACGACTGCAACGTATTGAGGGGAGGATGGATGGGGCCATGTATTGCGAGATCTTTGCCCACAACTTCCTTCCCTCAGTAAGAGCATTGACGATGGGTCGTGGTTGGGTCTTCCAGCATGACAATGACCTGAAACACACAGCCAGGGCAACTAAGGAGTGGCTCCGTAAGAAGTATCTCAAGGTCCTGGAGTGGCCTAGCCAGTCTCCAGATCTGAACCCAATAGAAAATCTTTGGAGGGAGCTGAAAGTCCGTATTGCCCAGCGACTGCCCCGAAACCTGAAGGATCTGGAGAAGCTCTGTATGGAGGAGTGGGCCAAAATCCCTGCTACAGTGTGTGCAAACCTGGTCAAGAACTACAGGAAACGTAGGATCTCTGTAATTGCAAACAAAGGTTTCTGTACCAAATATTAAGTTCTGCTTTTCTGATGTATCAAATACTTATGTCATGCAATAAAATGCAAATGAATTACTCAAAAATCATACAATGTGATTTTCTGGATTTTTGTTTTAGACTCCGTCTCTCACAGTTGAAGAGTACCTATGATACAAATTACAGACCTCTACATGCTTTGTAAGTAGAAAAACATGCAAAATCAGCAGTGTATCAAATACTTGTTCTCCCCACTGTATATGTTGAGTTCATAATAGCATGGCTTACATGGTACGGTATTTGGTATTAACAAACCATGAGACGTTGCCATCTACAGGTCTTACCCAGCACTGCAAGCTCAGCTCCCTGCTGTGCACACCTGCTCTAATCAAGAGAGTTTAGGCAGAATGCTAGATATTTAGCCTGAGTCTGTTCGCTCATGTCCCTGCACTGAGGTCTGACCTGTGCATGTTCCAGCCTTGGATCACAACTATGAATTGTTTAGACTGTGTTTGTACCCAGATTGCCTGTTCTGATCCGGATCATCAGCCGGGTACCTCTGCTACGCCCAGTCTGTGCCCCATCTACCTGTCTGAAAACGGGAACATTTAGGATTACTTTGTCTTCATCTGATTGGGCCATCGGTCTGTTCTGACCATCTGAGGACCTAAACTACTCTAGCTTTAAATACTGAATCTCGTTGATGCCCGCATTCTCCACCAAAAAAAAATAAAATACTGAATCTCGCACGACAGACAATCCAAAAGAAATACTGATTTCCTTCCTGTTACCCCAGGAGGGAACTCTACAAGCACCTGTTCTCAGAAAACCTTTGCAACAACATCATTATTAGAATTTTAGGCGTCAATTAAAATGAACAAATACATAAAAAAGCCATAGTTAACTAAACTAGTATACAATAAAATCATAATCACAATGTCTTTACAGTGGGCTTTATACAGCAATGAGATTTCCTTTAAATGTATTTGGGGAAACTTTCCTCAATAGGGCTTCATAGTCTGTTTATGTGATTACACTGCATACAATCATCATCATCATACCTCTAGCTGAAGTGATGGAAGCTCCAGTGCCTGCTGGTAGTAATGAATAGCAAGGTACGTCAGACCCATCTGGTGCAGGGCGCGGCCAATATTATAATAGGTTTCCTGGCAAGGGCCGCGCAAGTCAAGATATCGATTCAAAAAGGAAAATCCCTAAAAGGCAAATAAACAAAAAAAAAATGTTTTATCAAGTGCAAAAAAATAAATAAATCTATATGTGTGTAGCGGGGTGTTCCCCTTTAATGCAGAGAGACAAGAAATTCCAGGTGAGAGGTGAGTCAGGAGGACGTAAAGAGACATTATGGAAGTGAAAGCAGAGGAGAGAGAGACTACATCTCCCAGTACATCTTGCAGCACCCAGGGTGCATTGCTCCAGAACAGAGACTGCTGGGGCAGACTTTATAAAGGGGAGGCGGAGTTTTGGTCGGCCTCTTTGGACCCCCCTCTCCTAGCAAGAGGATGTCTGTGCTGAACTGCTGTGTGCACAAGGCCTGAAGCCCGGGCCGTGTGCTCCTTTCCAAAGAGCCCTCTGCCAGCCTAGCAGAGCCTTAGAGACATCTAATCCTCCTTGCTGCAGTACACCAGAAGGATTGAAGACTTGGATGTCGGTGGATTCCTGTTCCTAGACGAATCGATGGAGGAAACGGACTTGGACTTGTCCAGGTGGTGAGAGCTGTTTAAAGACAGATACTTTATCTTTACTATTCGTTGGGATTACAAAGTTGTTCTTCAAGTGCACCACCGAGAGATTGCTAGCGAATATTGTTTCACTGAACTTCCATTTAGATCAGTCAGGCCTGACTGCATAGGTAGACATTGCTGGGTGTTAGTCTACCCATGAGGCGAAGTAGCTGTAAAAGGGCAGCGCTAGAGTTGCATAGCAATACTTTATTATTCTGATTACTCTGTTTATCTTTATTACTGTTTATTGCAGGGATCTGCAACTTGTTATACTGTTGTTTATTACTTGCCCATTAGCCTCAGTAAAATATCTGGGTAAAGTACATTTGGTGTCAGTTCCGCTTACTTTAATAGGAGTTTTAAAGTATATTCTGTGTATGTTTGTTGTAGGACTGCGTCACCAACAGTTGCGGTCACGCGGTCCTATCTCTCTATCACCAGCTGTGCCACGGGAGGTTAGAGCCGATTGCCGGGGGTTGACGGCGGTGCACTGCAGGGCCCAAATCAATATCAGCGGCTCTCTTAACTGGGGGTACCGCTACACGTGGGGGCTCGAGTCCGGGATCCTTGTACGTTGCACGCTGCAATCAAGCCGGTCAGAAGTACCAGCATGGACCCGCTGGCAATGTCACAGTGGTGCGCAGCGATTGGCGCCGATCCAACCGCGGCGGTAGTCATTGTACTCCCGGGGGAAAGATGGAAGGAAGAGGAGATAAAACAGCTCGTATTGTTACTGTCTCCGAGCCACAAAGCATGGGTGATGGATTTTAGGCCAGATCCAGTGATCTCGTTTACATACGCACTGGTAGAATGGAAAAACGAAATCCCAGAGCATTTTAAAAGTCAGAGTATACAAGCCATAGATAATCAGATCTATCACTTGATACATACGCTGCCAGTGAAGGAAGAATGGTTTCAGACACCAAAGCCATCACTCCCACAATTATCTCCACCACTATCCCCTAAAGCAGAAAAGCTTAAGGAACTATTAAGCCCGGGATCACCGCTGGCCGCTATAGGGCCTGAATTGTTGAATGCTCTAGGAGACCTTGTAATTAAGTGCCAGAAAAGCAGTACGGTGCATGTGGAGGCCGGTTACCGGAAGCTTAGCACCTTCTCAGGGAAGCTCCCCGTCCCTGCGGGGGAGGAAGATTTTGACACTTGGGTGGAACAGGCATTGCAGGCAGTAGAAGCATGGGAGGTGCCTGAGGCACAGAAGAGACAGCGAGTCTTAGAAAGTCTGAAAGGTGCCGCGGCAGAAGCGGTGAAGAGCTTCCGGTTTGGAAATGAAAACTGTACAGCTCAAGATTGCCTGGCCATGCTGCAGGAAGAGTTTGGTCAGCTGGAGAAGGTGTCAGAGATGATTTATCAAATTGAACACACTCTCCAGCAGCCGAATGAGAAACTGTCAGAATATGTTAGAAGGCTGAACAGGCAGTTATGCAAGATTGTACTGAAGAAGGGAATGCTGCCCAAAGATGCAGATGAAGCACGCATGAAGCAGATCATGAGGGGAGCGCGGCGCTCAGACCCGGTCTGGCTGCACCTGAAAACCTCAGGAGGAGGAATGTCACTAACCTACTCTGATCTAATAAAAATTATTAGGGACGAAGAGGCGCTGCAGGAAGATCAGCAGGTGGCCAAGGCGAATGTCACACCTGTACCAGTGTTGGTCCATTCGGTCAAGAGCCCAGAAAGAGATGCGGAGGTTGACACTCTGAAATCGCAAATGGCCCAAGTGTTGGAGATGCTGACCTCTTTGATGGAGAAAGATCAGAGAAGACGAGAGAAACCAAGCCCAAGAAAGGAGTTGTTCCCGAACACCTCAGCACCGGCCTCCCTACAGGACCGAGAAGAGGCGATTTGCTATAACTGCGGAGGGAGTGGCCACTTTGCTAACGTATGCTCCAGCCCAAAGAAGAAGAGAACAGATAATTGCAAGCCGGCGGGAAACTCCAAAGGGCCCCGGTGAAGGAGTCAACCGGGTGCCCATCATCTTCAGTGCGCTCCAAACTAAAAAAAAAGGCCAAGAATGGAGGAGACAAAACTCCTAGGAGGAGGTATAGTACACCCCCACCAAGATGTACCCCAGAAGGAGGGGGCAAGACCCCTCAGTGGAAGTACAGCACCCCAAAGAAGGAACATCCACCTAAAAGGAACAATAACATCCCTCAGCGGGTTTGTGCCCCCATTGAGAGGGAGAAAGTCAATGCATGCCAGGCTCAGGAAAAATTAAAGTCCAAAAGGAGCAGGGCAAGGGTCGAAAGCCAAAAAAAAGAGGTGACCCCAGTCCGGCCATACCCAAAGGAACTGGTGGGCCCGTCTCCTACTGTGCCCATTCAAGTGGAAGGAGTCTATACTAAAGCTCTTTTGGACACCGGAGCACAGGTGACTTTACTATACCGGGACTTCTATGATAGGCACTTGAGTCATCTGCCTATCCAGAAGATAGAAGAGCTGGAGATATGGGGACTTGGAACCCAGAGTTTCCCTTATGATGGGTACCTGCCCATAAAGATGACTTTCGACCCATCCGTGGCTGGGAAGGCTGAAGTGTTTGACACCCTGGCAGTTGTGTGTCCCCGGCCGCCTGGAGCCAGCAAGATTTCCCTGATCATTGGGACAAACACGGATCTAGTCAGGAGACTCCTGACCCCTCTAGTGAAAGAGAGAAACCATTCAGCCACCAAAATCCATCCCATGCTAAAGACGGCCTACCAACGACTGGTCTTAGAGCAGAAGAACCCGGGAGAGGGTATGGGGAAGGTGTGGAGACTTGGCAGAGAAGGAGTAGTGCTACAGCCCGGAGAAGTAACCTGTCTTAGGGCCACTGTGAAGCTTTCGTGGGAACAACCTGGCCCCTTTGTCATGCTGGAATCAGACCCAAGGGAAGAGTCCTCAGGCCTGGAAGTGATACCAGAAGTGATTCCGTTCAAGGCCCTGAAGAAGGCCCATGGCAGAGTTCCGGTGAGTGTTAGGAACACTACGGGAGGACCCACGGAGATCCCTGCCAGAGTGTTGCTTGGTCAGGTGAGCCCTGCTGCCCCGGTCACTTGGTCCGAAGTCAAGGGGACGGGTGACGGAGGAGATGTTTGGGAGAAACTGTCCGTGGAAAACCCGAACCTACCCAGGGCTTGGAAAGAAAGAGCCAAGGCCCAGCTGACCAGGTGGGAGAAGATCTTTTCCGAAGATGAATTCGATGTGGGGTGTGCAAGAAGTGCCACCCATCGGATCCGCCTCCAAGAAGATAAGCCCTTCCGAGAGAGGGTCAGGCGGGTCCCCCTGGCAGATCTGGAGGATCTGAGGGAACAACTTGTAGAACTAAAGAAGACTGGTGTGATCCGGGAGTCTAGAAGTCCCTATGCCTCCCCAATCGTGGTGGTCAGAAAGAAGAATGGGTCGTTGAGGCTTTGTTTCGATTACAGGACTCTCAACAGGAGAACCATCCCTGACCAATACACCACGCCAAGGATAGAAGATGCCCTACAAAGTTTGTCTGGAGCCAAATGGTTCAGTGTGATGAACCTAAAGAGTGGGTACTATCAAATCCCTATGCACCAAGAAGACAGGGAGAAGACAGCCTTCATAACCCCGGTGGGATTCTTCGAATTCAATAGGATGCCTCAGGGTCTGTCTGGAGCTCCTGCTACCTTTCAACGCCTTATGGAGAAGACTGTTGGAGACATGAATCTTATAGAAGTCCTTGTGTACTTGGACGATGTCATTGTCTTTGGAAGAACCTTGGAAGAACATGAAGCCAGGTTGGAGAAAGTATTGAGAAGACTCAGCGAAGAGGGACTTAAGCTTTCCCCCGAGAAGTGTCGGTTCTACCAGTCTTCTGTGAACTATCTGGGGCACATAGTGTCTGAAGAAGGGGTGGCCACAGATCCTGAGAAGTTGGAAGCAGTCACTTCCTGGCCACGACCCACCACAGTAACAGAGCTCAGATCCTTCCTGGGGTTCTGCTCCTATTATAGGAGGTTTGTGGAGGGGTTTGCTCGGATTGCCCGCCCGTTGAATGAATTGCTAAAGGCAGAAGGGGAAGAGGATGACTCAGGGCCCAGGAGGCCTGGTGAGTCAGTTCAAGATCAGTGGAACCCAAGGTGTGAAGAGGCCTTTCATGCTCTGAAGAGGAGCTTAACCACTGCCCCAGTCCTGGCCTACGCCGACCCTACCAGACCTTATGAATTACATGTGGATGCCAGCCATGAGGGTCTAGGTGGTGTACTCTACCAAGAACATGAAGGACAACTGCGACCAGTGGCCTATGTGAGCAGGAGCCTGACCCCCTCAGAAAAGAATTACCCCACTCATAAGCTGGAATTCCTGGCCCTCAAATGGGCGGTAGTAGACAAGCTAAAAGACTACTTGTATGGGGCAGAGTTTACTGTGAAGACAGACAACAACCCCCTGACCTACCTCTTCACCACCGCAAAACTAGATGCCACCGGACACAGGTGGTTGGCCGCATTGTCTGGATTCAACTTCAGTCTGAAGTACAGACCAGGAGCCGGAAATAGGGATGCAGATGCCCTGTCCCGGAGGTCTCATGCCACGACAAATGACTGGGAAGATTGGACCCAAGTGGCACCGGACGGGGTGCGGGCCCTTTGTCAAGGGGCTGAATTCCAAGCCAGAGGAGGCTCCAGAGCAGAAGAAATAGGGGTTACCATGGTAGGAGTCCCCAAACACTATTGTGGGGTAACTCAACTGGAGGAAGACAACCTACCGAGACTGTCCAAGAAGGAGTTGAGGTGTGACCAATTGGAAGACCCCATGGGGAGATTGGTCCTCGAAGCCCTGGAGAATCAGGATCCCAACAAATTCCTACATCACCCCTCAAAGGAGGCTCGCCTGTTGAGGAAGGAATTGGACAGGCTACAGGTACATCAGGGAGTGGTCTACCGAAGGGGCCCCTCTGATGACTCAGAAGATAAGTGGCAGTTATTTCTTCCAGAGAAGCACCGAGAGACTGTACTAATTGCCCTGCATGACCATCATGGTCACCTAGGGGCAGAAAGGACCTTCCAGCTTGTCAGAAATCGGTTCTATTGGCCCTGCATGAGGGCAGAAGTAGAGGAGTATTGCCATTCCTGTGCACGATGCATTCAGAGAAAGACCCTACCCCATCAAGCTGCCCCAATGGGCCACTTACAGAGTCAAGGCCCAATGGATCTGGTATGCATTGACTTTCTCTGCCTCGAACCCGACCTGAGTGGATTGGGGAATGTTCTGGTAATAACCGACCATTTCACCCGCTATGCTCAAGCTTTCCCAACCAAAGACCAGAAGGCATCCACCGTGGCCAAGATACTTATGGAGAAGTATTTTGTCCATTACGGACTACCACAGAGACTCCACTCAGATCAAGGAAGGGACTTTGAGAGTCGGTTGATCCGAAGACTTTTGGATTCATTAGGAATAAAGAAGACCAGAACCACGCCTTACCACCCACAAGGAGATGCTCAGCCGGAGAGATTTAACCGGACCCTGCTCAACATGTTGGGAACCTTAGAAACAGAGAAGAAGCAACACTGGAGTCAGCACATATCAGCCCTAGTACATGCCTATAACTGTACCACAAGTGACGCCACTGGCTACTCCCCTTATCGACTTATGTTTGGGAGAGAAGCAAGGCTACCTGTGGACCTGGCCTTTGGCACTTCTATAGACAATACCTCAGCTACATCCCACAAGGGATACGTGGACAGACTTAGACGTAGCTTGCAGGTGGCCTATGAACAAGCCCAGGCGGCTTCGGATCAAAGGGGGGCCCGCAACAAGAGAAATTTTGATCTGAAGGTTCGAGTGCAAGATCTGCAGCCCGGGGACCGAGTACTGCTACGCAATCTGGGGGTCCCTGGAAAACACAAGCTTGCCGACAGGTGGAGATCTGAGCCCTATGTTGTCTGTAGGAAGTTGCCCGGTTTGCCTGTCTACAAACTAAAGCCAGAAGGAAAGGTGGGTCCACTGAAGACGTGGCATCGGAACCACCTGCTCCCACTTGCTGAGGCAGTCAGAATACCTCCCGTGAGAGACTCCCCTGAACCGGCCTCTATCCTGGATATTCCTAGGCCGAACACTCGGTCCCAGACCTCTCGAGCCAAAGATGGGGAGGCCTCCCAATTGAGTACAGAAGAAGGTGGAGAACTGGACTGGCTGTGGCCTCCCTCGACTCTGGGAACGTCCGCCATAGATCTCCCAAATGGAGGGGATACCCCAGATGCAACGCTGAATCCGGAGGCTACTGAATTCATACCCTTCAGTCCCTCAGCTGATTACTGGGAAGATGTTCCTGACACTTGCGCAGAGGAGGACTCTAGAGATTCCATACGTCAGTCGACTTCTGAATCAGAGGTTCCAGAACCAGCAATGTTACCTGAACTTACTCCTGAAGAAGAGCCTGTGGTGCCAGAGTCAGAAGCACCAAGAGAGCAGAGGGCTCGCAGAGTCATCAGGCCTCCCAAGAAACTAACTTACCCCCAAATGGGGACGAGCTCAGAGGACTCTGTTGTAACGGCTAGAAGTGTTGAACAACCTGATCCTTCCACCGTCCATTTGGTGGAGGGCAACCCCAGCTCACTCTCTGGCACAGTTAGGCAGGCCACTCATGGTAGTGTGACCTGTGGGCAAGAGAGTTCCATCCCAAAGTTTTGGTGGGAATTCCCTATGCCAACATCATGCTCGACATTGTCCAAAATGGTAAACAGTATTTGTTGAAGTTTATCTTTGGGGACCAAAGAGTTCAAGTGGGGGGAGTGTGTAGCGGGGTGTTCCCCTTTAATGCAGAGAGACAAGAAGTTCCAGGTGAGAGGTGAGTCGGGAGGAAGTAAAGAGACATTATGGAAGTGAAAGCAGAGGAGAGAGAGACTACATCTCCCAGTACATCTTGCAGCACCCAGGGTGCATTGCTCCAGAACAGAGACTGCTGGGGCAGACTTTATAAAGGGGAGGCGGAGTTTTGGTCGGCCTCTTTGGACCCCCCTCTCCTAGCAAGAGGATGTCTGTGCTGAACTGCTGTGTGCACAAGGCCTGAAGCCCGGGCCGTGTGCTCCTTTCCAAAGAGCCCTCTGCCAGCCTAGCAGAGCCTTAGAGACATCTAATCCTCCTTGCTGCAGTACACCAGAAGGATTGAAGACTTGGATGTCGGTGGATTCCTGTTCCTAGACGAATCGATGGAGGAAACGGACTTGGACTTGTCCAGGTGGTGAGAGCTGTTTAAAGACAGATACTTTATCTTTACTATTCGTTGGGATTACAAAGTTGTTCTTCAAGTGCACCACCGAGAGATTGCTAGCGAATATTGTTTCACTGAACTTCCATTTAGGTCAGTCAGGCCTGACTGCATAGGTAGACATTGCTGGGTGTTAGTCTACCCATGAGGGGAAGTAGCTGTAAAAGGGCAGCGCTAGAGTTGCATAGCAATACTTTATTATTCTGATTACTCTGTTTATCTTTATTACTGTTTATTGCAGGGATCTGCAACTTGTTATACTGTTGTTTATTACTTGCCCATTAGCCTCAGTAAAATATCTGGGTAAAGTACATTTGGTGTCAGTTCCGCTTACTTTAATAGGAGTTTTAAAGTATATTCTGTGTATGTTTGTTATAGGACTGTGTCACCAACAGTTGCGGTCACGCGGTCCTATCTCTCTATCACCAGCTGTGCCACGGGAGGTTAGAGCCGATTGCCGGGGGTTGACGGCGGTGCACTGCAGGGCCCAAATCAATATCAGCGGCTCTCTTAACTGGGGGTACCGCTACACGTGTAAAATGCTTACACTATTTTCACAACATATTCCATCTCATCATATAACTATAGACATTACTCTACAAAGGTGGTCTCCAAACGTTGCTTGCCTTTATCTGGCCCTTGGGGCACTGTTCCCTACCACTGATAGAAAATAGGATTTTTATAACAGCTTACCTGTAAAATCCTATTCTTGGAGTACATCACGGGACACAGAGCGACATAGTCATTACTATGTGGGTTATATAGATACCTTCAGGTGCTGGCACTGGCAACTTCCAAAACCGGAAGTACCCTCCCCTATATAAGCCCCTCCCATCCGGGAGCACCTCAGTTTTGTAGCAAAGCAATAAGTGTCCCCAAAGTGGGGTGGGAGCTCTGTGTCCCGTGATGTACTCCAAGAAAAGGATTTTACAGGTAAGCTGTTATAAAAATCCTATTTTCTTTCTCGTACATCACGGGACACAGAGCGACATAGTCATTACTATGTGGGATGTCCTAAAGCAATGCCCAATGAGGGGGGGGGGGGGATACACCATACATAAGCTGAGCGCTATCAGACATGAGGATCTTTTGCGGCCTGCAACACACTGCGCCCAAAGGCGACATCCTCCTGACTTCTAACGTCCACCTGGTAGAACCTAGTAAACGTGTGAACTGAAGACCATGTTGCGGCCTTACAGATTTGAGCCAGGGAGGCCTGGTGATGCACTGCCCATGAAGTTCCAACTGCTCTCGTGGAGTGCGCCCTAACTTTGAACGGAGGCGGTCTCCTTCTCAAGCCATAGGCTTGCATTATGACCTGTCGAATCCACTTGGCTGAAGTAGATTTTGATGCTGCCTGACCCTTTCTGGGGCCTTCCGGCAGAATAAACAAAGTATCCGTTCTGCGAATCTGAGCAGTGGCTTTTAAATAAGCTTTAACTGCTCTTACTACATCCAAAGAATGCAATAACTTTTCCTCTACCGAACTAGGTTTGGGGAAAAAAAGAAGGAAGAACCACATCTTGGTTCAAATGAAACCTCGATACCACCTTAGGAAGAAAGGCTGGATGAGGACGTAACACTACTCTGTCCTTATGGATAACCAGATATGGCTCCTTACAGGATTCCGACACTCTTTTAGCCGAACAAATGGCTACTAGAAAGATCAATTTCCTGGTGAGAAGAACCAAGGAAATATCTGTAATGGTTCAAATGGTTGTTTCTGTAGAACCGACAGAACCAGGTTTAGATCCCATGGACATATGGGAATATTAACCGGAGGACTAATACGCATCACTCCTTGTATAAAGGCTTTGCTAGTGAATGCGAAGCCAAGGGCCTTTGAAAAAATATTGACAAGGCCGAAATCTGACCCTTGATAGTACTCAAGGCAAGCTTCCTATCTACAGCCCACTGTAGGAAGTCCAGAATCCTACCTATTACGTACTTACGTGGATGCCATTTCTTGGCCTCACACCACGCGATGTACGCCTTCCAGATTCTATAGTAGATCTGCCTGGATACCGGCTTCCTGGCATTGATCATGGTAGATACCACAGGATTAGAGAGCCCTCTCTTTTTTAGAATGTGGGCTTCAATAGCCAGGCCGTCAAACCTAGGGCTGGTAAGGAAGGGTGGTATATCGGTCCTTGCGAAAGCAGGTCCGGACGACGTGGGAGAGTCCAAGGACTCCCCACTGACATTTTACAATCTCCGCGTACCACGCTCTTCGGGGCCACGCTGGAGCCACCAGAATCACTGGTTTCTTTTCTACCCTGATTCTGCGGAGTAATCGAGGTAACAATTGTGGCGGTGGGAATGCATATATCATCTTGAACTGATCCCAACGGAACACTTGGGCATCCGAGCCGCAAGCTAGGGGATCCCTTGTCCGAGAGACAAACCTGTCCACCTTTGCGTTGAATCTGGATGCTAGAAGATCTACATCCGGTGTTCCCCACCGCTGACATATTGTCCAGAAAACCTCGGGGTGAAGGGCCCATTCCCCTGGGCATAATTGCTGGCGACTTAGAAAGTCCGCCTTCCAATTCTCCACTCCTGGAATGAATACCGCAGATATGGCTGGGACATATCTTTCTGCCCATTTCAGGATGTAATTTACTTCCCTCTGGGCTGCACGACTCCTGGTGCCACCCTGATGATTGATATATGCCACTGCTGTGGCATTGTCTGATTGAATTCTGACAGGGGACCCTTGGAGTTTGGATGTCCATGCTACTAGGGCATACCGGGCTGCTCGTATCTCTAAGAGATTGATGGGCAGGGCCTTTTCTGCATCCGACCATCTGCCCTGGAGAGACCATTGCTTCAGTACTGCTCCCCAGCCTATAAGGCTGGCATCTGTAGTGACCACCTTCCAAGAAATCGGACTGAAGGATTTCCCTTTTTCCAGATTCTGGAGAACCAACCACCAACGGAGGCTCTTGCGAACGGAAGGGGACAAGGACATTGTAAGTCTAGGGCCTGAACTTTTTTGTTCCAGGCTGACAGTATGGCCCTTTGCAAATTCCTTGAATGGAATTGACCGTAGGGTACTGCTTTGAATGATGCCACCATTTTTCCCAGCAGCCTCATGCACAGGCATATGGACGGCTGTCTTTTTGTACCCACTAAGTGGATCAAATCTTTCAAAGACAACACCTTTCCTCGAGGCAAGAATATTTTTCTCTGGCCTGAATCCAACCTTAGCCCCAAGTATTCCAGACTTTTGACTGGTTTTTAGGGCTGACTTGTCTCGGTTGATAATCCAACCGTGAGATTCCAGATACTTGATTGTCTTGTGAACGACCACGTCTAGTTTTTTCACTGAGTGGTCTATCAGCAACAAGTCATCTAGATATGCCATTATCATTACACCTTGTGTTCTTAGATTGGCCAATAAAGGGACAGAATTTTTGTAAACACTCGTGGTGCTGTGGCCAGACCGAAGGGTAAGGCTCTGAACTGAAAATGGCGCCCTTCTACTGCAAAGCGTAGAAATTTTTGGTGGACTGGAAAGATGGGAATGTGCAAATAAGCATCTTTGATGTCGATCGCGGCTAACCATTCTTCCCCTTGTAGGGCAGTGGCCACCGATCGGATCGACTCCATCGGAAAGTCCTGATATACAGGAATTTGTTTAGCCCTTTTAGAATTAATATGGGCCTCACGTCCCCGTTTGCTTCGGGACTGTAAAGAGGTTTGAGTAAAACCCGAACCCCCATTCTTCCAGGGGAACCTCCATAATTACTCCTTGGAGCAATAGTTGTTCTAGTGCCAACAGGAGGGACTCTCTCTTCCGGGGATCCCTTGGCACGTTTGACCTCAAAAAACGGGAAGGAGGAGAGTCTTTTAACTCCAATCTGTATCCCAAACATACTGCGGAGAGCACCTATCTGTTCTGATCGTGTCCCGCCAGGTCTCTGCGAACAACTGGAGTCTTCCCCCCACCCGACTGAGTGGGGGCAACCCTTCAATGAATTTAACTTTGGGGGAGGTTTTGTACCTCTCCTGACCCAGGGTTTCACATTACCCTGCGATTGTCCCTGATTTTTACCCCCGGGAATTGACCGAGGAGACCGTCGGAACTGTTTCGCAGCCGATGCCCCAGGGACTGGAGAAGCAGGCCTCTTAAAAGAGGGACCTCTAACTCTGCTTTTAACCGGCAAGAGTGTACTTTTACCGCTGGAAATTTTCTGGATATATTTGTCCAGGTCTTCCCTGAATAAGCGTTCACCATGAAATGGGACGCTAACCAGCCATTCTATACAGGGAGCTTCAGTAGACCAGTTTTTGAGCCATAGAAGCCTACGCATATGTACTATAGACAGCGTAAGGCGGGAGGCCTGATGGACTGAATCCTTTATGGCGTCAACCGCAAAGCTTAAGGCTCTAGGTAGATCAGTTAGGGCAAGGGCTGCTGATCTGGCAAGTCCCTCAAGACCTGTTTCAACTGATCCTTCACTGCTTAGCAGACCCCACTGCTGGTTGTGTCACCAAGCTTGCTGTAGAAAGAAGCAGATTTTCATAAGGACTCCAATCTTTTATCTATTGGGTTCTTGAACATTTGGACATTATCCACTGGACATGTCAGTGATTTATACACACAAGAGATGGCTGCGTCCACTGTAGGGACCTTCCATTTTTTGATGAACTTATCCTCTATGGGATAGACCACCGGAAATCTCTTGGGGGGAATAAATATTTTCTCAGGATGCTCCCAATCCTGGTAAATGAGCCCTTCCAGTAAAGGGTGAAGTGGAAAAGAACAGACAGTCTGGGGGCTTCTAGCGACCCCAACGAGGATACAGTAGTGGTTGATGGTTCCGCAAGGTGCATTTTTAAATGCTGATCGGACCATGTTAGTCAGAGACTGAACCCATAATCTTTCAGCTTGAGATGCTGAGAAAAGGTTCCCCCACTGTTGATTCCTCTATAACAGAATCAACCTCATCCTGATCCCCTTCAGGCAGGTCGATCCCTGTATGGGACTGTTGCTCTGCTAACAGGCACTCTGAAGGAGGAGACGGAGATCGGGCGTGCTTTCCCTGTAACAGGGAGGCAGCGATCAATGTTGACAATCTCTCTCTAATCCTCCCAGAGCTGAGGAAAAAACCTCCTCTGTTACATACACAGGAGCAGGTGAACTGAGGACAGCCACAGTACCAAGTACCCCTGCGGGGTCTCTACGGTCACTTACCTCTGAATTTTCAGGGGAGACTGGTGCAGCAGAAGTATGCCCAAGATCCTCAGAGCCCGATGAGACCCCCTTCGCTTCCTGGAAGATTCAGTTCCGGAGCTTCTGGACGGCATATTCCTAAGCCTAAAGCTGAGGTATTCCAGCCGTAATACACCACTTTTACTGAGAATAGTCTAGCACAATTGCTGCTATATAACAGTTGGTGTCTACTAAAGTGCCTTTCTAGGGGATGCCTGCATCAACCGCCTCTGTGTGCCTTTTTACTGTTGCTAGCTCTGTCTGTGCATTTCAATAGCCAGCTGTGATTGTGCTTTAAAACACGCTGGACGCCCGCACATGCGCAGTAGCGCCGCGGCGCACACCGAGCGTCATCCACCCGCTCCGCCCCTTTTTCCAGATCGCCTCTATATATTAGAAACGCGTGCACGCGCAAGCGCGCGGGCACGTGCGCCTTCGGCGCCTTTTTTGAAAAAAATAAGGAGCTAGATGGGAGCCAGGGTCCCTGCCGCAGGGCCCGGGGTTGGATGAGCGCAGCAACAGGGCAGAGGAGACAGCTTCCCAGCAGAGAACTTACCAACTGCCTGGATTTGATTTTGGAAGAAAAAAATCCACATTACAAGAAAAAAGAACCATAGCGGCCTCTAGTGTCTAACACAGGTACCGCGGTCTTACACATTTTTTTTTTTTTTTTCTTGCCTACTATTAAAATTTTTACATTTTCTCAGTAGTAACAGGCATGCACAGAATATTAGCGGGAATACCTTAGGTAACAGGCAGAAAGACAAAATAGGCTTGGGGGTCCCCCAATAGAACCAAGTTCTTGAGGGCCCCCACTTACCTTTTTCTCGCCGCAGGACTCTGTTTGGTCCACAGAAGCCCAAACTTCACCTATCACGGCAGGCATTGTAATTGAACCTTCAGGGACCGGGTTCCCAAGGATTCCACTCCCCTGGACCTGTATAGCACCCTGCACAGAAAACATCTTGGTCGTGGGTATGACCAGAGCTCTGGATCCCAGGGTCCAGCCCTCCTAAGAGAGGCATTACAGGCAAAACCTTGCTCTTCTCTTTGCAAGGCCCGGGTACCGACCGTTTAGCTATGAAGCTTTTTTGGTCGGATCCGGAATAGCTTACTGAGGCCCAAAAGAACCTGTACGCAAGCTCAGTGAAAAACACATGTTACTTCTTGGCCAACACCTTAGACACTGGCAAAAAACTGAGGTACTCCCGGATGGGAGGGGCTTATATAGGGGAGGGTACTTCCGGTTTTGGAAGTTGCCAGTGCCAGCACCTGAAGGTATCTATATAACCCATTAGTAATGACTATGTCGCTCTGTGTCCCGTGATGTACGAGAAAGAAAGTACTATTCCTTCCACTGATACCAATGATGGGGCACTATTCCTTCCACTGATACCAATGATGGGACACTATTCCTCCCACTGACACCAATGATGGGACACTATTCCTCCCACTGATACCAATGATGGGACACTATGCCTCCCACTAATACCAATGATGGGACACTATTCCTCCCACTGATACCAATGATGGGACACTATGCCTCCCACTAATACCAATGATGGGACACTATTCCTCCCACTGATACCAATGATGGGACACTATTCCTCCCACTGACACCAATGATGGGACACTATTCCTCCCACTGATACCAATGATGGGACACTATGCCTCCCACTAATACCAATGATGGGGCACTATTCCTCCCACTGACACCAATGATGGGACACTATTCCTCCCACTGACACCAATGATGGGACACTATTCCTCCCACTGACACCAATGATGGGACACTATTCCTCCCACTGATACCAATGATGGGACACTATTCCTTCCACTGATACCAATGATGGGACACTATTCCTTCCACTGATACCAATGATGGGACACTATTCCTCCCACCGACACCAATGATGGGGAACTATTCCTCCCACTGATACCAATGATGGGACACTATTCCTCCCACTGATACCAATGATGGGACACTATTCCTCCCACTGATACCAATGATGGGACACTATTCCTCCCACTGATACCAATGATGGGACACTATTCCTCCCACCGACACCAATGATGGGACACTATTCCTCCCACTGACACCAATAATAGGGCATTGTTCCTCCTCCTACTGACCAGAAACGCTATGTAATTTCTTTACTCTCTTCAGGCTGGGTTCCACACATCATGTCTCACTTTCTAATCCTCAATTTCTCCTTCCCCCCCTCGTACTCCTTTTCCTAATCTCCACAAACTCAAATTCCCATCCCTTCCCCTTCCCCCCTCCTCCCACCACCCACATTCAGCAGAAGATCTTTTTTGAGGTTTTCTCTTTTTTTTTAAGGAGCCCCGCCAGCCAACATCACTGACATTTCCCTGAGAAGTCCCTTATATTGAGCGTTGCCCTCCCTCTATGTCCCGCTATGCTGGTTTCCAACATTTGAATAGCTTCGTTTATCTTCTCAACTGCCGTTGTTTTTGTACAATTCCCATTCATATAAAATAGTCAAAAAATAATAAAAAAAATAAATAAAACTCATGTAAAAGAGAATAATCAAATTTTTTCACTGGCCTGGGTCTCTCCTAGCAGACTTCCCAGCTCAGAGTAAGAAAAGTTACCCAAAAAAAAAATGATCTGCAAAGTCGCTCATAATTCCTAGAGATAGTAAAGGAGATGTTGTGTTTTTGTAAATACGGTGGCTCTCAAAACTCTATCCCCGCTACTGCCAAGCGATTTTATATAAAAAATAAATAAAAAATACCTGTACAAGGAGAGCGTGTCTTTTCAACACAAACTTTTGGGATGCCATGTGAATGAAAGTTAATCCGATGCAGAGAGAGTGCATTGGATCATCGGGTTTTATCCGGAAGGCTTGAACGTACTGAGCTGCAAGAATAATAATAAAATAATAAAACATGCATGCTGAGTTTTTATTTAAAATAATAATAAAAAAAATTATATTTATATATAGCTATATATACACACATACATATACATACATATATATTAAAAAAAATTATATATATATAATATTTTTTTTAAAATATGTGTGTATATGTGTGTATGTATATATATATATATATATATATATATATATATATATATATATATATATATCACACATATACACACACATATATTAAAAAAAATTATATTATATAATATATATATATATATATATATATATATATATATATATATATATATATACACACACACACTATATACTATATTGCCAAAGGTATTGGGATATATTTATAGCTTTATATATTCACAAATATTTATTTACCAGTATTTTTATAAAAAATTGTTTTAAATAAAATATTCAGCATGCATGTGTTTATGTGTGTTCAATATTTCCAAAAGTATTGGGACGCCTGCCTTTGCGCACACATGATCTTTAATGACATTCCAGTCTTAGTCCGGAGGGTTCAGTATTGAGTTGGCCCCGCCCTTTGCAGCTATAACAGCTTCAACTCTTCTGGGAAGGCTGTCCACAAGGTTTAGGAGAGTGTCTATGGGAATGTTTGACCATTCTACCAGAAGAACATTGATGTTGGGCGAGAAGGCCTGGCTCGCAGTCTCCGCTCTTATTCATCCCAAAGGTGTTCTATTGGGTTGAGGTCAGGACTCTGTGCAGGCCAGTCAAGTTCCTCCACCCCAAACTCGCTCATCCATGTCTTTATGGACCTTGCTTTGTGCACTGGTGCGCAGTCATGTTGGAACAGGAAGGGACCGTCCCCAAACTGTTCCCACAAAGTTGGGAGCATGAAATTGTCCAAAATGTCTTGGTATGCTGACGCCTTAAGAGTTCCCTTCACTGGAACTAAGGGGCCAAGTCCAACCCCCAAAAAACAACCCCCCACACCATAATCCCCCCTCCACCAAATGATTTGGACCAGTGCACAAAGCAAGGTTCATAAAGACATGGATAAGCAAGTTTGGGGTGGAGGAACTTGACTGGCCTGCCTCAACCCAATAGAACACCTTTGGGATGAATTAGAGCAGAGACTGCGATCCAGGCCTTCTCGTCCCACATCAGTGCCTGACCTCACAAATGCGCTTCTGGAAGAATGGTGAAACATTCCCATAGACACACTCCTAAACCTTGTGGACGGCCTTCCCAGAAGAGTTGAAGCTGTTATAGCTGCAAAGGGTGGGCCAACTCAATATTGAACCCTACGGACTAAGACTGGGATGTCATTAAAATTGATGTGTGTGTAAAGGCAGGCGTCCCAATACTTTTGGCAATATATATATATATATATATATATATATATATATATATATATATATATACACACATATATAAACACACGCATGCTGAATATTTTATTTAAAACAATTTTTATAAAAATACCGGTAAATAAATAAATATGAATATATAGAGCTATAAATAAATATATATATATTGTATTACGGTGGTAATGTGGACTCTGATATAAAGGGAGACTCTGATGGGTCCCCCAACGTAAGGCAGGAATCTGATTGAGACTTTGATGTAAGGGGGGCTCTGATTTGGACACTTAAGTAAGGGGAACTCTTATAGGGATTCTAATGTAGATGAGGACTCTGATGAGAACCCTGGTGTAAGGGAGACTTTGATGCGGTCCCTGGAGTAGGGAGGGACTCTGATGGGAACCCTGATGTACGGGGAATCTGTTGGGGGTCCTGGTTTAAGAGGAGACTCTGAGGGGAAACCTGATGCAACATAGGATCTGATGGGGTCCCTGGTTTAAGGGGGACTGTGAGGGGAAGCCTGATGTAAGATAGGAATCTGATGGGGACTTTGATGCAGGAGGGGCTCTGATGGGGACCCTTATGTAAGGGGGAATCTGGGGTCCCTGGTTAAAGGAGAGGCTCTGAGGTGGAATCCTGATGTAAGATAGGATTCTGATGGGGACTCTGATGTAAAGGGGGACTCTGATTGGAACACTGATGCAGAGAGAGACTCTGATGGGGTCCCTGTTGTAAGGAGGGACTCTAATGGGAATCCTGTTGTATGGGGGAATTTGATGGGGTTCCTGGTTTAAGGGGGGGGGGGGGCTCTGAGGGGAACCCGGGTGTAAGATAGGAATCTGATGGGGACTTTGATGTATGGGAGGACTCTGTTTTGGGACACCAATGTAAGGGGGAATCTTATGGGGTATCTGGTTTAAAGGCAAGACTCTGAGGAGACCCTGATGTAAGGTAGGAATCTGATGGGGACCCTAATGTAAGATAGGGATATAATGGGGACTTTGATGTAAGGGGAACTCTAATGGAGTCCCTGGTGTAAGGGGGACTGTGAGGGAAAGCCTGATGTAAGGTAGGAATCTGATGGGGACTTTGATGTAAGGGGGGCTCTAATTGAGACACTGGTGTAAAGGGGGGCTCTGATAGGGACCGTGATGTAAGGGGGAATTTGATAGGTCCCTGGTTTAAGGGGAGACTCTGAGGGGAACCCTCATGTAGCATAGGAATCTGATGGGGACTTGGATGTAAGGGGGGCTCTGATTGAGACAATGATGTAAAGGGGGACTCTGATGGGGTTCCTGGCTTAAGGGGGACTGTGAGGGGAAGCCTGATGTATAATAGGAATCTGATGGGGACTTTGATGTAAGGGGGGACTCTGATTGGGACCCTGATGTAAGGTAGGAATCTGACGTGGACCCTGATGTAAGGGGGACTCTAATGGGGTCCCTGGCTTAAGGGGGACTGTGAGGGGGACCCGGATGTAAGGTAGGAATCTAATGGGAACCCTGATGTAAGGTAGGAATCTAATGGGGTCCCTGGTTTAAGGGGGAATCTAATGGGGTCCCTGGTTTAAGGGGGAATCTAATGGGGTCCCTGGTTTAAGGGGGAATCTAATGGGGTCCCTGGTTTAAGGAGGAATCTAATGGGGTCCCTGGTTTAAGGGGGAATTTGATGGGGTCCCTGGTTTAAGGGGGAATTTGATGGGGTCCCTGGTTTGAGGGGGAATCTGATGGGGTCCCTGGTTTAAGGGGGAATCTGATGGGGTCCCTGGTTTAAGGGGGAATCTGATGGGGTCCCTGGTTTAAGGGGGACTGTGAGGATAAGCCTGATGTAAGGTAGGAATCTAATGGGAACCCGGATGTAAGGTAGAAATCTAAGGAGGTCCCTGGTTTAAGGGGGAATCTAATGGGGTCCCTGGCTTAAGGGGGAATCTAATGGGGTCCCTGGTTTAAGGGGGAATCTAATGGGGTCCCTGGTTTAAGGGGGAATCTAATGGGGTCCCTGGTTTAAGGGGGAATCTAATGGGGTCCCTGGTTTAAGGGGGAATCTAATGGGGTCCCTGGTTTAAGGGGGAATCTAATGGGGTCCCTGGTTTAAGGGGGAATCTAATGGGGTCCCTGGTTTAAGGGGGAATCTAGTGGGGTCCCTGGTTTAAGGGGGAATCTGATGGGGTCCCTGGTTTAAGAGGGAATCTGATGGGATCCCTGGTTTAAGGGGGAATCTGATGGGGACCCTGGGTTAAGGGGGAATCTGATGGGGACCCTGGTTTAAGGGGGGATCTGATGGGGTCCCTGGTTTAAGGGGGAATCTGATGGGGTCCCTGGTTTAAGGGGGAATCTGATGGGGTCCCTGGTTTAAGGGGGAATCTGATGGGTCCCTGGTTTAAGGGGGAATCTGATGGGGTCCCTGGTTTAAGGGGGAATCTGATGGGGTCCCTGGTTTAAGGGGGAATCTGATAGGGTCCCTGGTTTATAGGGGGACTGTGAGGGGAAGCCTGATGTAAAATAGGAATCTGATGGGGACTTTGATGTAAAGGGGGGCTCTGATTGGGACAATGATGTAAAGGGGGACTCTGATGGGGTTCCTGGCTTAAGGGGGACTGTGAGGGGAAGCCTGATGTAAAATAGGAATCTAATGGGGACTTTGATGTAAAGGGGAATTCTGATTGGGACCCTGATGTAAGGTAGGAATCTGACGTGGACCCTGATGTAAGGAGGACTCTGATGGGGTCCCTGGCTTAAGGGCAACTGTGAGGGGAACCCTGATGTAAGGTAGGAATCTAATAAGAACCCTGATGTAAGGTAGGAATCTAATGGGAACCCTGATGTAAGGTAGGAATCTAATGGGGTCCCTGATGCAAGGTAGGAATCTAATGGGGTCCCTGGGTTAAGAAGGAATCTAATGGGGCCTTGGTTTAAGGGGGAATCTAATGGGGTCCCTGGTTTAGGGGGAATCTAATGGGGTCCCTGGTTTAAGGGGGAATCTAATGGGGTGCCTGGTTTAAGGGGGAATCTGATGGGGTCCCTCTGTTAAGGGGGACTCTGAGGGGAACCCTAATGTAAGGTAGGAAATCTGATGGGGACTTTAATGTAAGGGGGGGGCTCTGATTGGGACACTGATGTAAAGGGGGACAAGGATGGGGACCTTGATGTAAGTTATAAATATGATGGGGACCCTGAGGTAAGGTGGGTCCCTGGTTTAAGGGGAGACACTGATGGGAACCCTGATGTAAGGTAGGAATCTGATGGGGACACTGAGGTAAGGAGAACTCTAATGGAGACTGGACTGGATGTAAAGGGGGGGGGGGCTCTGAAGGGGACCTTAATGTAAGCAGGGGGGGGGAACTCTGATGGGCGATGAAGTACGTTTATTAATTCATTTATAAACATGATTTTCTTTTTTAGCCTGTAGATATTTGTAAATTCTCTGGTGTGGCCCTCATAGAACACATTGGAGAGCCCTTGGTCTAGAAATACGGCTCCTTCCATGCACGGCGCTCTACATCAACAATGGATACAAATATAAAGTTGTATATGTACCGAGCGCATGTTTGAAGCTCCCGGACACGAACGCGTTGTGTCCGCTCAGGACGCACAGGGCCAGATTGTCTGGATTTTTCAGCATGAGCCTCAGGCAGAAGCGATGGTGCCGCACGTCCTGGGAATGCATGGTCACCTGATTGAAGACGTTCCAGAGCTGCGGCCTGTTCACATTCTCCATTAACATCAACCTGGAAAAGAAGACATAATCCTAGAAGGATGGAATAGGTATAACCGACATAACATTTAAAACATTCAAAAAGTTGTATTAAGACCTCAGTGTGTTTTTTTTTTTTTTTTAGCTTAACACATTGAGCCCACTTTGTTACATGTATTATGTTTATTGTGTTAGATTGTACATTCATCTTTTAGATACATAAAATGTTCCTTTTATTTCCTGTGTGGATCATAGTGGGGTTCAGGGGCAGAATGTTTGCTGCTTCAAAGCACTGAGCTGTCCCCATTATCTCAATCATCTCCACTTCTGGGAATCTTCTGGAATCTCAACAGAGACATAGGAGAATGTTAATGACAGTGCGTTTATATGAAGTGACCCGCGCAACATTCTGAGCCCGTCTGATCGGCCGCATGGTGGAATTCCAGAGACCTGGTTCATTAACTCCTTCCCAACCGCCCACAGCCTGGGCACAGGGCACTTTGCAGAGCTCCTCCTCCCATCTGGCACTGCACACAGCCTGGGCACAGGGCACTCTGCAGAGCTCCTCCGACAGCCTGGGCACAGGGCACTCTGCAGAGCTCCTCCTTCCATCCCCCACTGCACACAGCCTGGGCACAGGGCATTCAGAAGAGCTCCTCCTTCCATCTGGCACTGCACACAGCCTGGGCACAGGGCACTCAGCTGAGCTCCTCCCAACCTGCACTGCACACAGCCTGGGCACAGGGCACTCGGCTGAGCTCCTCTTCCCATCCCGCACTGCACACAGCCTGGGCACAGGGCACTCAGCTGAGCTCCTCTTCCCATCCCGCACTGCACACAGCCTGGGCACAGGGCACTCAGCTGAGCTCCTCCTCCCAACCCGCACTGCGCACAGCCTGGGCACAGGGCACTCAGCTGAGCTCCTCCTCCCAACCCGCACTGCACACAGCCTGGGCACAGGGCACTCAGCTGAGCTCCTCCTCCCATCCCGCACTGCACACAGCCTGGGCACAGGGCACTCAGCTGAGCTCCTCCTCCCATCCAGCACTGCTCACAGCCTGGGCACAGGGCACTCAGCTAAGCTCCTCCTCCCATCCCGCACTGCACACAGCCTGGGCACAGGGCACTCAGCTGAGCTCCTCCTCCCAACCCACACTGCACACAGCCTGAGCACAGGGCACTCAGCTGGCTTCCTCCTCCCATCCGGCACTGCACACCGCATGGGCACAGGGCACTCAGCTGACCTCCTCCTTTCATCCCGCACTGCACACAGCCTGGGCACAGGGCACTCAGCAGAGCTCCTCCTCTAGGGAGGAGCAAAAATGGCAGTTAGAGGATTCAGACAAACCATTTACCACTGACAGGGATGCTTACAATGATAAGCTTTTATTTATTAGTGCAAAACCTTTAACTCAAAAGGAAATATATTGTTGTAACTACTTAATGGGTATGAGCTATAGTCCAGCTTCAAATTATTAGTCAAGATCATCTAAATTTACTAGTCCTTCTAACACTGCCGCCCCTGTTGCTCCTACATCCAGAGTAGGAGCGCTCTTATACAGGAGTGTGTGTTACTGGCTGGATCACAAGGTGAAAATAAACAAAATAAAAGTCTAAAAAAAGAAAACAATGCAGCAATCACATCTAAGGACTTGTAAGTTGCAATATATTATATTTTTGTTTGTTTGGGAGGGGGGGGGGGTTTAATTCGGCTTCAAGCTTTAAAGCGGAGGTTCACCCACATTTTAAAGATTGCTGTCACCATTCCCTCTTAGCATGAATAGAAACAAATGCCTAACCTTTTTTTTTTTTTGTGAAGTTTTCATTAATCTTCTTTCTTCATTCCTACTTCCGGGATTTCTTCCCACGGGAGTAGGCGTGTCCTTTGCTGTGCTATGTGTCGCTGTGTATGCCAGGAATTGTGCTGCAACGTCTCCTGGGAGCAAAGTGTCCTGCTTCCCAGGAGTAAAAGAGTAACGCCTTCCTTGCAAACATCACGATAATTCAATCGTCACGTGACTCGTCTACCCAGTCACGTGACGAGACGCGCATTCATCGCTACCCGGAAGAATATGCTTGTGGGCTTCAAGATGCCAACAAGCAAAATGGCGAATACAGGAAGCTTTTTTATAAAGTGTTATTTATTCCCAAAACGGACGGGGGATGTTTAACAGCGCCGGAGAAGTGAGTAATACAAATGCATAAGTTGTAGCATAGAATGGACTGAAGAAAAAAAAAAATGTATGGACCGCGGAACCTCCGCTTTAATAGTGGCTACTATACTAGTATTTATGATTCTAAAAAAGAACAGATTATCATGAATATTGTGGCTTGTAATCAGATTTATAATGTACCTTATATAGTTGTAAGCCTTTCGGAAATTCTTGTCAAGAATAGCGGAGGAGAGACCGAAATATTCCAGCTCTTTCCTTTTCAGTCGGTCATCATAAAAGGAATAATACTCCAGGGAGGAATCTACAAGCAGCTCCCCTTCTTTATACCGGTTGAGGTCACAAAGGGCGTAAATGGCTTTTAGAAGGAGATTCCACCAGTCGTCCTTGTTGAGCACGCTGGTCAGTACAGTGAAGATTGCTATGGTGGAAAGGCAGAAAATACAGTATTTCTGGGAATCCAACATGTACAACTGCCACTTAGGAAAATATTTAATTGAAGTGACCCTGTCACTGAGCTGAAGTTACCATTTGTTAAGGCAAAGAAGTAAATACTTACCTCCCCTGCTGTCCATGTTGCTGAAAGCTGCTCTACTGGAAAGAGGTCACCTCCCCAACACGTATCATGTCACAAAGTTTTGACCTCCTGATCCTCTTCTGCACTCAGTGGTTCCTCCTGCTGATCTTCACGTCACCACAGGACACTGTAGATACATAGGGGTTGGTGGGAGGAACCACCGAGGGACCTTTGATCTGGATAGGATGGTGGAGGGAACTACTGAAGAACCTTTGATCTGCATGTGATGGTGGAAGGAACCACTGAAGGACCTTTGATATGCATGTGATGGTGGAAGGAACCACTGAAGGACCTTTGATATACATGTGATGGTGGAAGGAACCACTGAAGGACCTTTGATCTGTATGTGATGGTGGGAAGAACCACTAAAGGACCTTTGATTTGCATGTAATGGTTTAAGGAACCACTGAGGACCTTTGATCTGCATGTAATGGTTGAAGGAACCACTAAAGGACCTTTGATCTGCATATTATGGTGGAAGGAACCACTGGGGGACCTTTGATCTGCATAGGATGGTGGAAGGAACCACTGAAGGACCTTTGATCTGCATATTATGGTGGAAGGAACCACTGGGGGACCTTTGATCTGCATAGGATGGTGGAAGGAACCACTGAAGGACCTTTGATCTGCACAAGATGGTAGAAGGAACCACTGAGGGACCTTTTATCTGCATGTAATAGTTGAAGGAACCACTGAAGGACCTTTGATCTGCATGTGATTGTGGAAGGAACCACTGAAGGACCTTTGATCTGCATATGATGGAAGGAACCACTGAGGTACCTTTTATCTGGATAGGATGGTGGAAGGAACTACTGAAGGACCTTTGATCTGCATATTATGGTGGAAGGAACCACTGGGGGACCTTTGATCTGCATAGGATGGTGGAAGGAACCACTGAAGGACCTTTGATCTGCATATTATGGTGGAAGGAACCACTGGGGGACCTTTGATCTGCATAGGATGGTGGAAGGAACCACTGAAGGACCTTTGATCTGCACAAGATGGTAGAAGGAACCACTGAGGGACCTTTTATCTGCATGTAATGGTTGAAGGAACCACTGAAGGACCTTTGATCTGCATATTATGGTGGAAGGAACCACTGGGGGACCTTTGATCTGCATAGGATGGTGGAAGGAACCACTGAAGGACCTTTGATCTGCACAAGATGGTAGAAGGAACCACTGAGGGACCTTTTATCTGCATGTAATGGTTGAAGGAACCACTGAAGGACCTTTGATCTGCATGTGATTGTGGAAGGAACCACTGAAGGACCTTTGATCTGCATATGATGGAAGGAACCACTGAGGTACCTTTTATCTGGATAGGATGGTGGAAGGAACTACTGAAGAACCTTTATTCTGCATGTAATGGTTGAAGGAACCACTGAGGGACCTTTTATCTGCATGTAATGGTAAAAGTAACTACTGAAGAACCTTTGATCTGCATGTGATGGAAGGAACCACTGAAGGACCTTTGATCTGCATGTGGTGGTGGAAGGAACCACTGAAGGACCTTTGATCTGCATGTGATGGTGGAAGGAACCACTAAAGGACCTTTGATCTTCATGTGATGGTGGAAGGAACCACTAAAGGACCTTTGATCTGCATGTGATGGTGAAAGGAACCACTGAAGGACCTTTGATCTTCATGTGATGGTGGAAGGAACCACTGAGGACATTTGATCTGCATGTGATGGTGGAAGGAACCACTGAAAAACCTTTGATCCTTATGTGATGGTGGAAGGAACTACTGGGGACCTTTGATCTGCATGTGATGGAAGGAACCACTGAAGAACCTTTGATCTGCATGTGATGGTGGAAGGAACCACTGAAGGACCTTTGATCTGCATGTGGTGGTGGAAGGAACCACTGAAGGACCTTTGATCTGCATGTGATGGTGGAAGGAACCACTGAAGGACCTTTGATCTGCATAGTATGGTGGAAGGAACCACTGAAGGACCTTTGATCTGCACATGATGGCAATTAAAGCTTCTCACAATGTGCATTAGAATCTGCAGCAAGTCAGATGGAGGTCACCTTATTTCCACCATCATCTAGCCATTTCTTCAGCCTGAGTGTCCCTGGCCCACCTATTTCATTCATTGGATTTTAGTTCTTTCCATCATAGAGGATAAGTACCACATGTGGGTGTTAGCTATGGCGGTCAGACAGAGGTTGATTCAGAGTAAGCCATTTCAGTCCAGGGTAGGAGCCTGTACAACTGTGCAAGACTGAAGGGAAGGCTGAAGTTCTACTCTATTAAATAAGCAAATAGTGGAAATATAAAATTGCTCCAGTCCATCAGCAACTTGCAGTTGAGAGGGGTAAACCCCGAAATTAGGACAACTTCCTTACCTTTTGCATCAGAATTTGCAATCTCCTGTTCATCACTGGCAGAGATTTTATCCCTTGATACTTTTATCAGATACAAATGTCTTTCTCCAGACTTTGAACTTGAAATCAGACATACTTGGGCTCGATTCATTGCCATCTGGAAAAAAACATCAGCACAAGGAGTTAGAGGAAGGTAAAATGTAAAATTTTCCCATAATTTACACCCGATCCTGCACCTAATCTGTTGGAAATTCAATTTGCATGCCAGATGTTTTCGAGAAAAGTGGGCAGGTAGTGGTGGGTGGATTGCATTGGTTTGTTTGAGTGGGTTTTGGTAGGGGAGTTGGGTTGGTTTGTTTGGGTGGATTCTGATGAGTGAGTTGTGTTGGTTGGTTTGGGAGGTCTGTGGTGGGCGAGTTTAGTTGGTTGGTTTGTGTGGATTCTGATGGGTGAGTTTAGTTGGTTGGTTTGTGTGGATTCTGATGGGTGAGTTTAGTTGGTTGGTTTGGGTGGGTTCTGATGGGTGAGTTGTGTTGGTTTGGGTGGGTTCTGATGAGTGAGTTGTGTTGGTTTGGGTGGGTTGGTTGCATTGGTTGGTTTTGGTGGGTTGGTTTCAGTGGGTTGTGGTGGGTGAGTTGCATTGGTTTGCATCAGTTGTGGTGGGTTGGCTGTGGTAGGCGATTTGCATGCCAGATGTTGGAGAGAAAAGTGGGCAGGTAGCAGTAGGTGGATTGCATTGATTGGTTTTGGTGGGTTGTGGTAGGAGAGTTGGGTTGGTTGGTTTGGGTGGATTCTGATGGGTGAGTTATGTTGGTTGGTTTGGGAGGTCTGTGGTGGGTGAGTTGAATTGGTTGGTTTGGGTGGAGTCTGATGGGCGAGTTGTGTTGGTTGGTTTGGGTGGATTAGGTTGGTTGGTTTTGGTGGGTTGGTTGTACTGGTTGGTTTGAGTGTGGTGGGTGAGTTACATTGGTTGGTTTGTGTCAGTTGTGGTGGGTTGGCTGCATTGGTTGGTTTGAGTGGGTGGTGGTAGGCGGTTTGCGTTGGTTGGTTTAGGTGGTTAGTTGCATTGGTTGGTTTGGGTGGGTGGGTTGTGTTGGTTGGTTTGGGTGGGTTGTATTGGTTGGTTTGAGTGGGTGGGTTGTGGTGGATGAGTATTGTTGGTTGATTTGGGTGGGTTGTGATGGGTGGATTGCATTGGTTGGTTTGGGTGGGTTGCATTAGTTGGTTTGGGTGGGTTGCATTAGTTGGTTTGGGTGGGTTGCATTAGTTGGTTTGGGTGGGTTTCAGAAAGGGTTGCACATCATTTCGCCAATATGAACAAAGCTCCTAATAAAACTTAATTTCCCATGAGCGGGGGCAGGGGGTACAAGTTTCAAGCAACCAATCTACTATCTACAAAGTAGTCAATCAGTGGTGAAAAAATATTTAGACATGCCCACTGCTGATGTCATCATCTATAGCTGGCACAGCAATGCTAGGGTGACAACACTGCAATGGTTCACATAGCACAGGAACAGCGTTGTCACCCTTCAAATAAATTGCACCAGGAACAGTTCTGCTGCCAACACCACTAACTATTTTTGAAATATTAAAGGGCTAGAGACAAACAGACTGGGCAATGTTTTTCCTACTGTCAGCAAGATGACGTATTGAATCTGAACTCCAGGTGAAGACTTAAAGAGAAACTTCAGTGGTGAATGGGAAAATTAAGAAACAGATACCGTATATACTCAAGTATAAGCCACCCCCGAATATAAGCCGAGGCACCTAATTTTACCACAAAAAACTGGGAAAACTTATTGACTCGAGTATAAGCCTAGGGTGTCCATCTGCATGCCTCACTGTGCCCATGTGCATGCCTCACTGTGTCCATGTGCATGCCTCACTGTGTCCATGTGCATGCCTCACTGTGTCCATGTGCATGCCTCACTGTGCCCATGCCTCACTGTGCCCAATCTCCCTATCTGATCTTCGGCGCTGTGTGACTAGACTGACTTTTAACATAGGAGTCTATGGAAGGGGTGCCCGGCTTTGAAAAATCGGTGTTTCCCGGCCGGAGGTCCCCTGGACAACAATCTTTGCACACTTGTAGATGAGGAGAGGGGCTATATGTTTCCCAAGTTTGGTGTCCAGGAGACCTAGGGCCGGCCGGTACCGGGTCCCCAAATCACTGGAGAAATTACCGTTTAACATTGGAGTCTATGGAAGGGATTGTCCGGCTTTGAAAAATCGGTGCTCCCCGGTCGTAGGTCCCTCGGACAACAAACTTTGCACACTTGTAGAGGAAGAGTGGGGCTACATGTGTGCTAAGTTTGGGGTCCAGGGGACCTACGGCTGGCCAGGGTTTGGCGCACAGACGCGAGTATAAGTCGAGGGGGGCATTTTCAGCACAAAAAAAAATGTGCTGAAAAACTCGGCTTATACTCGAGTATATACGGTACTTACCAGTCCAGCGCTGTCATCTATGCAGCCAATGCTTCTTAACTTTGTGTAATATACTACTTGGCTAATTTTTTTTTATTGTTATTTGGGGCAGTTTTCAAAGCCTGCAGGTCAACTCTAACCCTTCCATGGTCAGTCTCTACAAATGTTGGTGAGCATGTATTTACAGTCAACGTGATGACGACATCATAAACAAAAACATGCAAGGATCATTTAACTTCAACCTTCCCTGATCACTACATTTTGTTTAAATCTAAAATGACCGATATATAGTTATCAATTAAAAAAACATCACATTGCTTTCGGTGTTGTCCTTGATAAAGTGACATATTAGAACGCCTTCTCCAATAAACTCTCACCTTCAGAAGCATGGCAAGCATGGTGAGTAAAGTATCCACATAGTCATACATCTTTCCCTGAGAGAAGAGAAGGGTTGACCGCTGCAGAAGAAGCTTAAGTTCCTGAAGAAAAAAATAAAAAATACATTTATATATTAATTGACCAAATCAGTAAAATGGTGGAAAGAGTAAAAGAACAAAATAAAGAACTTGTAGCAACAACAAAAGTGTGACTGCAGCCCAAAACTTTGTTCAAGTTGTGGACAGTATACAAGAATCAGAACCTCCGTTGGGTTTTTCATTATGTAGAATGGTCCAGTCAGGAGTGGCACTGGATCTGAAGATATTTTGAAAGCCAGAAGGCAACTCAACCACAGTTATCTTCTACACACCAAGGGACCTTGGGGAAGACTTTTAGCTTGGTTTCACACTGGGGCGGTGGCGGTATAGCGCCGCTATTTTTAGCGGCGCTGTACCGTCGGGATTGCAGAGGTATTCGGCCGCTAGCGGTGCGGTTTTAACCCCTGCTAGCGGCCGATAAAGGGTTAATACCACCCGCAAACCGCGGCTACAGCCGCGGTTTGCGGGCGGTATTACCGCGGTATCCCATTCACTTCAATGGGAAGGAGTGGTGGAGGAGCGGTAAATACACCGCTCCTCTCACCGCTCCAAAGATGCGGCTAGCAGGACTTTTTTTCATGTCCTGTTAGCGCACCGCTCCAGTGTGAAAGCCCTCGGGGCTTTCACATTGGAGAGAAAGGAGCCGCTGTTTAGGCTCGGTTTGCAGGCGCTATTTTTAGCAAAATAGCGCCTGCAAACCGCCCCAGCGTGAAAGGGGCCTTAATGTAAAGGTAGTTTGAAAGCCAGAAGGCTACTCAACCACAGTTACCTTCTATGCACCAAGGGAACTTTGGTGAGATTTCTAAATTAAAGGTTGTTTGAAAGCCAGAAGGCTACTTAACCACAGTTCCCATCTACGATCTACAGACTGAAGCCCTGTACACAAGACTGGGATTCCCGTCGGGAAAAAAAACGTTGCGATTCCTGCCAAGCTTGACGGAATTCTGCCAAGCTTGTCTTGCGTACAGACTGACATTCAAAATCCCGTCGTTCTAAAGCGCGGTGACGTACAACACATACAAGGGCACTATAAAAAGGGAAGTTCCATTCCAATGGCACCACCCTTTGGGCTTGCCTTTTCTGATCCCGTGTTAGTAAAAGTTTGGCGAGAGACGATTCGCGCTTTTCAGCCTCATGCTTTTCAGTCCGTTACAGCGTGATGAATGTGCTATCTCCATTACGAACGCTAGTTTTACCAGAAGGAGCGCTCCCTTCTCATACTTGATTCTGAGCATGCGTTTTTTTTTCCCCCTCAGACAAGCATACACAAGACCGGTTTTCACGACGCAAAATAGTCCGACGGGAATCACGACAAGAAAATAGAGAGAGCAGGTTCTCTATTTTTCTCGCCAGATTCCCGGCAGTTTTCACGACGAGAAAGCCTACACACGAACGGTTTTCACGGCAAAAAGCTCTCCCAGCAGTTTTCTTGTCGAGAGAACCGGTCGTGTGTACGAGGCCTAAAAAGAACTTGGCTGAGACTTCTAATATAAAGGTTATTTGAAAATCAGTAGGCTACTCAACCACTGTTCCCTTCTATGAACTATGGGACCTTGGGTGAGACTTATAATCTAAGGCCCGGGTTCACACTGATGCGAGTTCATAACGAATGTGATGCGTCAAAAACATTCTAAAATTCGCATGTCCTCCATAAAGTCATTGTTTTCAATGACGGTCGTTCACATACATGCGTTGCAATTCCTCTACGAATGCGATGCGATAAAATAAAGGGTCTTGTGCGAGTTTACAGCGTTGCGAATTTAGTCTCCATAGACATCAACGTAAATCGTCCTGGAATCGCATTGATGGTTCACATATGTGCGAATTCCACCACACTACTCTCCACAAAAAACAGGAAGTACACAGGAAGTTAACACCTTTTTTTTTTTTTTACATTATGATTCCATTGGCTAAAACATCAATCGCGATTTTACCGCAAATTTCAGGAGTTGGACATAGCTGCTATGTCCAACTCCTGAAATTTGCGGTAAAATCGCGGTAGGTAAATTCGCACCTCACACAGGACAAAAGACTGGACAAATTCACAGCGCAGCAGTGTGAACCGAGCCTAATGCCGTGTACAAGCGGCCATTTTTAATGTCATTGAAAAAACAAAGTTTTTCTCGACATGAATCCTCTCAAGCCTGCCTTGCCTACACATTATCATGAAAAAAATGCTAGAGCAAAGCGCAGTGACGTACGAAACGTACGACGCCACTATAAAGGGGAAGTTCCATTCGGATGGCGCCACCCTTTGGGCTGCTTTTGCTGATCCTCGTGTTAGTAAAGTTTGGTGAGAGACGATTCGCGCTTTTCAGCCTCGTGCTTTTCAGTCAGTTACAGCGTGACGAATGTGCTATCTCCATTACGAACGCTAGTTTTACCAGAACGAGCGCTCCCGTCTCATCACTTGCTTCTGAACATGCATGTTTTTTTCACGTCGTTAAAGCCTACAGGGCCGTTTTTCATGACGAGAAAAACAACGAGAAAAATTAGAGCATGTTCCAAATTTTTAATGGCTATTTTTCACGTCGTGAAAAATGCTCTGGAGCCCACACACGATCATTTTTAAAGACCAAATAAAAAATTGCATTTTTCTCGTCATGAAAAACGGTCGTGTGTACGCGGCATTAAGGTAATTTGAAAACCAGAAAGCTACTCAACCACAGGTCCCATCTACAACCTAAATAACCTTGAGCCAGACTTCTAATGTAACGGTTATTTAAAAATCAGAAGGCTACTCAACCACTGTCACCTTTTTGAACTATGGGACCTTGGGTGGGACTTATGATCTAAAGGTCATTTGAAAGCCAAAAAGCTACTCAACCACAGTTCCCATCTACGAACTAAATAACCTTGAGCCAGACTTCTAATGTAAAGGTAGTTTGAAAGCCACAAGGCTACTCAACCACAGTTACCCTCTATGCAGCAAGGGACCTTGGGTGAGACTTTTAATGTAAACGATGTTTGAAAGCCAGAAGGCATACTCAACCATAGTTACCCTCTATGCACTAAAGGACCTTGGCTGAGACTTCTAATGTAGAAGGTAATTTAAAAGCCAGATAGCTACTCAACCACAGTTCCCATCTACAGACTAAAGGACCTTGGCTGAGACTTCTAATGTAGAAGGTCATTTGAAAAACAGAAGGCTACTCAACCACTGTTCCCTTCTATGAACCAAGGGACCTTGGGTGAGACCTCTAATGTAAATTTTGTTTAAAAGCCAAAAGCCTACTCAAACATAGTTATGCTCTACATACCAAGGGACCTTGGGTGAGAATTCGAATGTGAAGGTCATTTGAAAACTAGAAGGCTATTCAACCACAGTTACCATCTATGCACTAAAGGACCCTGGGTAACACTTGTGTACAAAGAAATTGAGTTGAAGGTGCTTGGGTTTGGGTCTACAACTTTTAGTATGTTCAAAGTAAACCAATGGTGTATTTAAATTTAATAAACTGACCCCCACAAGTGGACAACACACCTTCCAGTTCATTTCAACAAGAAATGAACCCCGGAAGCTGAGCCCCAACAAAAAGCAGGCAGAGGTCATAGGACCAGGACTGGTCACCAGGGTCGCCTGTGGTCTACTTGCAGCTGATCTTTTCCCCATTACTGACTTAATAGGCCTTGTTCAAAATCCCCCTTCATCAAGGCTTGGACAACGTAGCAAAAAGGAGTCTATTGGACTCAATAAAAAAGCTCCTAGATATAAAAGGATCTTGGATTCTTGTTCTATACTGCGTCTCTGTATGAAGGTGGCCATCTTGGTAGAGGCAGGGCTTTGTTTCCTCCTGTCAAAGCTTCCAGCAGGGAAAACTGCGAGACAACCAGCCAGAGGCTGCAGTGCCTTAGATCTCACACTACAGATATACAGCTATGGCTCTCAAAGCCCAGGAGTGCCTAGGCACAGGAAGGTAGATTTTCCAGGGTAGTGTCTAGGCACAGGAAGGTAGATTTTCCAGGGTAGTGTCTAGGCACAGGAAGGTAGATTTCTTTATCGTACACCACGGGACACAGAGCTAGTCATTACATAATGGGTTAAGGGTCACCAGCGGTGATTGGACACTGGCACAACCAATGGAAGACAGTTCCCCTCCATATAACCCCTCCCATCAGGGAAGTACCTCAGTTTTTTCGCCAGTGTCGAAAGGTGTTGGACGCGTTAGGAGGTGCTAAAGGAAAGCTCTACCAAAGAGACCCTCTGGGGGTAAAAGAGCTATGCTTTCGGATTCATCCAAGACGCCTACAAATGAGCTGAATCTGGATGGGATCCGGGCCTCATCCATGAGGCGTCGCCTGTAATGTCTCTCTTCGGAGGACTGGGCTCTAAGATCCAGCACTTCCGCTATTTCGCTATAAAGTCCTGGTAAGAGTCTTGTACAAGGCCCAGGGGAGAGGTATCCTTTAAATAGGAACCCATATCCCTGAAGGTTGGCACACATAGCCCACCGTGAAGGGTGAAGTTTGGTATCTGTCTGAAAACTTTCAGCAGAAAAACCTGCGGCGTGGATAAGGTAAGATTAGAAGGTCCATAACTAAGTTGGGACCTTTTTTTTTCAAGAAGTGGATGTCTTCTTTTTTTTCCACCACTGGGGGGAGTAAAGAGCTGAATATACTCACCTCACTCTGTTCAGTGTCGGCTTCGGCGAAGTACACTGCTCGTCACCTCCGCTGCTGAGCTTGCTTGAGCACCCCGCTCCTCCTTTCGGTGGCCGACACAGACACCTGCAGATGCAGGTAAGTGGGGACAGGGGCTGATGAGAGTCCTCTCTCACTATGGCCACCACCATAGCGCTAAAGGCCGCGCGCGCGCGGGAGCGCGCTTTATCGGGGGGGGGGGGCCGAAGGCGTGCGCGGGCACGTGGCGCGCGCAGGCACAGAAACGGCGCCAAATTTAAAAGACTGTCAGTGTGAAAAGCACTGCAGCAGCAAGCAAGCTCGTTAGTTCTCTTGTTCCTGGCAGAGAAACACAGCAGCTATACAGGGACGTAAGACTCCATGTGGTTGGACTGGGTACTTCCTAGAAGACATCCATGTTATGCATAGTTATGTGTTAAAAGTTGCATACTTAATGTATTTGCTAAACTGAACACGGTAGTATATGCATTTAGGTACCTTGTATTTTGTCTAAACAGTAAGTCTTCCAGGGGAAGTAATGCGGACAAAAAGAGATAAAAGAGCACCACCGCCTGAGACAGGGGGCTCTAGCTGTGCTGACTCGGTACCTTCCTCTCCTGTGTTGCCAAATGCACCTGTACAGGATGAGCCATTACCTCTGTCAGGTATGGCGGCTTCCCCAGTGAAGCCTGGGCCTGCATATGTCACTGAGGACACTTTATCAGCTGCCCTAAATAATCTGGAGGAGAAAATTGCTACTTTAATCGCTAAATCCTCTAAAAAGGACAATAAGCGAAGCAGATCTCCTCCAGTATTGGACCTCCCTTCAGAAGTACCTGAGGAGGAGGAGGATGAGGAGGAGGCTACATCAGCAGAGGATGAGGAGTCAGACGGATCAGGGATATCGGATGAGCCTTTTTCGGTATCCCAGATTTTAAAGTCACAGGTACAATGCTATGCAGGAGCCGTGCGAGCTGCATTTAGGTTACCCTCTTTGGAGGTAACAGAATCACCTGTCTCCTCCCTAGGATCATTAAGATCCCTGCAAGGTGCATGCTCCTTCCCGGTTCATCCGTTACTAAAGGATCTATTGTACGCAGACTGGCAACATCCAGATAAGCGTTTTTCACCTCCAAAAAAGTTTAACATTCTTTATCCTATGGAGGAAAATTTTTTAAAGAAATGGAGCCTGCCTACGGTAGATGCGGCTATTTCTTGTGTAAATAAAAACCTGACATGTCCAGTGGATAATGTACAAGTGTTTAAAGATCCTTCTGAGAAGAAGTTGGAATCCCTACTGAAATCCTCCTTCCTTTTGGCCGGCTCAATTATCCAACCTGCAGTAGCAGCAGTCGGTATGTGTCAGGTCGTCAGCCAACAGGTAAAGCAGGGGCTGAAGGAGCTGCCTTCAGAGCAGGCTAAAAATTGGGAGAATTTGCCTAAAGCCTTATGCTTCACAGTGGATGCCATGAGAGATTCTATCATACAGGCATCACACCTTACACTCCAGCTGGTACAGATGCGCAGAGTACTTTGGCTTAAGCATTGGTCAGCGGAAGCCCCATGCAAAAAGTTGTTGGCAAGTTTCCCGTTCCATGGCGAACGCCTTTTTGGGGAAGATTTAGAAAGATATATCCAAAAGATATCAAGTGGTAAAACGACACTTTTACCTGAGAAAAAGAAAAACAAGAGACCTTGTTTTAAACACACTCTCTCCCCAGCTCCCGGGAAATCTGACTCCAGCCAGTGGCGACGGCCTTTTCAGCCGCCCACAAAAGCCAAAGAACAGGCTCAGAAGAAAAAGAAGCCGTGGGGTTCAAGAGCTAATAAGCAAGCCCCCAAAACCTCTCATTGAAGGGGCGCCCCCGCTCGGCCGAGTGGGGGGAAGGCTTCGTCAGTTCTCAGCGACTTGGCGGACAGAAACCCAGGACAAATGGGTGGTATCCACAATATCCTCAGGGTACAAACTGGAATTTCGAGAGATCCCATCTTCTCAATTCCGAAGTTCAAGACTCTCCAAGGATCCACAAAAAAGAGGATCCTTCTTCAAAGGTTTGAATCACTTAATAGCTCAAGGTGTGGTTACAGAGGTACTCCAAAAGGAGCGAGGTTCAGGTTTTTACTCAAACCTCTTTGTGATTCCAAAACCGAATGGAGAAGTCAGACCCATCCTGGATCTAAAAAATCTAAACCGGTTTCTGAACGTTCGCCATTTTCGAATGGAAACGATTCGATCCGTGGTCGCTACTTTAAAAGGCGGAGAATTCATTGCGTCCATAGATATCAAAGACGCATATCTACACATACCAATCCTCCCCGCTCACCAAAGATTCCTAAGGTTTGCGGTAGAAGATCGCCACTTTCAATTTGTGGCCCTGCCATTTGGTGTAGCCACCGCGCCCAGAGTATTCACAAAGGTGCTAGCTTCTCTGTTAGCAAACCTGAGAACACGGGGCATTGCGGTAACAGCCTATCTAGACGATCTACTATTAATAGATCAGTCAAAGGAGGGATTGGATCACGCTGTAGACACTACAGTAGGATACCTGGAGCATTTAGGATGGATTATAAACTTACAAAAATCCTCTCTCCAGGCCCAAAGAAGGATAGTGTACCTGGGCATGATCATAGATACAGCCCAAAACAGGGTATACCTGCCAGAGCCAAAGATACAGTCTCTGAAAGACCTGATCCACAAGGTCAAAGCAAACAAGAGGCCGTCTATTCGCCTTTGCATGAGACTATTGGGAAAGATGGTAGCCTCCTTCGAGGCGGTCCCTTACGCCCAGTTTCATTCGAGACTACTTCAAGGCAATATTTTAGCCTCCTGGAACAGAAAGAGCCAAGCTCTGGATATACCCATGCGCCTGTCCTCACAAGTACGCCACAGCTTCAATTGGTGGCTAGAAGCCAAGAATTTACGGAAGGGAAAGTGCTTCCTCCCAGCAGCCTGGAAGGTGGTGTCTACGGATGCCAGCCTATCGGGCTGGGGTGCAGTATTCGAGGAGGCTTCTACCCAGGGAACCTGGGCCAAGACTCAGGGGATCCTGCCCATCAACGTGCTAGAGATCCGTGCAGTATATCTAGCCCTCAAAACCTGGACATACAGGTTACAGGGCTACCCAGTTCGGGTTCAATCCGACAATGCTACTGCAGTAGCTTACATCAATCACCAAGGAGGCACCCACAGTCGGGCAGCCCAAAGAGAGGTGAACCGGATCTTGGCATGGGCAGAAGAGCATGTACCTTGCATCTCTGAAATCTTCATTCCAGGGATAGAAAACTGGCAAGCAGACTACCTGAGTCGTCAGCAGCTGCTACCAGGAGAATGGTCTCTTCACCCAGAGATCTTTCAGGCCATATGTCTGAGATGGGGAAACCCAGATGTAGACCTGCTAGCTTCCAGGTTCAACAAGAAATTGGACAACTTTGTGTCCAGAACGAGAGATCCTCTAGCCTACGGGACAGACGCTCTAATAACTCCATGGAATCAGTTCTCACTGATCTATGCATTCCCTCCGATCCCTCTTCTACAAAGACTGCTTCGCAGGATCAAGGAGGAGGGAATACCAGTAATCCTAGTGGCCCCAAACTGGCCCAGGAGGCCTTGGTACGCCGAGATCGTAAAAATGGCAATAGGAAGGTCCTGGAAGCTTCCACTTCGACACGACCTGTTGTCACAGGGTCCAGTATTCCACCCTTCCTTACAAAGGCTAAATTTGACGGCCTGGCTGCTGAGACCCACATTTTGAAAAAGAGAGGGGTCTCTGGCCTGGCTCTTTCTACGCTCATTAATGCTAGAAAGCCAGCCTCCAGACTCATCTATCATAGAGTCTGGAAAGCATACGTTTCCTGGTGTGAATCCAGAAGTTGGAATCCTCTGAAATATGAAATAAGTAGGATTCTTGCTTTTTGCCAGTTAGGAGTGGATATGAAATTAGCCCTTAGCACCATCAAAGGGCAAATATCGGCTCTATCAGTCTTCTTTCAGAGACCATTGGCATCTCACTCCCTAGTTCGGACATTCATTCAGGGGGTACTGAGGATAAATCCTCCAGTTAGGACTCCCTTGTGTCCATGGGATTTGAATTTGGTATTGTCAGTGTTGCAAAAGCAACCTTTTGAACCTATTCGCCATATTCCTTTAATTATATTGAGTAGGAAGTTGGCCTTTCTGATTGCTATAGCTTCTGCTAGGAGAGTATCAGAGCTAGCAGCTCTTTCTTGTAAAGAGCCTTATCTAATTTGTCACAAGGACAAAATCGTACTACGACCCCATCCGGCTTTTCTGCCTAAGGTGGTGTCGGCTTTTCACTTGAATCAAGACATTGTTCTGCCTTCCTTTTTTCCAAACCCGCGGACGGCGGGGGAAAAATTATTACACTCTCTAGATCTAGTGAGAGCGATAAAGGTGTATCTGCAAGCAACCGCTCAGATACGTAAAACAGATGTTTTGTTTATTTTACCAGATGGTCCCAAGAAGGGCCAAGCGGTATCAAAATCCACCATTTCCAGGTGGATTAGACAAGTAATTGTTCAAGCTTATGGTTTAAAGAACAGGACTCCTCCTTTTCCTGTTAAGGCGCACTCTACCAGGGCGATAAGTGCTTCATGGGCAGTGCACCACCAGGCTTCGATGGCTCAGATCTGTAAGGCTGCAACTTGGTCTTCAGTCCATACATTTTCCAAATTCTATCAAATAGATGTGAAAGGACATGAGGATTCCGCCTTTGGGCGAAGTGTGCTGCAGGCAGCAGTATAGGGCTTCTGGTCCGCAAGCGGCCTGTTTTGATCTGTGTCTCCCCCCCTTCATATGAGCATTGCTCTGGGACGTCCCATTATGTAATGACTAGCTCTGTGTCCCGTGGTGTACGATAAAGAAAATAGGATTTTTATAACAGCTTACCTGTAAAATCCTTTTCTTGGAGTACACCACGGGACACAGAGGTCCCACCCTTCTTATGGGAACCTTACTGCTTTGCTACAAAACTGAGGTACTTCCCTGATGGGAGGGGTTATATGGAGGGGAACTGTCTTCCATTGGTTGTGCCAGTGTCCAATCACCGCTGGTGACCCTTAACCCATTATGTAATGACTAGCTCTGTGTCCCGTGGTGTACTCCAAGAAAAGGATTTTACAGGTAAGCTGTTATAAAAATCCTATTTTTCTAGGGTAGTGCCTAGGCACAGGAAGGTAGATTTTCCAGGGTAGTGTCTAGGCACAGGAAGGTAGATTTTCCAGGGTAGTGCCTAGGCACATTAAGGTAGATTTTCCAGGGTAGTGCCTAGGCACAGGAAGGTAGATTTTCCAGGGTAGTGCCTAGGCACAGGAAGGTAGATTTTCCAGGGTAGTGCCTAGGCACAGGAAGGTAGATTTTCCAGGGTAGCGTCTAGGCACAGGAAGGTAGATTTTCCAGGGTAGTGCCTAGGCACAGGAAGGTTTATTTTCCAGGGTAGTGCCTAGGCACAGGAAGGTAGACTTTCCAGGGTAGTGCCTAGGCACAGGAAGGTAGATTTTCCAGGGTAGTGCCTAGGCACAGGAAGGTAGATTTTCCAGGGTAGTGCTTAGGCACAATTAACATTTCCAGATGGTCCCTATAACAGGAAACCTTTAATTTTTGAGTTCGGCTCCACTTTAACAGTAGTGTTGGCATATGCAAAAGAAAACAGCCCTTCCTGCAGGTTCAGCAAACCGAACACAAAAGTCACACTCTGATGCCATCACTCATAAAACATTATATTTCACCACAGAAAAACAAAGGAGACTTCACATGTAGACCGTCATTCCTAATGCGTTTTGCCCAAATGCAGGCCTTATCGTATAGATGCCCTTACCCCATAGTCACCAAGTCCCTATTCATATGTTATGGTGTGCTCCTTCACGTGCATGTTAGCAAGGTTAGTTGGGGCGCCATTAAGATTTATTGGCACCAATGTGTGCCTGCAAAAGTAATGCACATTTTGTGTGAACTTTTGAACTTGAACTTTTAAAGAACACCTGGTATCTAGTATTATTTTTCTCCCCAAGGGGTTCGGTGTAAATTTAAAAGTTTACATTTTTGGATATCAGCAAACCCTCATGCAGACAATCCCATTACTTCTAGAGAATGAGTCACACAACAAGCAGTTCCCATAATTCTTTCATATATCCTTTGATGCCTATAAGCGCGATTCGAACACGCAAACATAGTGCAAATGTTTTCACATAAGAATTATCACAGATGTTCTGGTGATGTAATGGGGGTGCCAGCACAAGGACACAAAAAAATTCTGAAAATGGAAAAAACACACAAAGTGTTATGAAAGAGATGATGACAGACCATCCGGGAAATTCACTGTAGGAAAAATGAACCTCAGAGGTGATATAATTACTATGTACAAATATATACACCGATCATCCAAAAATATTTTTTTTCATATCCACATATATATATATATATATATATACACACACACACGCACACACGGTATATGTATAAAAAATTATATATATATACACACACACGCACACACGGTATATGTATAAAAAATTATATATATATATATATATATATATATATAAAAACAAAATATAAATTACATAAAAAAAACCCATATATAAATCTTATATTATATGTACTACATATATATATACACACACACATATATATACATATTGTGACAGCAGGAAGGTAAAGTCACCTGGTTGCATCCAGGGGGGTAGATATATTTCGCCCAGATTCAGGCTTTACGCCGACTTATACAACTAGGTGGAGAGTTGTATAAGGCTAGTGGGCTCATGGATGACTCATACCTCTAGGGAGAGTGTGGGGCGTCGTACAGACAGGGAGTTGATGAGACCAGCTGAAGCTTGTCAGCTCATTTAGGCCTCTATAAGAACTCCCAGCTTCATTAGATGTTAGCTCATGCCTGGAACCAGACCTGTGTGGACTGTCTAGGGAGAGTGAACCCCTGTGCGGTGAGACAAAGCCTGTGTGGCTATTTGCTTGGACATTTAAAACCAGGGACTTAGGGACTAGGACAGCACTAGGCTGATCCCAGTTGTTAGTTAGGAAACCTGTATGTTTAGTCAGAGGTCAACTTGACCAGGATTTATTTTGTTTATGTTTCTTTTGCTTTGCTGTGTTTTGTCACTGTAAATAGAAAATAAACCGCACCTTTTTGATTTTGAAAACCACAACCACCGTTTGCTGGGCCTGTTTTTGTGTGGGGAGCCCATCTCGGGGGTCACACACACCCGCTGCCGAGCTAACCCCCTCACAGTTGGTGGAGAACCAGTGGCAGTTTTTTTTTTAAGCCAGCATGGAGGAGATACTGAAGCAGCTGGCTCTAGCAAATGCCAATCAACAGCAGACAAATGCAGGTTTGCAAAAGAGCCTTGCAGCCCAGCAGCAGACAAACGCAACTTTGCAACAGAGTCTGGAGGCTCAGCAACAAGCCCAGCAGCAATCTGAGGCCCGCTTCATAGACCTGTTACAGAAGCAAGAGCAGAGACTACAACAACAGATGGAAGCAGCAATGCAGCAACGTCCGCAGACCAGTGAGGAAAGCCGTCCCACTAATACCGCGTCCTTTGGGGTGAGTCGTTTATTGACAAAAATGACTGGAGAGGATGATCCAGAGGTATTTTTGACCACATTTGAAAGGACCGCTGAAAGAGAAAAGTGGCCTGAGGAGCAGTGGGCTGGACTGGTGGCTCCTCTGTTAACTGGTGAATCGCAGAAGGCTTACTATGACCTAGAGCCTAACCAAGCAAAAGACTATGTGATGCTAAAAGCTGAAATATTGGCAAGGCTGGGTGTCACCCAGGCTGTCCGGGCTCAGCGTGTGCATAACTGGACTTTCCAGCTTGGAAAACCCCCCAGGTCTCAAATGTATGATCTCATTCACCTGAGCAGAAAGTGGCTACAGCCAGAGACTTTGTCCGCACCAAAGATTGTGGAACGTGTTGTAATGGATCGGTTTTTGAGAGCTCTTCCTACTGCCATCCAAAAGTGGGTAAGCCATGGAGACCCAGAGACGGCCGATGGTCTTGTGGATCGTGTGGAGAAATACTTGGCTACAGAGAACCTGACGGCCTCTTCCAGAGACACTCGGACTTTCCACCCTAAGACCAGACCATCCCCAGGGGCGGATAAGAGGATTCCAAGGGGTGAGGGTGGAGAGAGTGAGAGGGTGGGAGCTCTACCCCAAGTTTGGCGAGAACAGCCTGGGAAATCAGCGGCTCAAGAGGCCGCAAGAAGGATCGTTTGCTACCGCTGCCGGCAAGCGGGACATATTGCAGCCAATTGCCCGGTTGTGGAGGAACCCATGCAGTGTGACTTTCTGACGGGCAGACGTCAGTCGCTGTGTGCGACAGTCGCATGCACTGCCATTCGAGGAACTGAGAAACATTTATGCAAAATGTGTGTTAATGGTAGAAATGTTGTGGTATTGCTGGATTCAGGTAGCCTTGTAACCCTGATAAAGGCTGAGTTAGTTAAAACAGAGGTCTCTGGGAATAGCAAGGTAGCTGTTATTTGTGTGCATGGGGACACCCGAGAGTATCCAGTGACTACAGTGTGTTTCGAGACCCCCAAAGGTACCCTCTCTCATCCAGTGGGCTTAGTATCTCAGTTACCGCATGACGCCATTGTGGGAAGGGATTTTCCGAAGTTCTGGGAACTGTGGGATGATCCTGAGCCCCCCACTGGTGCCCCTATGTACCAGGAATGTGATAGCCAGAACTCCCCTGAGAGTGGTGAGGACTCTCCAGAATTTCCCTTATCAGTATTGGCAGGGGAGACTCAAGAAACTGGAGAGGAGCCCACCTCCTCAGACGAAAACCTACCGTCTGTGGAGTTTTCTGATCTTGAGGTTCACAGGGAAAACTTTGCCACAGAACAGTTGAAAGACCCCGCCCTAATAAAGGCACGGGAAAACGTAGTGAAAATAGATGGCGAGTTAGTGAACCCAGATAATACCTGCACTTACCCATACTTCAGCGTAGAGAAGGACCTACTGTATCGGGTGGCAAAAAGGGCAGAAGAGACCGTTGAGCAGCTTGTGGTGCCCAAACCTTACAGGAAGTTGGTGTTGGAGTTGGCCCATGGGCACATTCTTGGAGGTCATCTGGGGACAGAGAAAACCCGAGAGAGGGTATTACAGAGATTCTATTGGCCGGGGGTGTTGAAGGACATAGAAAATTATTGTTCCTCCTGCCCTGTGTGTCAGAGGTCGGCCCCGATGCCACATTTCCGTAGCCCGCTGGTCCCTCTACCCATCATTGAGGTCCCGTTTGAGAGGATCGCCATGGATTTGGTAGGTCCTATAATCAAGTCCGCTAGGGGGCACCAGTACATATTAGTTATAATGGACTATGCCACCCGTTATCCAGAAGCGATCCCTCTCCGAAATACCTCGGCCAAAACCATAGCCAAAGAGTAGGGATGAGCTTCGTGTTCGAGTCGAACATACGTTCGACTCGAACATCGGCTGTTCGATCGTTCGACGAAGATCGAACGATTTGGGCCGTTCGCGCCAAATTCGAGTGACGCGAACGGCCCACAATGCACTACGCCATCGCAGTGTCATCCAGGCGCTGTGATTGGCCAAGCATGCACTGTGACCCCGCATGCTTGGCCAATCACAGCGCCGGCAGCGAGGAGAGCAATGATTGGCCACAGGCAGGATGCCTGTGGCCAATTATTGCTGAGGGTGTTTAGTACACGCCCCACACTATAAAAGGCCGCCAGCACGGCGGCCTAGTGTAGTGTGTTCCGGAGCAGGGAAAGAGAAGCATAGGCAGGGACAGTGACTGTTATTTCTTTCTTGCTTAACCTGGATTCCTTTAGTTTAGGGAAAGAGAAGGATAGGTAGGGAGAGTGTCAGTGTGTTTTGTGCTTGTGCTATAGTGTGCTTAAAAAAAACATTTATTCTAGGGACAGAAAACTGTAGGTAGGGACAGTGTCAGTTTCTTTCACTCTGCAAGTCCTTGTTTCCAGGGACCTGGAAGGACAGTGAGTGAATTGTCCTTGTGCTATATTGTGCTTAAAAAAACATTTATTCTAGGGACAGAAAACTGTAGGTAGGGAGAGTGTCAGTTTCTTTCACTCTGCAAGTCCTTGTTTCCAGGGACCTGTAAGGACAGTGAGTGAATTGTCCTTGTGCTATATTGTGATTAAAAAAAACATTTTTTCTAGGGACAGAAAACTGTAGGTAGGGAGAGTGTTTTTTTTCTTTCACTCTGCAAGTCCTTGTTTCCAGGGACCTGGAAGGACAGTGAGTGAATTGTCCTTGTGCTATATTGTGCTTAAAAAAAAACATTTTTTCTAGGGACAGAAAACTGTAGGTAGGGAGAGTGTTTATTTTCTTTCACTCTGCAAGTCCTTGTTTCCAGGGACCTCTAAGGACAGTGAGTGAATTGTCCTTGTGCTATATTGTGCTTAAAAAAAACATTTATTCTAGGGACAGAAAACTGTAGGTAGGGAGAGTGTCAGTTTATTTCACTCTGCAAGTCCTTGTTTCCAGGGACCTGGAAGGACAGTGAGTGAATTGTCCTTGTGCTATATTGTGATTAAAAAAAACATTTTTTCTAGGGACAGAAAACTGTAGGTAGGGAGAGTGTTTTTTTTCTTTCACAATGCAAGTCCTTGTTTCCAGGGACCTGTAAGGACAGTGAGTGAATTGTCCTTGTGCTATATTGTGCTTAAAAAAAACATTTATTCTAGGGACAGAAAACTGTAGGTAGGGAGAGTGTCAGTTTATTTCACTCTGCAAGTCCTTGTTTCCAGGGACCTGGAAGGACAGTGAGTGAATTGTCCTTGTGCTATATTGTGATTAAAAAAAACATTTTTTCTAGGGACAGAAAACTGTAGGTAGGGAGAGTGTTTTTTTTCTTTCACTCTGCAAGTCCTTGTTTCCAGGGACCTGGAAGGACAGTGAGTGAATTGTCCTTGTGCTATATTGTGCTTAAAAAAAACATTTATTCTAGGGACAGAAAACTGTAGGTAGGGAGAGTGTCAGTTTATTTCACTCTGCAAGTCCTTGTTTCCAGGGACCTGTAAGGACAGTGAGTGAATTGTCCTTGTGCTATATTGTGATTAAAAAAAACATTTTTTCTAGGGACAGAAAACTGTAGGTAGGGAGAGTGTTTTTTTTCTTTCACTCTGCAAGTCCTTGTTTCCAGGGACCTGTAAGGACAGTGAGTGAATTGTCCTTGTGCTATATTGTGCTTAAAAAAAACATTTATTCTAGGGACAGAAAACTGTAGGTAGGGAGAGTGTCAGTTTATTTCACTCTGCAAGTCCTTGTTTCCAGGGACCTGTAAGGACAGTGAGTGAATTGTCCTTGTGCTATATTGTGATTAAAAAAAACATTTTTTCTAGGGACAGAAAACTGTAGGTAGGGAGAGTGTTTTTTTTCTTTCACTCTGCAAGTGCTTGTTTCCAGGGACCTGTAAGGACAGTGAGTGAATTGTCCTTGTGCTATATTGTGCTTAAAAAAAACATTTATTCTAGGGACAGAAAACTGTAGGTAGGGAGAGTGTCAGTTTATTTCACTCTGCAAGTCCTTGTTTCCAGGGACCTGTAAGGACAGTGAGTGAATTGTCCTTGTGCTATATTGTGATTAAAAAAAACATTTTTTCTAGGGACAGAAAACTGTAGGTAGGGAGAGTGTTTTTTTTCTTTCACTCTGCAAGTCCTTGTTTCCAGGGACCTGGAAGGACAGTGAGTGAATTCTCCTTGTGCTATATTGTGATTAAAAAAAACATTTTTTCTAGGGACAGAAAACTGTAGGTAGGGAGAGTGTTTTTTTTCTTTCACTCTGCAAGTCCTTGTTTCCAGGGACCTGTAAGGACAGTGAGTGAATTGTCCTTGTGCTATAGTGTGCTTAAAAAAAACATTTATTCTAGGGACAGAAAACTGTAGGTAGGGACAGTGTCAGTTTCTTTCACTCTGCAAGTCCTTGTTTCCAGGGACCTGGAAGGACAGTGAGTGAATTGTCCTTGTGCTATATTGTGATTAAAAAAAACATTTTTTCTAGGGACAGAAAACTGTAGGTAGGGAGAGTGTTTTTTTTCTTTCACTCTGCAAGTCCTTGTTTCCAGGGACCTGTAAGGACAGTGAGTGAATTGTCCTTGTGCTATATTGTGATTAAAAAAAACATTTTTTCTAGGGACAGAAAACTGTAGGTAGGGAGAGTGTTTTTTTTATTTCACTCTGCAAGTCCTTGTTTCCAGGGACCTGTAAGGACAGTGAGTGAATTGTCCTTGTGCTATATTGTGCTTAAAAAAAACATTTATTCTAGGGACAGAAAACTGTAGGTAGGGAGAGTGTCAGTTTATTTCACTCTGCAAGTCCTTGTTTCCAGGGACCTGTAAGGACAGTGAGTGAATTGTCCTTGTGCTATATTGTGCTTAAAAAAAACATTTATTCTAGGGACAGAAAACTGTAGGTAGGGAGAGTGTCAGTTTATTTCACTCTGCAAGTCCTTGTTTCCAGGGACCTGTAAGGACAGTGAGTGAATTGTCCTTGTGCTATATTGTGATTAAAAAAATCATTTTTTCTAGGGACAGAAAACTGTAGGTAGGGAGAGTGTTTTTTTTCTTTCACTCTGCAAGTCCTTGTTTCCAGGGACCTGGAAGGACAGTGAGTGAATTCTCCTTGTGCTATATTGTGATTAAAAAAAAACATTTTTTCTAGGGACAGAAAACTGTAGGTAGGGAGAGTGTTTTTTTTCTTTCACTCTGCAAGTCCTTGTTTCCAGGGACCTGTAAGGACAGTGAGTGAATTGTCCTTGTGCTATATTGTGCTTGAAAAAAACATTTATTCTAGGGACAGAAAACTGTAGGTAGGGAGAGTGTCAGTTTATTTCACTCTGCAAGTCCTTGTTTCCAGGGACCTGGAAGGACAGTGAGTGAATTGTCCTTGTGCTATATTGTGATTAAAAAAAACATTTATTCTAGGGACAGAAAACTGTAGGTAGGGAGAGTGTCAGTTTATTTCACTCTGCAAGTCCTTGTTTCCAGGGACCTGGAAGGACAGTGAGTGAATTGTCCTTGTGCTATATTGTGATTAAAAAAAACATTTTTTCTAGGGACAGAAAACTGTAGGTAGGGAGAGTGTTTTTTTTCTTTCACTCTGCAAGTCCTTGTTTCCAGGGACCTGTAAGGACAGTGAGTGAATTGTCCTTGTGCTATATTGTGCTTAAAAAAAACATTTATTCTAGGGACAGAAAACTGTAGGTAGGGAGAGTGTCAGTTTATTTCACTCTGCAAGTCCTTGTTTCCAGGGACCTGGAAGGACAGTGAGTGAATTGTCCTTGTGCTATATTGTGATTAAAAAAAACATTTTTTCTAGGGACAGAAAACTGTAGGTAGGGAGAGTGTTTTTTTTCTTTCACTCTGCAAGTCCTTGTTTCCAGGGACCTGGAAGGACAGTGAGTGAATTCTCCTTGTGCTATATTGTGCTTAAAAAAAACATTTATTCTAGGGACAGAAAACTGTAGGTAGGGAGAGTGTCAGTTTATTTCACTCTGCAAGTCCTTGTTTCCAGGGACCTGTAAGGACAGTGAGTGAATTGTCCTTGTGCTATATTGTGATTAAAAAAAACATTTTTTCTAGGGACAGAAAACTGTAGGTAGGGAGAGTGTTTTTTTTCTTTCACTCTGCAAGTCCTTGTTTCCAGGGACCTGTAAGGACAGTGAGTGAATTGTCCTTGTGCTATATTGTGCTTAAAAAAAATATTTTTTCTAGGGACAGAAAACTGTAGGTAGGGAGAGTGTCAGTTTCTTTCACTGTGAAAGTCCTTGTTTCAAGGGACAGAGAAGGACACCTGAAGGTAGCCCTTATTGCTTTTTTCCCATCTCCCTGCAGGCCATCTATTAGAATGTCTGGAAGGCAAACAAGGAGAGGCAGACAGTCAGGAGGCAATAAAAGAGGGCAAGCAGGCTCTGTGTCTGGGGGCAACAGTGCTGGTCGTGGACGCGGTGCATTGTCATCAGCACATGGCCATGGGACACGCTTGTCCTTCTTTTCGGCAGCTGGACATGTTGAGCCACATCATGCCGAAGACTTGGTAGAGTGGATGACCAAGCCCTCCTCCTCCTCCTCATCCTCTCTCACCCAGGCTCAGGGTACTGGAAAAGCAGCTGCCAAAGCGTCGTCTTCCCTGGTATCAATGTCAGACAAATCATCAGTCACTCCTTCCCTAGACCCACCATGTCCTCCTCCTGAGGAGTCCCCCGAACTGTTTCAGCACAGTGTTGGGTACATGCTCCAGGAGGATGCCCAGCGTTTCGAAGGGTCTGATGATGAAACCCAGCTAGAGGAAGGCAGTAGCGTGAGAGCAGACAGAGGGGATGCTCAAGAAGGACACCAATCTGGCAGTCATGTTCCAGCAGCTGCAGCATACTGCCAGATTGGCTCCAGTGATGAGGAGGGAGGGGATGATGAGGTCACTGACTCCACGTGGGTGCCTAATAGGAGAGAGGAGGAGGAGGAGGATGAGGAGGAGGCACATCTCCAACGAGGCAGGATGCCCTTTGGTGGCCAGCGTAAGGGCAGTACACCGACGGAATCACACCGCAGAGCTCCGCCTGTGCAGGGCGCTGCCTCTGCCCGTCATTCAAAAAGTTCTTTGGTGTGGGCCTTTTTTGAGGCTAGTGCATCAGATCGCACAGCTGCTGTTTGCAACATATGTCTCAAGCGTATATCGCGTGGCCAAAACATCAGCCGCTTGGGTACCACATGCCTGACCAGACATATGTTGACCTGCCATGCAGCTCGTTGGCAAGCCTACCTCAAAGACCCACACCAAAGAACAAAGCGGACCTCTCCTTGCACCGCATCAGCTGGGATCTCCAACCCCACTATAACTTCAGTCCTCTCTGAAACATGCACTGAGAGGAATGAAGGTGTAGAATTAGGTGTGTCACAGCCAAGTACTTGCGGCCACTCTGCTAGCAGTACACCGACGTCCGATTCTAGCAGGCAAATTTCCCTGCCCCAGCTGCTGGACCGTCGAAAGAAGTTCACTCCCAGCCATCCACATGCCCAGCGGTTGAATGCTAGCTTGGCTAAATTGCTAGCGCTTCAACTGCTGCCTTTTCAGTTGGTAGACTCGGCCCCCTTCCGTGAGTTTGTGCAATGTGCGGTTCCTCAGTGGCAGGTTCCCAAACGCCACTTTTTCTCACGGAAGGCTATTCCGGCTCTCTACTGGCATGTGGAAGGCAATGTCTTGGCCTCGCTGGACAGGGCGGTCAGCGGTAAGGTGCATATTACCGCTGACTCATGGTCCAGCAGGCATGGACAGGGACGTTACCTTTCTTTCACGGCCCATTGGGTCACTCTTTTGGCAGCTGGGAAGGATTCAGGACAAGGTGCAGTAGTGTTGGAGGTTGTCCCACCGCCACGCCTCCAAAATGCTACTACTGGTTGTGACACACCTCTCTCCTCCACCCCCTCCTCTTCTTCTTCCTCCATGGCCTCTTCCTGTGGTTTGTCCTATGAACCAGCGGTGCTCCGTAGCCGTTCACGGGGCTACGCAAGTACGCAGGCAAAAAGATGCCATGCCGTGCTTGCGCTGGTGTGTTTGGGGGACAGAAGCCACACTGGGGCAGAGGTCCTGTCTGCTCTGCAGGGCCAGGCCGAGAGGTGGTTGACGCCACGCCAGCTTAAGCCAGGAATGGTGGTTTGCGACAATGGCACCAACCTCCTCTCCGCCCTCCGACAGGGACAACTGACCCATGTGCCCTGTGTGGCTCACGTCCTTAACCTGGTGGTGCAGCGCTTCTTGGGCAGGTACCCGGGCTTACAGGATGTCCTGAGGCAGGCCAGGAAAGTCTGTGTGCATTTCCGCAGATCTTATAATGCCAGTGCTCGCCTGGCTGAGCTGCAAAAGGAGTTGAACCTGCCCAAGAACCGCCTTATATGTGACATGCCCACCAGGTGGAACTCAACGTTGGCCATGCTGCAGCGGCTGCACACGCAGCAGAGGGCCATCAATGAGTACCTGTGCGACTACGGCACCAGGACAGGGTCAGGGGAGCTTGGTTTTTTTTCTCCACGCCAGTGGGGCATGATCAGGGATGCATGCACTGTCCTGGCACCATTTGAGGAGGCCACGAGGATGGTGAGCAGTGACAGTGCATGCATCAGTGACACTGTACCTCTTGTCCACCTGTTGGAGCACACGCTGCGTGGAATAATGGACAGGGCACTTGAGGCAGAACAGAGGCAGGAAGAGGAGGACTTCCTTGCCTCTCAAGGCCCCCTTTACCCAGACAGTGTTCCTTCTGTCCCACCCATCGCACAGGAAGAGGAGGAGGAGGAGGAGGAGGAGGAGGAGGATTGTGTCAGCATGGAGGTGGAGGCTGGCACTCAGCATCATCAGCAGCAGTCTTTTAGGGATGATTTACAGTCCCAAGAAACTAGTGGACTTGTACGTGGCTGGGAGGAGGTGGCTGCGGATCATGTCGTCCTTAGTGACCCAGAGGACTCCGGAGCGAATGCCTCAGCAAACCTACGCTGCATGGCCTCCCTGATCCTGCAAAGTCTGCGGAAGGATCCTCGTATTCTTCGGATCAAGGAGAGGGACCATTACTGGCTGGCCACTCTCCTTGATCCACGGTACAAGGGTAAGGTTGCGGACCTTATGTTACCGTCGCAGAGGGAGCAGAGGATGAGACAACTCCGGGAGGCCTTGCAGAAAGGTCTGTGCAACGCGTTCCCAGAGACTGGGAGGTTGCAAACTCCTGGTCCTGGACAACGAGTTGCTGAGGCTTCGGCCAGTCAAAGAAGGAGCGGTGGGGAAGGTGGCCGTCTGACCGATGCGTTCAGACAATTCTTTAGTCCGCAGCCCCAAAGTATGATCGGTTCCAGCAACCATCGCCAGCGTCTGATAAACATGGTGCAGGAATATCTAGGGGCAAGGTCAGACTTGGACACCTTCCCCACCGAAAATCCTCTGGCTTACTGGGTCTTGAGGATGGATCACTGGCCAGAGCTTGCACAGTATGCAATTGAGCTACTGGCCTGTCCTGCATCCAGCGTTCTTTCGGAACGCACATTCAGTGCTGCTGGAGGATTTGTCACGGATCACAGGGTGCGCCTGTCCACCGACTCGGTTGATCGACTGACTTTCATCAAGATGAACCAGTCTTGGATCACCACCAGCTACCACACACCTGATGCTGATATAACAGACTAATTGATTTTAACATGTCACATCCCTTCAAGACTGATGCTGATGCTGAGTGCCTGTGCTGTTATGTTGACTGGCTATCCTCCTCCTCCGAGTCCTCAATGATACGATTGATGATGATAGCTTGTAAGATCATTTTTGTTTATGGGTGCCGCCACCAGTGCCTAACGCCCAATTTTTCAGCCCCTGTTTAACAGGGGCGTGTAATTACAATTTTTGAAGCAATACTTTGCAACAGGGCTCATTGCTGTGCTCCAAGTACAGTATCTGTGAGGAGTTGCAGTGTTGTGCCACCAGTGCCTAAGGCCCAATTTTTCAGCCCCTGTTTAACAGGGGCGTGTCATTACAATTTTTGAAGCAATACTTTGCAACAGGGCTCATTGCTGTGCTCCAAGTACAGTATCTGTGAGGGGTTGCAGTGTTGTGCCACCAGTGCCTAAGGCCCAATTTTTCAGCCCCTGTTCAACAGGGGCATGTAATTACAATTCTTGATCTAATAATTCACAGCAGGGCCCATTGCTGCACCCACCAAGAGTAACTGTCAGGGCTTACAGTGTTGTGGCACCAGCACCACCATCAAAGGCCCAATTTTTACTACCACTGTTCAACAATTATATGTAATTAAAATTCCTGATATAATAGTTGACAGCAGGGCGTTCCAGCACCAACCAAGAGTAACTGTGAGTGCTTACAGTGTTGTGCCAACACCAACAACTAAGGGGCCTATTTCTGCAGAGTATATACGGCAGGTCCCTACTTTCAAACATCCAACTTACAAACGACTCCTACTTGCAAACGCAAGAAGACAACAGGAAGTGAGAGGAAATCTACCACTAGGAAGGAAAATTCTCTCCTGTAAGAATAAATATGGGAGAAAGGTGTCTCCTCTGTACTGATGCTTTATCAGCAATCCTTGTTTCAAGAAAAAGACCACATTTCAAAAAGAGTTGTCATTGGGACGGAAAGTGAGGTGAAATGTTCTGAACAGGGGCACAGACAGCAAAACAAATGTTACAGGGGTGATAACCCTTACCTATGTTTTCCAAAAAGTTTAAAAATAGATTTTTGGTCTGGAGCTACACTTCAACAATGTACCTGTTCAAAATTACAAACAGACTCTACATAAGAACAAACCTACAGTCCCTGTCTTGTATGCACCGCCTGTATAGGGCTGTTCAGAGTATATAGGGCCTTTTTTATTTTATGTGCGGGGTTCCCCTTAATATCCATACAAGACCCAAAGGGGCTGGTAATGGGCTGGGGTAGGGGGGGGGTCATGGGGTAGCTATGCCATTTTTCTTAAAGAATTTCATCCATATTACCGGGACCAGACATTACATTAAAGCCGCAAGCAGTTTTAAATGGCTTTTTTTTCCTTTAGAAGTGTCATTTTGTGCAGGGACAGTTCTAAACACGGGAAACACGTGGCACTTCACAGGCATACTTTAGACACCCCCCAGGTACGATATTTAAAGGAATATTTGACTTTTTTTTTTTCACTTTATGCATCATTAAAATGACTGCTCCCGAAAAACGACCGTTTTTAAAACTTCTTTTTGCATTGATACATGTCCCCTGGTGCAGAACCCGGGTTCCCAAACCCTTTTTAGGACAATAACATGCATAATAGTTGTTATAATTAGCACTTTAGAATTCGAACGTTCGCATCCATTGTATTTAATAGGGTTCTAATGTTCGTTCGAACTTTCGGTCCGTTCGCGGGTTCTGGTGCGAACCGAACCCGGGGGTGTTCGGCTCATCACTACCAAAGAGCTATCTCTTGTGTTTAGCCGGGTGGGTATTTGTAAAGAACTGCTTACGGACCAAGGTACACCCTTTATGTCCCGGGTTATGAAGGAGCTGTGTAAATTGTTCAAAGTGACGCAATTACGTACATCTGTGTATCACCCCCAAACCGATGGGCTGGTTGAAAGGTTCAACAAAACCCTAAAACAAATGTTGAAGAAAGTGGTGGATAGAGATGGAAAGGATTGGGACTGTCTACTTCCTTATCTGATGTTTGCTATTAGGGAGGTGCCCCAATCCTCTACGGGATTCTCCCCCTTTGAGTTACTGTATGGGAGACACCCAAGAGGGCTGTTGGATATTGCCAAGGAAACTTGGGAAAGTGAGAGTTCTCCCCACAGGAGTGTGATTGAGCATGTCGCCCTGATGCAAGACCGAATTGCACAGGTAATGCCCATCGTGAAGGAACATTTGGCCCAAGCGCAGTTAGCACAGCAGAGAGTGTACAACCGTGGAGCCAAGACCCGTACCTTTTCCCAGGGGGATAGGATACTGGTACTTGTCCCTACGGTTGAAAGTAAATTCCTTGCCAAATGGCAAGGCCCCTACGAGATAATGGAAAAAGTGAGCGAAGTGAATTACAAGGTCAGACAACCAGGAAGGCGAAAGCCCGAACAGATCTATCACGTTAATCTGTTGAAAGCCTGGAGGGATAGAGAGTCCCTAGTCGCAGACACTTGGTCACCAGCTCAAACTGGTTGCGTGATTCCTGAGGTTGGAATAGCAGCCACCTTGTCACAACCCCAACAACAGGAGGTTAAGGAGTTTGTGCTTCGCAACAAGGAGGTATTCTCTGAGCTGCCGGGACAAACATCTGGGGTAGAGCATGACATCATTACCCCGCCCGGTGAAAGGGTGAAGTTAAAACCCTATCGGATCCCAGAGGCCCGACGGGAGGCAATACGGGAGGAAGTACAGAAAATGCTGAACTTAGGGGTGATAGAGGAGTCCCATGAGGTAAATTACGCCACCGTTGAAAAGGAGTGTTTAGCGGTGAAGTGGGCTCTAGATTCCCTTCGGTACTACCTGCTAGGTAGGCACTTTGACATGGTTACGGATCACGCTCCGTTAAAGTGGATGGCTCAAAACAAAGAAACAAATAGAAGAGTGAATAGGTGGTTCCTGGCCCTCCAGGAATTCAACTTCACAGTAAAGCATCGCCCTGGCGTTCAAATGGGGAATGTGGATGCTTTGTCTCGAGTACATGAATGCCTGATTGCTGGTGTTCCAACCCCGAGGTTAAAACAAGAGGGGGGGGTATGTGACAGCAGGAAGGTAAAGTCACCTGGTTGCATCCAGGGGGGTAGATATATTTCGCCCAGATTCAGGCTTTACACCGACTTATACAACTAGGTGGAGAGTTGTATAAGGCTAGTGGGCTCATGGATGACTCATACCTCTAGGGAGAGTGTGGGGCGTCGTACAGACAGGGAGTTGATGAGACCAGCTGAAGCTTGTCAGCTCATTTAGGCCTCTATAAGAACTCCCAGCTTCATTAGATGTTAGCTCATGCCTGGAACCAGACCTGTGTGGACTGTCTAGGGAGAGTGAACCCCTGTGCGGTGAGACAAAGCCTGTGTGGCTATTTGCTTGGACATTTAAAACCAGGGACTTAGGGACTAGGACAGCACTAGGCTGATCCCAGTTGTTAGTTAGGAAACCTGTATGTTTAGTCAGAGGTCAACTTGACCAGGATTTATTTTGTTTATGTTTCTTTTGCTTTGCTGTGTTTTGTCACTGTAAATAGAAAATAAACCGCACCTTTTTGATTTTGAAAACCACAACCTCCGTTTGCTGGGCCTGTTTTTGTGTGGGGAGCCCATCTCGGGGGTCACACACACCCGCTGCCGAGCTAACCCCCTCACAATATATATATATATATATATATATATATATATATATATATATATATATATAATGGACAGATATGGAAACATTTGTTTTTGGATGATCTAAATAGCCTTGACTATATATATATATATATATATATAAAAAATAACAAAAGTTTAAATATATAAATTAAATTACATTGAAAAAAATACATATATAAATTATATATATATATATATATATATATATATATATATATATATATTAATACATACATATATAATTTTTTCTACATATATGCACACACACAATATATATATATATATATATATATATATATAGTGTGTGTGTGTGTGTATATATGTAGAATTTTTTTTATTTGTATTAATATATATATATATATTTATGCTTTTTATATATATATATATATATATATATATATATATATATATATATATATAATATATTAGGGCTGTTACTGATTAAAATTTTCGTGTTCGATTAATCGATTATTTTTTAATCGATTAATCGTCTAATTTCGATTAATTATAACGCACATACAGTTTTTCCAATTTTCCACATCTCCCCCCATACCGTAATATCCACATCTCCCCCATACTGTAATGTCCACATCTCCCCCATACCGTAATGTCCACATCTCCCCCATACTGTAATGTCCACATCTCCCCCATACCGTAATGTCCACATCTCCCCCATACTGTAATGTCCACATCTGCCCCACATACCACGTTTCCCCGAAAATAAGACCTACCCCGAAAATAAGACCTAGCGCTATTTTCCAGGAGGGCTGCAATATAAGCCCTACCCCGAAAATAAGCCCTAGTTTTAAAATGCTTGTAAAATCCTATAATCCACTCTATTACAGTATTATATAATGTACAATGTGTGTGTTTCTGTAATATAATTGTGGGGAAGAGAGCTCCGGCGGGTCACAGAAGCGCAGAGCGGCGCTATAAACGAAGGTATTGGCACAGTTATATTACAGAAACACACACATTGTACATTATATACTACTGTAATAGAGTGGATTATACAATTTTACAAGCATTTTAACTCAGTTCACACTGGGGATTCCTGACAGGCAGGGAGGGAGAGGGGGAGAGAAGACAGCACATTACATGGTAAGACCTACCCCGAAAATAAGCCCTACTGTGTCTTTTGTTGCCAAAATTAATATAAGACCCGGGCTTATTTTCGGGGAAACACGGTGCTGTAATGTCCACATCTGCCCCCCATACTGTAATGTCCACATCTGCCCCCCATACTGTAATGTCCACATCTGCCCCCCATACTGTAATGTCCACATCTGCCCCACATACTGTAATGTCCACATCTCCCCACATCTCCCCCCATACCGTAAAATCCAGGCAGAACCGTCCGCAGACACGCAGAGTAGACGGCACAAGCAGGCGGCTGATGATGACGTCAGCGCACCGCTACTAGGCCGCCGCCGGGTGGACCAAGATGGCCGCAGCTCCGGAGCTAGGCCGAAGCCGCGGCCTTTCCTATGGACGAGACCGCGGTGCTCACTCCACGGATCGTCCTCAATCAAAATTATTTTGATCGATCAAAGAAATTAACGATTAATCAAACAATTAATCGTTAATTTCCGCAGACCTAATATATATATACACATATAAAATATTTATATATGTATTTTTTTCAATGTAATTTAATTTATATATTTAAACTTTTGTTAGTATATATATATATATATATATATACTAAGAGATAGATAGATAGATAGATATGGAAAAAAAAAATTGGACTATCTAAATAACCTTGACCATGTATATATATATATATATATATATTTATATATATATATATATATATATATATATATATATATATATAAATAAAAAAAAAAAATTAAATATATAAATGACATTGAAAAAAAATACATATATAAATCATATATAAATATATATATATATATATATATATATATATACACATATATATATATATATATATATATATATATATATATATATATATATATGATAGATAGATATGGAAACATTTGTTTTTGGGCGATCGAAATAACCTTGACTATATATATATATATATATATAATAACAAAAGTTTAAATATATAAGTTAAATTACATTGAAAAAAATACATATATAAACGACTGATTTTCCCGGCAGGAAAACTGCCATGAGAGCTTTTGGCCGGGAATCCCGGCCGTGTGTATGCTCCATAGCAGTTTTCCTGCCAGGAAAACTGCCAGGAATCCCGGCGGGAAAAAAGAGAACTTGATTTCTTTTTTCCCACCAGGATTCCCGGCGGTCTTTTTCACTGCAGTTTTCCTATGGGAAACACTGCGGTGGAACATACACACGGCCGGGTTTCCCGACCAAAGCTCTCATGGCAGTTTTCCTGTCGGGAAACCCGGCCGTGTGTAGGGGGAAAAAAGCTACCGAGCAGGTTCTCGGTTTTCCCGGCTGGCTTTTTACCGCTGGGAAAACCGATCGTGTGTACTAGGCATGACTCGTCAAGGTATGGACTCCACTAAACCTCTGAAGGTAGACCGTGGTATCTGGCACCAAGCCGTCCATAGCAGATCCTTCCTTCCGTTTTCATGAAGGGGTGTACTTGGTCACCAAATGTTTAGGTGGGTGGTACGTGCCAAGTAACACCCACTTGAATGGCAGGACCCAAGGTTTCCCAGCAGAACATTTCCTAAAGCATCACACTGCTTCCGCCGGCTTGCCTTCTTCCCATACTGCATCCAGGTGCCATCTTTTTCCCAGGTAATTGGCACACCCGGCCATCCACATGATGCAAGAGAAAACGTAATTCATCAGACCAGGCCACCTTCTTCCATTGCCCCGGGCTCCAGTTCTGATGCTCACGTGCCCATTATGGGCACTGTGAACACGGGTCAGCACGGGCACCCTGAGCGGTCTGCGGCTACACAGCCTCATACACAACAAACTGTGATGCCCAAACTGCAATGGAAAAAAAAAATTTGTTTGGATTTCGCGCCTGGTCATCGAACTGATTCCAAGCTCTGAGTGGTTGGATTTAAGCACCAAGTTTGAAAGGTTTAAAAAGTTAACACTATGAGAGAAACACATTCCTCAGTGTTCAGGGCTACAGTAATGGCGCTTGTATACAGGGTGACACTGTTTTACTTACGATGCTGACCCCTGAATAAGGTCCAGGTACTTGCCCCTCATCATGGTGGGCATACCCTCCAAAGGGGTCTTTAGGGTCTGGGTTCTATAGGGATGGACCACGGCCCTGGACCTGCGTATGACTTAACGCATTGAACAAGATGCCAAGGTGAGTGCCCATGCAGAATACAGTGTCCAAAGCAACATTACAGGTTGACCCCACAGTGTGGCGTCTGGGTACGGCGACCAAGGCTGCACCGATCCAAATGCACTGCTACTATGGTGGTACTAGAAGACAGTGAGGAGATGCCTGAAGAATCTAAAGTCAATTAATAAACTAGTTGGCCAAGAGAGATTTGCCCAGGAAGGAGGTCCATCACCTTAATACACTAGCAAAAAAACGGAGGACTCATGGAGTGGGTTGGGGTTATGAAGGGGGAACCCAATGGGACATGTCCTTCAAAGCTTTGCCAGAGTCCAATCACCTGAAGGTACGGGCCAATAACCCAGGGTCTATGAATACCTGGGTTCTGAGTCCTATACTGTACGATAAAGACATATACTGTACTCTACAACCCCTATTAATGTCAATGTACCATTTGCTGGGCGCCCTTGGTATCACATTCCAATGGTAACATGCCTTAAGAAGATAACTTTGGGTGAAGCCACTAGGTTCCTCCTACCTGCTGAGCAGCGTTTGCATCTTGTGCTAATGTATCCGGGTCATACATCGGTTCCAAAGCTTCCAGAGCTTTCTCAGGATGTCCCAACTGTTGTTCAAGAGTAGAAAGGGAAATCCTGGCATCCAAGTGTAGCGGTGCCATTTCCACCACTTTGGTGTAACTCTCCGCGGCTTTTTCCATATGACCAAGAGCCTTTAAACAGTCTGCCAGAGAACACAAAGAAGAACAAAATATAGGAAATGTGCCATCCAAAACTAGCAACACAGAATAGTCAAAAAATAAATAAATGTTATTATAAATATTAAAAATATTATTATTAATTAGGTGTTCTTGCATAGCAAGATCACTTATTGTTATCTCACATATATATTATTCTTATTATAGCCAAATTTACCACCCTAACTCCTCCCACAGCTTTTACACTATATAGACAAGCAATATACCGAAACATGCGGATTGTTCCAGAATTGGTGTGTTATTACTTTGTGGAACGTTTCGCCGAATGGTTCACGAAATATTGGCGTTTTTTGCGGCGAAATTTGTCTCATAGGAATGAATGGCGAAACTAGAGTGTGAGCTGACAAAAGCTGAAAGATCAGGACATGATTTCTAAACTGCCACCACTCCCTCATTTTCAAGCCCACCTACACAAATCTTATATCAAAACGTTCAGCTATCCCTGCTGCCACTACACATAAGCCATAGTCCTAATAGTTTTAGCAATATGACCATTTGTTTGCAACTCACGCCGTCTATTGACATTTATTGAAACTCCCCTCTAGCCACTTCAAATTTGAAGGGCAATATCTAAACTGCGACTGTGCCTTCAATTTTAATCTTTCAAAGACATACTATGCATCAAAATGTAGGTCTGGGTCTTGTGATTCTCACAATATAAAGCTATTTGCTGTAGGATTTATAGTATTTAAAATACGACCGTTTAAAGAATGCCAAGTATTCAGGAGATGCAAAATACTGTGACCTGTGCTTAGAGCTTGCATAAACAAACATTGGTTTCCTGGCAACGCTGAGGGGAATTATAGCTCCTACCACACAGTTATGAGGGGAATTGTAGCTCCTCCCACACAGCTCTGAGGGGAATTGTAGCTCCTCCCACACAACACTGAGGGAAATTGTAGCTCCTCCCACACAACGCTGAGGGGAATTGAAGCTCCTCCCACAAAGCTCTGAGGATGGGGACAATTTTGATGGTGCAGTTTTGATGGGAGCAGTTTTTGATGGGAACAGTTTTTAATGGGGCAGTTTTTAACCACTTAACGACCGCCCACTGTAAATATACGTCAGCAGAATGGCACCGACAGGCAGAATCACGTACATATACGTGATTGCCTTTGTATAGTTGGGGGGTCCGATCGGACCCCCCTTCTTTACAGTGGGTGGTCGTTTTACCTTCGGGAGCGATCCGGCATGAGGGGACGGCTGTTCGATTCCGGCCACCCCCTCTCGATCGCTCCCGGCGAATGAGAGAGCTTCCCCTGCCTGCCAGGAAGGAGGAAGTGATGTCATCTCTCCTGCGGCGCTCACATATACCGAGCGCCGTACAGGAGAGGATGCAGGTTAGTACACAAAACAGCACACTGACACCAGGACACATAGGCACATAAATCGCCCCCCCAGGCCCCCCCAGCCCCCAGTGTCACTGATTGCAGTGACCATTTATTTAGTGATCACTGCAATCAGTGACATTTGTGACTGTAAAAGTGTCACTACATTTAGTTTTAGGTCCAATGTAGCCCCCTAACCCCCCCCTAATAAAGGTTTAACCCCCTGATCACCCCCAGATAACCCTTTCACCCCCTAGCACCGCCGTCGCTATGCGATCATTTTTCTGATCGATGTCTTAGCGTCGGTGATGCTGATCGGTAGCCAGTAATTTTTTTTAGGTTCGCCGCAGGTTTTTATAGCGTCGGGTACCCCCATATATTACCTAATAAAGGTTTAACCCCCTTGATCGCCCCCCAGGTAACCCTTTCACCCCCTATCACCACTGTCACTAAGCGATAATTTTTCTGATCGATGTCTTGGCGTCGGCGATGCTGATCGGTAGCCAGTAATTTTTTTTAGGTTCGCCGCAGGTTTTTATAGCGTCGGGTACCCCCATATATTACCTAATAAAGGTTTAACCCCCTTGATCACCCCCCAGGTAACCCTTTCACCCCCTAGCACCGCCGTCGCTATGCGATCATTTTTCTGATCGATGTCTTAGCGTCGGTGATGCTGATCGGTAGCCAGTAATTTTTTTTAGGTTCGCCGCAGGTTTTTATAGCGTCGGGTACCCCCATATATTACCTAATAAAGGTTTAACCCCCTTGATCACCCCCCAGGTAACCCTTTCACCCCCTATCACCACTGTCACTAAGCGATAATTTTTCTGATCGATGTCTTAGCGTCGGCGATGCTGATCGGTAGCCAGTAATTTTTTTTAGATTCGCCGCAGGTTTTTATAGCGTCGGGTACCCCCATATATTACCTAATAAAGGTTTAACCCCCTTGATCACCCCCCAGGTAACCCTTTCACCCCCTAGCACCGCCGTCGCTATGCGATCATTTTTCTGATCGATGTCTTAGCGTCTGTGATGCTGATCGGTAGCCAGTATTTTTTTTTAGGTTCGCCGCAGGTTTTTATAGCGTCAGGTACCCCCATATATTATCTAATAAAGGTTTAACCCCCTGATCGCCCCCCAGGTAACCCTTTCACCCCCTATCACCACTGTCGCTAAGCGATCGTTTTTATGATCGTTGTCTTAGTGTCGGTGATGCCGATAGGTAGCCAGTAATTTTTTTTTAGGTTCGCCGTCAGGTTTTTATATAGCGTCAGGTACCCCCATATATTACCTAATAAAGGTTTTAACCCCCTAATTGCCCCTAGTTAACCCTTTCACCAGTGATCATCATATAAGTGTTACGGGTGACGCTGATTAGTTAGTTTGCTTTTTATAGTGTCAGGGCACCCGCCGTATATAACCCAATAAAGGTTTAACCCCCTGATCGCCCGGCGGGTGATATCAATTAGGTTTTAGCGTCAGAGAGGGTCTGCGTCACACCCCAGGCAGCGTCAGGTTAGTGCCAGTAGCACTACAACCCACGCGTGAAGCATACACCCCCCTTAGTGGTATAGTATCTGATCAGCTCAATATCTGATCTGATCAGATCTATACTAGCGTCCCCAGCAGTTTAGGGTTCCCAAAAACGCAGTGTTAGCGGGATCAGCCCAGATACCTGCTAGCACCTGCGTTTTGCCCCTCCGTCCAGCCCAGGCCACCCAAGTGCAGTATCGATCGATCACTGTCACTTACAAAACAAAAACACACATAACTGCAGCGTTTGCAGAGACAGGCCTGATCCCTGCGACTCCAGTGCTGTAGGAGGTGATTTCACCACCACAGTTTAAAAAAAAAAGCATATATGCCGAAGCATTGGGGCAGCAGGGGCGGAGGAGTGATTTTGCTCCTAATGCCGCGTACATACGGTCGAAATTCCGACGGAGGCTTGCCCGTGGAAAAGTCCGACCATGTGTACGCGGCATAACTTTTGCGAGAAGATGCCCCCATGCTTCGGCATATATAAATGGTGCATGTATGCCCATCATTAGAAGTGGGTGGATGAAGGGCGGTATTCTAATGGTGGGCATACCCACCGATCAATCTTTTTTTTTCGTTCAGCCAACAGGCTGCATGAAAAAAAAGATTACAATACATGTCCAACAAGGACCAGCAACGTACTGGTATGTTGCTGGACTTTGAATGTTTATACCAGAATGATGCCTGCGGGTTTAGGTATCATCTTGGTATCATTCTTTTCAGCCTGCGGCCGGCTTTCATGTAAAAGCAATTCTAGCAGATAATTAGCCTCTAGACTGCTTTTACAAGCAGTGGGAGGGAATGTCCCCCCCCCCCGGATATAAAAAGCGCCATTGGGAAATTGGGAAAGCATTTTATCACACCGATCTTGGTGTGGTCAGATGCTTTGAGGGCAGAGGAAAGATCTAGGGTCCAATAGACCCCAGTTTTTTCAAAAAAGAGTACCTGTCATTACCTATTGCTATCATAGGTGATATTTACATTCCCTGAGATAACAATAAAAGTGATAAAAATAAATAAATATGGAAGCAACAGTTTAAAAATAAAATAAAAAAGCAAAATTAATAATATAAAAAAAAAAAAAAAAAAAGCACCCCTGTCCTGCCCTGCTCTTGCCCAATGGCGAACGCAAGCGTCGGTCTGGCGTCATATGTAAACAGCAATTGCACCATGCATGTGAGGTATCACCGCGAAGGTCAGATCGAGGGCAATCATTTTAGCAGTAGACCTCCTCTGTAAATCTAACGGGGTAACCTGTAAATGCTTTTAAAAATGTATGTAGTTTGTCGCCAATGCGCGTTTGTGCGAAATTTTAAAGCATGTCGTGTTTGGTATCTATGTACTCGGCCTAAGATCATCTTTTTTATTTCATCAAACATTTGGGCAATATAGTGTGTTTTAGTGCATTAAAATAAAAAAAAGTGTATTTTTTCCCCAAAAAATGCGTTTGAAAAATCGCTGCGCAAATACTGTGTAGAAAAAAAAATGCAACACCCACCATTTTATTCTGTAGGGCCTTTGCTTTAAAAATATATATAATGTTTGGGGGTTCAACATAATTTTCTTGCAAAAAAAAATATGTTTTCATGTAAACAAAAAGTGTCAGAAAGGGCTTTGTCTTCAAGTGGTTAGAAGAGTGGATGTAAGCTTCCTAATGTTGTGTATAAAATGCCAGAACAGTTCAAACCCCCCCCCCCAAATGACCCCATTTTGGAAAGTAGACACCCCAAGCTATATACTGAGAGGCATGTCGAGTCCATGGAATATTTTATATGTTGACACAAGATGCGGAAAAAATAAATGTTTTTTTTTTTGCACAAAGTTGTCACTAAATGATATATTGCTCACACATGCCATGGTTATATGTGGAATTACACCCCAAAATACATTCTGCTGCTTCTCCTGAGTACGGGGATACCACATGTGTGAGACTTTTTCGGAGCCTAGCCGCGTACGGGACCCCGGAAACCAATCACCGCCTTCAGGCTTTCTAAGGGTGTAAATTTTTGATTTCACTTCTCACTGCCTATCACAGTTTTGGAGGCCATGGAATGCCCAGATGGCACAAAACCCCCCCAAATGACCCCATTTTGGAAAGTAGACACCCCAAGATATTTGCTGAGAGGTATTGTGAGTATTTTGCAGATCTCGCTTTTTGTCACAAAGTTTTGAAAATTGAAAAAAAAAAATAAAAAAAAAAAAAATGTTCTTTCTTAATTTTCAAAAACAAATGAGAGCTGTAAAATACTCACCATGCCTCTCAGCAAACAGCTTGGGGTGTCTACTTTCCAAAATGGGGTCATTTGGGGGGGTTTTGTGCTATTTTGGCATTTTATGGCCTTCAAAACTGTGATAGGTAGTGAGGAGTGAAATCAAAAATTTGCGCCCTTAGAAATCCTGAAGGCGGTGCTTGGTTTCCGGGGTCCCGTACGTGGCTAGGCTCCTAAAAAGTCCCACACATGTGGTATCCCCGTACTCAGGAGAAGCAGCAGAATGTATTTTGGGGTGAAATTCCACATATAACCATGGCATGTGTGAGCAATATATCATTTAGTGACAACTTTTTGTAATTTTTTTTTTTTTTTGTCATTGTTCAATCACTTGGGACAAAAAAAAAATATTCAATGGGCTCAACATGCCTCTCAGCAATTTCCTTGGGGTGTCTACTTTCCAAAATGGGGTCATTTGGGGGGGTTTTGTACTGCCCTGTCATTTTAGCACCTCAAGAAATGAGATAGGCAGTCATAAATTTAAAGCTGTGTAAATTCCAGAAAATGTACCCTAGTTTGTAAACGCTATAACTTTTGCGCAAACCGATAAATATACGCTTATTGACATTTTTTTTACTAAAAACATGTGGCTGAATACATTTTGGCCTAAATGTATGACTACAATTGAGTTTATTCGATTTTTCTTATAACAAAAAGTAGAAAATATCATTTTTTTTCAAAATTTTCGGTCGTTTTCCGTTTATATCGCAAAAAATTAAAATCGCAGAGGCAATCAAATACCGTTAAAAGAAAGCTCTATTTGTGGGAAGAAAAGGACGCAAATTTCGTTTGGGTACAACATTGCATGTCCGCACAATTTACAGTTAAAGCAGCGCAGTGCAAAATTCTGAATTCACCTCTGGTCCTCTAGCTACCAAATGGTCCGGGGCTTAAGTGGTTAATGGGGCAGTTTTTTTTCTTAGTTTGACTTTTTCATGGAAGCTTGAATACAGACCAAGTCAAGACTCAACGTGTTTCGTCAAAAAGCTTCATCAAGAGTATGAAGGCAAAGAAATATATATATATATATATATATATATATATATAAAAAAACATTTTATACATGTGCCACAAGAGTAAAACCACTAATTCGTCTTGAGTGTAAGCCTGGCAAAAGACGGAGCAAATTTCTTTCCTGCAAAAAATGTTGCTTGATTCCCCCATCAACACAGACAATGTTGACAGGGGACTCCCTCCCTGTCAGGAGAACACACTGATTATTGCTAGCGATTATAACAGTCCCTAGCGAAAATCGCGTATCGTAAAATCCGGCAGGCTGGTTGTACCCAAGTTGATCGATCAATCTAAATGGGTACAATCAGCCTGCCCATACATGGTTCGAATCAGCAGGAACCGACCGAGATTCAAACCATCTATATCCAGCCTAACCCCCCCCCCCCACTGCCACAGACATATAGCATATGGCGGTGCCAGTAAAAGGGTCAAAGTATTGGAAACCCTTCCATATACCCAGTAAATTGACTGGCCTCAGGTGATACACAGGATTGAAACAAAAGTTGTATCCATTTACCTGCAGCCCTCTCTATTCTACATCTGTTCACAGCATTTCTAAGGTCCAAAGGGCAGGGGGCGGGGATCTGACACCGCACACAGAGCAGGGAGCCGAGTGTGAACTGAGACCTGAGTGGAGGGGAAGGGCACACCCCTTCTACACAGTCTCATTTGGGAAACATGTACAGCTGAGGCTGCCAATCATGGTCTGTGTGCAGAATCTCCCCGCCCCCCCCCCTGGAGACGGCATCACCTCTCAGAAGTGACTCTGCAAATAGTAAAGGAATGCAAGGGGAGGAAGAAATCACACTGGGGTGCTTTGGATTGAGGCAAGGACACACTATAGAAGGATACGCTTTGTTAATTTTTCATTTCAGAGGTTTAAATACGAGATCTCAGACGAGATTGTGGCCTCTGTTTTTTTTTATTTTTATGGATTTGTTCGTACATGCTCTCTCTCCTTTTCCTGTAACCTTCTCACCTCTCTGTTGATCGAACCCAAACGTCATTCATTTTTCCTCTCTCTATATTATATTTTTTTTCCACTTCAGGTTGAGATGGGCTGATGGAATGCTGGAATCTGGCTGTACCTGGCACCGCATATGTCTGAAAATGTACAACTAGAAATGGAAAAAAAGGGATTCTTCACGTCTAAAAGTGAAACCAGATTTTCCATGCTTTAAGGAAGAATTGCAGGCAAACCTGCCAAAGGATTTGGATTTCTGTCCATCCACTCCTGAAATTTACACAGCTCTGCCACACAGCACAGGTCTATCTGACAGGGCACAAGGCCTGTTTTATTCCTCGGGTGCAGCCAACTCCTTTCCCGCCTGCCCTTCATCCCTCTAAAAATGCTCTAAATGCCCAGGAAGGATCAGTGATCATGCCACAGTGGTCACATGACCAGGAGCCGGTCCTGTTATTCGCCAGCTGTCGCTTCCATGTGACAGCTGACGGGGCCACCCTGCCGCCACATGCCGTAAAAAGGGGCGGAGCGTCTTGCGTTTGTCGCTATTTCTCCATTAAAGGTCGTAGAGTCCCACCCACTTACCTGCATGGCGCAGCCACACCACAGCCATGTTATATTTTTCGGAGCACACCAAAGCGCTCAGGAGGGGCAAAGCAGAGTTATATTCTCCGATGTCAATATACCCCTCGGCCACATCCAGATACAAGTCCCCGACTTCCTCCGGATTCTGCTCCATTAGGGACGTAAGCATCGGCTAAGAAAAAATAAATAAAGAAATCACAATAAAGACCAATAAATAATAAAAAGGATTACATTTACCAATAATTATATCAGGCAGCAGCATGTAACATATAATGGTGGGTGAGATACGAACAAGGTGACCGAATACCTACTGTATGGGTAAGAAAAGCCGGGTATTTTACGCTTCAGCTGTTGTGATACTTCGAAACAGGTTTCTTCTCCCGTTTTCCTACCCTGAGGCTTCCCTCCATTGTAACCAGTTCAAGACCTTTGGCTTGAAAAAATGTTATCTAAATAATACGGGCGTACCTGGTACGCCAAGGACTTTACTAAAGCCATTTTTCGGTGAAATTGATAACAGCCAGGTCTCGATTTGTGTCTCGAGAGTGCTATGGGCCTATTGTATAAATGAAGCCGGCAAACACAGAAAAAGTGTAATCTACATAATAAGGGCATACCTGGTACGCCCAGGGCTCTACTGAGGTTCTGTTTGATGAAAATGACAACAGCTGAGGTTTGATCTGTGTCTCAGGAGTGCAATGGGCCTCCTGTATAAATGAAGCCTGCAAACTGTGGTTGCAGGCTTTATTCCTAAATATGTTAAGAAAAGTATTACTGTTATCCCCTTTACAACAGCAATACGCACAGTTGCGGCGTAATGTAATCCAAATAATCAAGGGCATACCTGATACGCCCAGGGCTTTACTGAAGCGCTTTTCAGTGAAATTGACACCAGCCGGGTCTCAGACTGTGTCTCAGGAGTGCAATAGGGCCTTCTGAAGAGCTTTTTAGTGAAAATGATAACAGCTGGGCCTTGATCGGTGTCATGGGAGTGCTATGGGCCTCCTGAATAAATGAAGCCTGCAAACTGTGGTTGCAGGCTTTATTCCTAAATATGTTAATCCCTTTACGACAGCAAGACACATAGTTGTGGCGTAATGTAATCCAAATAATAAGGGTATACCTAGTACGCCCAGGGCTTTACTGAAATGCTTTTTAGTGAAAATTACAACAGCTGAGGTTTGATCTGAGTCTCATCTGTGCAATGGGCCTACAGTATAAATGAAGCCTGCAAGCAGGGGTTGTAGGCTTTATTCCTAATATATGATAAAATTATTACGGTTATTATGAAAGCAATACGCACAGTTGCGGCATAATGTACTCCAAATATTACGGGCATACCTGGTACACCCAGGGCTTTACTGAACCTCTTTTTTGGTGGAATTGACAACAGCCTAGCCTCGATCTGTGTCTCAGGAGGGCAATGGGCCTCCTGTATAAATGAAGCCTGCAAACTGTGGTTGCAGGTTTTATTCCTAAATATGTTAACCTCTTTACGACAGCAATATGCACTGTTGCAGCGTAATGTAATCCAAACAATAAGAGCATACCAGGTACGCCCTGGGCTTTACTGAAGCGCTTTTCAGTGAAAATGACAACAGCTGGGCCTTGATCTGTGTCTCAGGAGTGCGATAGAGCCTTCTGTATAAATAAAGCATGCAAACAGCCAAAACGTGTAATCTACCTAAAAAGGGGCATACCTGGTACGCCCAGGGTTCTACTGAGGCTCTGTTTGGTGAAATTGACAACAGCTGCGTTTTGATCTGTCTCTCAGGAGTGCAATGGGCCTCCTGTATAAATGAAGCCTGCAAACTGTGGTTGCAGGTTTTATTCCTAAATATGTTAAGAAAAGTATTACTGTTATCCCCTTTACAAAAGCAATACGCACAGTTGCGGCGTAATGTAATCCAAATAATTAAGGGCATACCTGATACGCCCAGGGCTTTACTGAAGCGCTTTTCAGTGAAATTGACACCAGCCGGGTCTCAGTCTGTGTCTCAGGAGTGCAATAGGGCCGTCTGAAGAGCTTTTCAGTGAAAATTACAACAGCTGGGTCTTGATCTGTGTCTCATCTGTGCAATGGGCCTACAGTATAAATGAAGCTGGCAAGCAGGGGTTGTAGGCTTTATTCCTAATACATGATAAAATTATTACGGTTAACTCCATTATGACACCAATACGCACATTTATGGCATATTGTACCCCAAAATATTACGGGCATACCTGGTACACCCAGGGCTTTACTGAACTTTTTTTTTTGGAGAAATTGACAACAGCCTAGCCTCGATCTGTGTCTCAGGAGTGCTATGGGCCTCCTGTATAAATGAAGCCTGCAAACTGTGGTTGCAGGCTTTATTCCTAAATATAGAAATGTTATACTCTTTACAACAGCAATACGCACTGTGTGGGTGGGCATTAACGGCTGGCATTTGCATATAGGCATTGCGGTCCTGTCTGTCTTTTAGCAAGGGCTTCCCAGGCCCTAAAAATATGAAGGGTTCCTCTGGGCTACAAAAGTTGAGAAAGGCAGGGTCAGATCTTCTGATCAGTTATAATTTAATAGTACAAATTGTGATCTCGTCTATGAAAATAAAATGAAGGAAATAGAATATAAATGATATATAGTCAAATGACTCACACCGACGGGTTCTAGGATATTCAGGTGAATCAAACAAAGCATCATCTTCACTGTGATATCAATTGGGACGCCTTCCGGAACACGGCAGAGAACAATTTCTAAAAAAAATAAAAATAAATACATAATACAAGATTATTAGTGTGGAAAAAATGATATTTATCTAAACCAGGGGTCGCCAAACTGCAGCCCGAGGGCCCGATGTGGCCCTTTGCTAGCCTTTATCCGGCCCTTGGGGCACTATTCCTCCCAATGATATGAGGAACAATTCCTCCCACTGACACCAGCAACGGGGCACCATTTCTTCCACTGATACCAATGATGGCATACTACTCCTCCTACTAATGCCAATAATGGGGCACTACTCCTCCTAATACCAATAATGGGGGCACTACCCCATCTGCTGACCACCAACCCTGAGGCCATATTTATTCTCACTGATGCTGGGCCCAGGACATTTTCTACCCCCACTGGGCACAATCCGGCCCTCCTAACTTCTGAAGGACAGTAGACTGGCCCTTTGTTTGAAAAGTTTGGAGACCCCTGATCTAATCTAATGAACACATTTTATTAGAAGGTAGTAAAGAGGAAGTTTACTGTCATCTTATAGTCCAAGTAATGTAGTGCATTTGCCGTTCCAACTCATAATAATATTCTGTAAAACTGGAGGAACGAAGTACCGTATATACTCGAGTATAAGCCGGCCCGAATATAAACCGAGGCATCTAACTTTACAACAAAAAACTGGGAAAACGTATTGACTCGAGTATAAGCCCAGGGTGTCCATCTGCATGCCTCACTGTGCCCATGCCTCACTGTGCCCATGCCTCACTGTGTCCATGACTAGACTGACGTTTAACATGGGAGTCTATAGAAGGGTGCCCGGCTTTGAAAAATCGTTCCTCCACGGCCGTAGGTTCCCCAGGCAACAAACTGTGCCCACTTGTAGAGGAGACATGGGGCTACATGTGTGCCAAGTTTCGGGTCCAGGGGACCTACAACCAGCCGAAACCGGGTCCCCAAAATCACCAAAGAAATTACAGTTTAACATGGGAGTCTATGGAAGGGGTGCCTAGAATTGAAAAATCGGTGCTCCCCGAACGTAGGTACCCTGGACAACAAACTTTGCACACTTGTAGAGGAAGAGTAAGGCTACATGTGTGCCAAGTTTGGGAGATCAGACCGGTACCGGGTCCCCAAAGTTTGGGAGATCAGGCGCAAAAAGGTGACTCGAGTATAAGCCGAGGGGGGCATTTTCAGCACAAAAAAATGTGCTGAAAAACTCGGCTTATACTCGAGTATATACAGTACTTGCAAAAATGGGAAGCGGTGGCTTCTGGGAATCCAAAAAGCCCTGCTCCTGGAAACCAGTTCTAGAGGGGAGAGGGAGTAGGGAGGCTTTTTTTTTTCCATGGTAGTCTTATGTGAACCATAAGTGAATCTTCTGCTGTACAGTTAGCCTTGATCCTCGTTTGCAGCCTCATTAAGTCATTGGCTGTTTTTTTTAACAAACTGAAACATCCAATGGGTCTTAAACTAGTCCTAAATTAACATAAAAGTACCACTTAAGAGGCCCAAAAATCCAAAAAGTTAGATCTGTGTGAGCCAAAGGCTCCGGTTGGCTGACAATGCTTTAGCAGCCATTCAGAAGTTTTATCTTTATTCTGGACTTTTGGTGTGGCTAATGGAAGGAACAAGAAGTGTAGTGGTGGCTTCTGGGACTCCCGAGTACCCTGCTCCAAGAAAGCGGTGTTGGGGAGAGGGGATCGGGTGGCTTTTTTTAATGGCAATCTTAGGTGGACCGAAAACTAATCAACTAGAAGAAACATCCAATGGGAAAACCAGTCCAAAAGGGGACGTTCTGCTTGTTTGTATCCTCCTCCCCATCACTGCCACATTTGGCACTTTTTGGAGGGAGGGGAGGAGCGAATAGCTGGTTTTGACAGGTACCCACTACCACTTCCAGTCAGCTCGCCAAGGCCCCCCTCTCCTTCTCCCGCAGTCTTCTGGGATACATCACAGGTCCCAGAAGACTACAGGACCATTCACAAGGCACAAGTCGGAAACCGGCTGTGAAGCCACAAGGGTTCCAGTTTCCCTTACTTGTGATGCCGGCACCTGCACCTGAAGCCGAGTGAAAATTCAGCTTGGGTGAGGACATCGATGGATCCCTGGACAGGTAAGTGTCCTTATATTAAAAGTAAGCAGATACAGTATTTGTAGCTGCTGACTTTTCTTTTTTGGGAGTTCCTCTTTATAATAACATAAATAACCACTTAAAAGCGGTCCAAAAATTCTAAAAGTTAGATCTGTGTGAGCCAAAGGCTCTGGTTGGCTGCCAATGCTTCAACAGTCAGTCAAAGATTGCACCTCCTTCTGATCTTTTAGCGTGGCTAATAAGGATGAGCTCTGGCGTGTTCGCATTGAACACGTGCAGAACCCACCAGGAAGTCGGCACCCGCGCTGTGCTAATCACAGCCAGGGACACATTGTCCCGATGCTCGGCTGCAGAGATCGGGAAATGTCTCCCTGGCTGTGATTAGCGCAGCGCGGTGCCGACTTCCTGGCGGGCTCTGCACGTGTACTATGTGAACACGCCAGAGCTCATCCTTAGTGGCTAATAGAAGGAACAGGAAAATAGGATTTTTATAACAGCTTACCTGTAAAATCCTTTTCTTGGAGTACATCACGGGACACAGAGCAACATAGTCATTACTAATGGGTTATATAGATACCTTCAGGTTCTGGCACTGGCAACTTCCAAACCAGGAGTACCCTCCCCTATATAAGCCCCTCCCATCCGGGAGCACCTCAGTTTTGTAGCAAAGCAATAAGTGTCCCCAAAAGAGGGGTGGGAGCTCTGTGTCCCGTGATGTACTCCAAGAAAAGGATTTTACAGGTAAGCTGTTATAAAAATCCTATTTTCTTTCTCGTACATCACGGGACACAGAGCGGCATAGTCATTACTATGTGGGACGTCCCAAAGCAATGCCCAATGAGTGGGGGGATACACCATACATAAGCTGAGCGCTATCAGACATGAGGATCTTTTGCGGCCTGCAACACACTGCGCCCAAAGGCGACATCCTCCTGACTTCTAACGTCCACCTGGTAGAACCTAGTAAACGTGTGTACTGAAGACCATGTTGCGGCCTTACAGATTTGAGCCAGGGAGGCCTGGTGATGCACTGCCCATGAAGTTCCAACTGCTCTCGTGGAGTGCGCTCTAACTTTGAACGGAGGCGGTCTCCTTCTCAAGCCATAGGCTTGTATTATGACCTGTCGAATCCACTTGGCTAAAGTAGATTTTGACGCTGCCTGACCCTTTCTGGGGCCTTCCGGCAGAATAAACAAAGTATCCGTTCTGCGAATCTGAGCAGTGGCCTTTAGATAAGCTTTAACTGCTCTTACTACATCCAAAGAATGTAATAACTTTTCCTCTACCGAACTAGGTTTGGGGAAAAAGGAAGGAAGAACCACATCTTGGTTCAAATGAAACCTCGATACCACCTTAGGAAGAAAGGCTGGATGAGGACGTAACACTACTCTGTCCTTATGGATAACCAGATATGGCTCTTTACAGGACATAGCGGCTAATTCCGACACTCTTTTAGCCGAACAAATGGCTACTAGAAAAATCAATTTCCTGGTGAGAAGAACCAAGGAAATGTGCTGTAATGGTTCAAACGGTTGCTTCTGTAGAACCGACAGAACCAGGTTTAAGTCCCATGGACATATGGGAATATTAACCGGAGGGCTAATACGCATCACTCCTTGTGTAAAGGCTTTGACTAGTGAATGCGAAGCCAAGGGCCTTTGAAAAAATATTGACAAGGCCGAAATCTGACCCTTGATAGTACTCAAGGTAAGCTTCCTATCTACAGCCCACTGTAGGAAGTCCAGAATCCTACCTATTACGTACTTACGTGGATGCCATTTCTTGGCCTCACACCAGGCGATGTACGCCTTCCAGATTCTATAGTAGATCTGCCTGGATACCGGCTTCCTGGCATTGATCATGGTAGATACCACAGGATTAGAGAGACCTCTCTTTTTCAGAATGTGGGCTTCAATAGCCAGGCCGTCAAACCTAGGGCTGGTAAGGAAGGGTGGTATATCGGTCCTTGCGAAAGCAGGTCCGGACGATGTGGGAGGGTCCAAGGACTCCCCACAGACATTTTTACAATCTCCGCGTACCATGCTCTTCGGGGCCACGCTGGAGCCACCAGAATCACTGGTTTCTTTTCTACCCTGATTCTGCGGAGTAATCGAGGTAACAATTGTGGCGGTGGAAATGCATATATCAGCTTGAACTGATCCCAAGGGAACACTAGGGCATCCGAGCCGCAAGCTAGGGGATCCCTTGTCCGAGAGACAAACCTGTCCACCTTTGCGTTGAATCTGGATGCTAGCAGATCTACATCCGGTGTTCTCCACCGCTGACATATTGTCCGGAAAACCTCGGGGTGAAGGGACCATTCCCCTGGGCATAATTGTTGGCGACTTAGAAAGTCCGCCTTCCAATTCTCCACTCCTGGAATGAATACTGCGGATATGGCTGGGACATATCTTTCTGCCCATTTCAGGATGCAATTCACTTCCCTCTGGGCTGCACGACTCCTGGTGCCACCCTGATGATTGATATATGCCACTGCCGTGGCATTGTCTGATTGAATTCTGACAGGGGCCCCTTGGAGTTTGGATGTCCATGCTACTAGGGCATACCGGGCTGCTCGTATCTCTAAGAGATTGATGGGCAGGGCCTTTTCTGCATCCGACCACCTGCCCTGGAGAGACCATTGCTCCAGTACTGCTCCCCAGCCTATAAGGCTGGCATCTGTAGTGACCACCTTCCAAGAAATCAGACTGAAGGATTTCCCTTTTTCCAGATTCTGGGGAACCAACCACCAACGGAGGCTCTTGCGCACGGAAGGGGACAAGGACATTGGTAAGTCTAGGGCCTGAACTTTTTTGTTCCAGGCTGACAGTATGGCCCTTTGCAAATTCCTTGAATGGAATTGACCGTAGGGTACTGCTTCGAATGATGCCACCATTTTTCCCAGCAGCCTCATGCACAGGCGTATGGATGGCTGTCTTTTTGTACCCACTAGGTGGATCAAATCTCTCAAAGACGACACCTTTTCTTGAGGCAAGAAAATTTTTCTCTGGTCTGAATCCAGCCTTAGCGCCAAGTATTCCAGACCTTTGACTGGTTTTAGGGCTGACTTGTCTCAGTTGATAATCCAACCGTGAGATTCCAGATACTCGATTGTCTCGTGAACAACCACTTCTAGTTTTTCCACTGAGTGGTCTATCAGCAACAAGTCGTCTAGATATGCCATTATCGTTACACCTCGTGTTCTTAGATTGGCCAATAATGGGGCCAGAATTTTTGTGAACACTCGTGGTGCTGTGGCCAGACCGAAGGGTAAGGCTCTGAACTGAAAATGGCGCCCTTCTACTGCAAAGCGTAGAAATTTTTGGTGGACTGGAAAGATGGGAATGTGCAAATAAGCATCTTTGATGTCGATCGAGGCTAACCATTCCTCCCCTTGTAGGGCAGTGGCCACCGATCGGATCGACTCCATCCGGAAAGTCCTGATATGTAGGAATTTGTTTAGCTCTTTTAGATTTAATATGGGCCTCACGTCCCCGTTTGGCTTCGGGACTGTAAAGAGGTTTGAGTAAAACCCGAACCCCCATTCTTCCAGGGGAACCTCCATAATTACTCCTTGGAGCAATAGTTATTCTAGTGCCAACAGGAGGGATCCTCTCTTCCGGGGATCCCTCGGCACGTTTGACCTTATAAAATGGGAAGGAGGGGAGTCTTTTAACTCCAATTTGTATCCCAGACTTACTGCGGAGAGCACCCATCTGTCTCTGATCGTGTCCCGCCAGGTCTCTGCGAACAACTGAAGTCTTCCCCCCACCCGATTGAGTGGGGGCAACCCTTCATGCATTTGACTTTGGGGGAGGTTTTGTACCTCTCCTGACCCAGGGTTTCTTGTTACCCTGCGATTGTCCCTGATTTTTACCCCCGGGATTTGACCGAGGAGGCCGTCGGAACTGTTTCACAGCCGATGTCCTAGGGACTGGAGAAGCAGGCCTCTTAAAAGAGGGACCTCTAACTCTGTTTTTAACCGGCAAGAGTGTACTTTTACCGCTGGAAATTTTCTGGATATATTTGTCCAGGTCTTCCCCGAATAAGCGTTCACCATGAAATGGGAAGCTGACCAGCAATTTTTTACAGGGAGCTTCAGCAGACCAGTTTTTGAGCCATAGAAGCCTGCGCATATGTACTACAGACAGCGTAAGGCGGGAGGCCTGATGGATTGAATCCTTTATAGCGTCAACCGCAAAGCATAAGGCTCTAGGTAGATCAGCTAGGGCAAGAGCCTGCTGATCTGGCAAGTCCCGTAAGACCTGTTTCAACTGATCCTTTACTGCTTGGCAGACCCCAATAGCTGCCACTGCTGGTTGTGTCACCAAGCCTGCTGTAGAGAAAGCAGATTTTAATAAGGACTCCAATTTTTTATCTATTGGGTCCTTAAACATTTGGACATTATCTACTGGACATGTCAGTGATTTATTCACACAAGAGATGGCTGCGTCCACTGTAGGGACCCTCCATTTTTTGATGAACTTATCCTCCATGGGATAGACCACCGGAAATCTCTTGGGGGGAGTAAATATTTTATCAGGATGTTCCCAATCCTGGTAAATGAGCCCTTCCAGTAACGGATGAATTGGAAAGGAACAAACAGTCTGGGGAGCTTTTAGCGACCCCAACGAGGAGACAGAAGTGGATGATGGCTCCGCAAGGGGCATTTTAAATGCTGATCGGACCATGTTAGTCAGGGACTGAACCCATAATCTTTCAGCATGTGATGCTGAGAATGGCTCTTCCACTGTTGATTCCTCTACAACCGAATCAACCTCATCCTGATCCCCTTCAGGTAGGTCGATCCCTGTATGGGACTGTTGCTCTGCTAACAGGTACTCTGAGGGAGGAGACGGAGATCGGGCGCGCTTTCCCTCTGACAGGGAAGCAGCGATCAATGTTGTCAATCTCTCTTCCAGTCCTCCCAGAGCTGAGGAAAAAACCTCCTCTGTTATATACACAGGAGCAGGTGAACTGAGGACAGCCACAGTACCAGGTACTCCTGGGGGTGCTCTACGGTCACTAACCTCTGATTTTCCAGGGGTGATTGGTGCAGCCGAAGCATGCCCAAGATCCTCAGAGCCCGATGGAGACCCCCTATGCTTCCTGGGATTCTTAGTCCCGGAGACTTTAGACGGCATGTTCCTAAGCCCAAAGCTGAGGTATTCCAGCCGAAATACACCACTTACTGACAATAGTCTAGCACAATTGCTGCTATATAAACAGTTGGTGTCTACTAATGTGCCTTTCTATGGGGATGCCTGCATCAACCGCCTGCTGTATGCCCTTCTAAATGTTGCCAGCTCTGTTTCTGCTTTCCATAACCAGCTGACAACACCTAATTGTGCTTTTTATCATGCTGGGACGCCCGCACATGCGCAGAAGCGCTGCGGCGCGCACAGAGCTTCATCCACCAAGCTCCGCCCCTTTTTCCAGCTCACCTCTATAAATAGAGGCGCGTGCCCGCGCGCGGGCACGTGCGCCTTCGGCGCTCTTTTTTGAAAGGAACTAGGGACAGAAGCCAGGGCCCTGTTTGCCACAGGGCCAGGGGATGGACGAGCATTGCAACATGGCAGAGGGAACAGTTTCCCATCCAGAGAACTCACCATCTGCCTGGATTTTGACTTGGAAAGAAAAATCCACATGACAAGAAAACAACGTTCCACAGCGGCCTCTAGTGGTTTAATACAGGTACCGCGGTTTAACCATTTTTTTTTTTTTTTTCTTGACCACTCTTAAAATTATTACATTTTTTAGTAGTTACAGGCATGCACAGATATTTAGCGGGAATACCGTTAGGTAACAGGCAGAAAGACATATTAGGCTTGGGGGTCCCCTCAATAGAACCAAGTTCCTGAGGGGCCCCCACTTACCTTTTCCCCGCCGCAGGACTCTGTTTGGTCCACAGAAGCCCAAACTTCACCTATCACGGCAGGCATTGTAATTAAACCTTCAGGGAACCGGGTTCCCAAGGATTCCACTCCCCTGGACCTGTATAGCACCCTGCACAGAAAACATCTTGGTCATGGGTATGACCAGAGCTCTGGATCCCAGGGTCCAGCCCTCCTAAGAGAAGCATTACAGGCAAAATCTTGCTCTTCTCTGCAAGGCCCGGGTACCGACCGTTTAGCTATGAAGCTTTTTTGGTCGGATCCGGAATAGCTTACTGAGGCCCAAAAGAACCTGTACGCAAGCTCAGTGGAAAACACATGTTACTTCTTGGCCAACACCTTAGACACTGGCAAAAAACTGAGGTGCTCCCGGATGGGAGGGGCTTATATAGGGGAGGGTACTTCCGGTTTGGAAGTTGCCAGTGCCAGCACCTGAAGGTAAACTATATAACCCACATAGTAATGACTATGCCGCTCTGTGTCCCGTGATGTACGAGAAAGAAATGGTGGCTTTTGGGCATCCAAAATGCTACTGGAAACAGGTACTGGGCCGAGAATTTTTTTTTTTTTTAAAGGTAGTCTTAGGTGGACCATAAGTTAACTTTTTGTTGTACAGTTAGTCTTGACCCTGATTTGCCTCTTCATTAACTCACTGGCAATTTTCAACTGGCTTAACCACTTAACGACCGCCCACCGCCGATTTACGTCGGCAGAATGGCACGGACAGGCAGAATCACGTAGATCTACGTGATCGCCTTTGTGCAGTTGGGGGGTCCATCCGGACCCCCCTTCACTGCAGTGAGCGGCTGTTAAGTGTTCGGGAGCGATCAGGCATGAGGGGGCGGCCGCTCGATTCCGCCCCCCCCCTCGCGATCGCTCCCGGCCAATGAAAATGCTTCCTCCGCCATGTGATGTAAACAAGGCTGGAGGAAGTGATGTCATCTCCCTCGCCGCGGTCTTTCCGTTCCCGGCGCCGAGCAGAGAAGAAGCAGGTTAGTGCACCAACAGTCCACTGACACGTAGGTACACATAGGCACACAAATCACCCCCCAGTCACCCCCAGATCACCCCCCAGGTCACCCCAAAGCCCCCAATCACAGTGTCACTGATTGCAGTGATCATTTATTTTACTGATCACTGCATTTAGTGTCATCTGTGATTGTAAAAAGTTGCAGGGCAGTTAGGATTAGGCCCCTTTAGGTCCAGGGTAGCCCCCTAACCCCCCCTAATAAAGGTTTAACCCCTTGATCACCCCCCAGGTAACCCTTTCACCCCCTAACTTCAGCGTCACTAAGCGATTGTTTTTCCGATCGCTGTATTTGTGTCGCTGGTGTTTTAGATTATTAGTTTTTTTTTTTTTAGGTTCGCTGCAGGTTTTTATTAGTGTCAGGTACCCCCATATATTATTTTAACCCCCTGATTGCCCCTAGAGTTAACCCTTTCACCAGTGATCGCCGTATAAGCGTCACTGGTGTCACTGGTTAGCCAGTAAGTTATTTAGTTATTTAGGTTACCCGTCAGGTTTTTATATAGTGTCAGGTACCCCCATATTTAACCTAATAAAGGCTTAACCCCCTGATTGCCCCTAGTTAACCCTTTCACCAGTGATCACCATATAAAGGTTACGGGTGACGCTGGTTGATTAGTTTGCTTTTTATAGCATCAGGGCACCCGCCGTATATAACCCAATAAAGGTTTAACCCCCCTGATCGCCCGGCGGGTGAGATCAATTAGGTTTTAGCGCCAGAGAGGGTCTGCGTCGCCCCAGGCAGTGTTAGGTTAGTGCCAGTAACGCTAACACCCACGCGCAAAGCATACACCCCCCTTAGTGGTATAGTATCTGATCAGATCTATACTAGCATCCCCAGCGGTTTAGGGTTCCCAAAAACGCAGTGTTAGCGGGATCAGCCCAGATACCTGCTAGCGCCTGCGTTTAGCCCCTCCGCCCAGCCCAGCCCAGCCCACCCAAGTGCAGTATCGATCGATCACTGTCACTTACCAAACACAACACACATAACTGCAGCGTTCGCAGAGACAGGCCTGATCCATATCAACCAGTCCATAGCAAACGTCCATAGCAACCAGTCCATAGCAACCGTCCATAGCAACCATCCATAGCAACCAGTCTATAGCAACTGTCCATAGCAACCATCCATTGCAACCAGTCCATAGCAACCATCCATAGCAACTGTCCATAGCAACCATCCATAGCAACTATCCATAGCATCCAGTCCATAGCAACTGTCCATGGCAACCAATCCATAGCAACCGTCCATAACAACCAATCCGTAGCAACCGTCCATAGCAACTGTCCATAGCAACCGTCCATAGCAACAATCAATATCAACCAGTCCAAGGTGAATGTTTTAAACGCTACCACTCAAAAGTGAAGTTTTAGCGTAGGGTACAGCATTTCACAGACAAGGACACACTTACACAGGGTCTCCCAAGATGCCATTACATTTTGAGAGACCCGAACCATTACAGTTGTAAAGTTACAAAAAAAGTGTAAAAAATAAAAAAAAAAAACGTAAAAAACAAAACACAAAAAAAATATTAAATAAAAAAACCAAAAATAGTTGTCGTTTTATTGTTCTCTCTCTCTCTATTTTCTCTCTATTGTTCTGCTCTTTTTTACTGTATTCTATTCTGCAATGTTTTATCATGCTTGCTTTTCAGGTATGTAATTTTTTGTTTTCAGGTGCGCCATTCAACTGCAGTGCGGAATTATTTATCTTGACAGCAACAGCGTTTGCTCCCACGATACATAAAGCCGTGACACCACAGTTAAAAAAAAGAGCATATATGCCGAAGCATGGGGGCAGCAGGGGCGGAGGAGCGATTTTGCTCCTAATGCCGCGTACATACGGTCGAAATTCCGACGGAGGCCTGCCCGTGGAAAATTCCGACCGTGTGTACGCGGCATAACTTTTTTGCGGGAGGATGCCCCCATGCTTCGGCATATATATATTTTAGGCACAGGTTGCGTTAAAACATTTTTTTATTTTTTACTAGGTTTTGTTTTGGTATTTGCTTTGCAGGTATGGCATGGTAAGGTCTTACTGTTGTACTGTAATGTTACTTTGTTTTAATGTTAACCACCATTTGCTTAGCAGGTACGCCATTCAGTTGCAGCACGGATCTATTTATCTTGACAGCCGTGACTCCAACGCTGTAGGAGGTGATTTCACCACCACAGTTAAAAAAAAGAGCATATATGCCGAAGCATGGGGGCAGCAGGGGCGGAGGAGCGATTTTGCTCCTAATGCCGCGTATATACGGTCGAAATTCCAACGGAGGCTTGCCCGTGGAAAAGTCCGACCGTGTGTACGCGGCATAACCTTTTATGCCGCGTACATACGGTCGAAATTCCGACGAAGGCTTGACCGTGTGTACGCGGCATAACTTTTTTGCGGGAGGATGCCCCCATGCTTCGGCATATATGCCCATCATTAGAAGTGGGTGGATGAAGGGAGGTATTCTAATGGTGGGCATACCCACCAATCAATCTCTTTTTTTCGTTCAGCCAATAGGCTGTATGAAAAAAAAGATTACAATACATGTCCAACAAGGACCAGCAACGTACTGGTATGTTGCTGGACTTTGAATGTTTATACCAGAATGATGCCTGCGGGTTTAGGTATCATCTTGGTATCATTCTTTTCAGCCAGCAGCCGGCTTTCATGTAAAAGCAATTCTAGCAGATAATTAGCCTCTAGACTGCTTTTACAAGCAGTGGGAGGGAATGTCCCCCCCCCCCCCCGGATATAAAAAGCGCCATTGGGAAATTGGGAAAGCATTTTATCACACCGATCTTGGTGTGGTCAGATGCTTTGAGGGCAGAGGAAAGATCTAGGGTCTAACCCCCCAATTTTTTTCAAAAAAAGAGTACCTGTCACTACTTATTGCTATCATAGGGGATATTTACATTCCCTGAGATAACGATAAAAATGGTAAAAAAATAAAATATGGAAGGCACAGTTTAAAAATAAAATAAAAAAGCCAAATAAATAATAAAAAAAAAAAAAAAAAAAAGCACCGCTGTCCCCCCCTGCTCTTGCGCAAAGGCGAACGCAAGCGTCGGTCTAGCGTCATATGTAAACAGCAATTGCATCATGCATGTGAGGTATCACCGCGAAGGTCAGATCGAGGGCAGTCATTTTAGCAGTAGACCTCCTCTGTAAATTTAACGTGGTAACCTGTAAAGGCTTTTAAATGCTTTTAAAAATGAATGTAGTTTGTCGCCGCTGCGCGTTTGTGCGCAATTTTAAAGCATGTCGTGTTTGGTATCCATGTACTCGGCCTATGATCATCTTTTTTATTTCATCAAACATTTGGGCAATATAGTGTTTTTTAGTGCATTAAAAATAAAAAAAGTGTGTTTTTCCCCCAAAAAATGTGTTTGAAAAATCGCTGCGCAAATACTGTGTGGAAAAAAAAAATGCAACACCCACTATTTTAATCTGTAGGGCCTTTGCTTTAAAAAAATATATAATGTTTGGGGGTTCAACATAATTTTCTTGCAAAAAATTTTTTTTTTTCATGTAAACAAAAAGTGTCAGAAAGGGCTTTGTCTTCAAGTGGTTAGAAGAGTGGATGATGTGTGACATAAGCTTCCTAATGTTGTGCATAAAATGCCAGGACAGTTCAAAACCCCCCCAAATGACCCCATTTTGGAAAGTAGACACCCCAAGCTATTTGCTGAGAGGCATGTTGAGCCCATTGAATTTTTTTTTTTTTGTCCCAAGGGATTGAATAATGACCAAAAAAATAAAAAAAAATAAAAATGTACAAAAAGTTGTCACTAAATTATATATTGATCAAACATGCCATGGGCATATGTGGAATTACACCCCAAAATACATTCTGTTGCTTCTCCTGAGTACGGGGATACCACATGTGTGGGACTTTTTGGGAGCCTAGTCGCGTACGGGACCCCAAAAACCAAGCACCGCCTTCAGGCTTTCTAAGGGTGTAAATTTTTGATTTCACTCCTCACTGCCTATCACAGTTTCGGAGGCCATGGAATGCCCAGATGGCACAAAACCCCCCCAAATGACCCCATTTTGGAAAGTAGACACCCCAAGCTATTTGCTGAGAGGTATGTTGAGTATTTTGCAGATCTCGCTTTTTGTCACAAAGTTTTGAAAATGTAAAAAAAGAAAAAAAAAAAGAAAAAAAAATGTCTTTCTTAATTTTCAAAAACAAATGAGAGCTGTAAAATACTCACCATGCCTCTCAGCAAATAGCTTGGGGTGTCTACTTTCCAAAATGGGGTCATTTGTGGGGGTTTTGGGCTATTTTGACATTTTATGGCCTTCAAAACTGTGATAGGTAGTGAGGAGTGAAATCAAAAATTTATGCCCTTAGAAACCTTGAAGGCGGTGCTTGGTTTTTGGGGTCCCGTACGCGGCTAGGCTCCCAAAAAGTCCCACATATGTGGTATCCCCGTACTCAGGAGAAGCAGCAGAATGTATTTTGGGGTGTAATTTCACATATAACCATGGCATGTGTGAGCAATATATCATTTAGTGACAACTTTTTGTACATTTTTTTTTTTTTCTTTTTGTCATTATTCAATCATTTGGGACAAAAAAAAAAAATATTCAATGGGCTCAACATGCCTCTCAGCAAATAGCTTGGGGTGTCTACTTTCCAAAATGGGGTCATTTGGGGGGGTTTTGTGCCATCTTGGCATTTTATGGCCTTCAAAACTGTGATAGGTAGTGAGGAGCGAAATCAAAAATTTATGCCCTTAGAAACCTTGAAGGCGGTGCTTGGTTTTTGGGGTCCCGTACGCGGCTAGGCTCCCAAAAAGTCCCACACATGTGGTATCCCCGTACTCAGGAGAAGCAGCAGAATGTATTTTGGGGTGTAATTTCACATATAACCATGGCATGTGTGAGCAATATATCATTTAGTGACAACTTTTTGTAATTTTTTATTTTTTTTTTGTCATTATTCAATCACTTGGGACAAAAAAAAAAAAATATTCAATGGGCTCAACATGCCTCTCAGCAATTTCCTTGGGGTGTCTACTTTCCAAAATGGGGTCATTTGGGGGGGTTTTGTACTGCCCTGCCATTTTAGCACCTCAAGAAATGAGATAGGCAGTCATAAATTTAAAGCTGTGTAAATTTCAGAAAATGTACCCTAGTTTGTAAACGCTATAACTTTTGCGCAAACCAATAAATATACGCTTATTGACATTTTTTTTACTAAAGACATGTGGCTGAATACATTTTGGCCTAAATGTATGACTAAAATTGAGTTTATTCGATTTTTCTTATAACAAAAAGTAGAAAATATCATTTTTTTTCAAAATTTTCGGTCTTTTTCTGTTTATATCGCAAAAAATAAAAATCGCAGAGGCAATCAAATACCATTAAAAGAAAGCTCTATTTGTGGGAAGAAAAGGACGCAAATTTCATTTGGGTACAACATTGCATGTCCGCACAATTTACAGTTAAAGCAGTGCAGTGCCGAATCCCAAAAACAGGCCTGGTCCTAATGGCCCGAAATGGTCCGGGGCTTAAGTGGTTAAACATTCAATGGGTCTTAAACCATTCTTAAATTAACATAAAGCACCACTTAAGAGGCTCAAAAATCCAAAACGTTAGATTTGTGTGAGCCAAAGGCTCTGGTTGGCTGCCAATGCTTTAGCAGCCGTACAGAAATGCCATTTTCATTCTGGACTTTTGATGTGGCTAATGGAAGGAACAAGAAGTGTAGTGGTGGCTTCTGGGACCTCAGAATACCCTGCCGCAAGAAACAGGTGTCGGGGAGACGGAATCGGGAGGCATTTTTAATAGCATTCTTAGGTGGATCGAAAATTACCATTTAAAAAGAGGTCTGACAATCCAAAAAGTTGTCTCTATGTAAACCAAAGGCTCTGGTTGGCTGCCAATGCTTTAGCAGCCATACAGAAATTCCATCTTCATTCTGGACATTTGATGTGGCCAATGGAAGGAATAGGAAGTGTAGTAGGAAGTGTAGTGGTGGCTTCTGGGACTGCAGAATACCCCGTTCCAAGAAACAGGTGTTGGTGGAGAGGGGATCAGGAGGCTTTTTTAGTCTTAGGTGAGCTGAATACTTGCCTTTCCTAGTTAGTCTTGACCCTCATTTGCCTCATGAACTCACTGGCCATTTTCAACTAGCTGAAACATTCAATGGGTCTTAAACCATTCTTAAATTAACATAAAGCACCACTTAAGAGGCTCAAATATCCAAAACGTTAGATCTGTGTGAGCCAAAGGCTCTGGTTGGCTGCCAATGCTTTAGCAGCCGTACAGAAATGCCATCTTCATTCTGGACTTTTGGTGTGGCTAATGGAAGGAAAGAGAAGTGTAGTGGTGGCTTCTGGGAGTTCTGAATACTAGACTTGTGGACAATGGAAAAATTTGTTTAGTTTCGGTTCGTTTCTTGTGCACAACGGAAAAATTCATTTAGTTTCGGTTCGTTTCCTTTCGGTCCTGTTGATTCGTAATCGTTCGGAATTTTGCTAGACAGGATTTTTCGTGTTCGGACTAATTCGTAATTTCGCGAGCGACATTTTTCGTTGAATCGGAATGATTCGTATTAATGTAAGCCTTATTTTTAGTTGATTTATAATTCGTACTTTCGGTAGAGTACATTGTTTTTCGTTGATTCTGGACACAACTCCTAATTTCGTAACTTTTTTTTGGTTCGTTGATTTGTAATTTTCCGTGTCTCTCTCACAATGGCGCTGCCTGACGTGCTTCAAATGGATTCGTACTTTTCTAAATACATAGCAGTTATTTGTAACGATTCGAAATCTCGTATTTTACTTTTGTTATTTACATGCGGCTATAGCCTCCGCCCCTGTACACCATTTTGAGAGGGAGTTCAGCACGGTGAGGGAGAAGCAGAGAGCAGAGTGAGTGTTATTGTGCTTCCAATGGATTTGTACATTCGTAACTTTTTTCATAACGAATTATGCCGAAGGCATTCGGGCATTCGCTATTTGCAATATAATTTATTTCGGATTCGGTTTTATTCGTAATTGCTTTGTTTGGAAAGTCGAATGCTTCCGAATGTCCGAAAGTTGCTAAATTCGGACAAATTTCGATTCGTTACGAAACAAATTGCACAAGCCTACTGAATACCCTTCCTCAAGAAACAGGTGTCGGGGAGAAGGAATCGGGAGGCATTTTTAATGGCATTCTTAGGTGGACCGAAAATGACCATTTAAAAGAGATCCGACAATACAAAAAGTTGGATCCATGTAAACCAAAGGCTCTGGTTGGCTGCCAATGCTTTAGCAGCCGTACAAAAATGCCATCTTCATTCTGGACTTGTGTTGTGGCTAATGGAAGGAACAAGAAGTGTAGTGGTGGCTTCTGCTGACTTCAGAATACCCTGCCGCAAGTAACAGGTGTTAGGGAGACAGAATCGGGAGGCATTTTTAATAGCATTCTTAGGTGGATCAAAAATTACCATTTAAAAGAGATCCGACAATCCAAAAAGTTGGATCCATGTAAACCAAAGGCTCTGGTTGGCAGCCAATGCTTCAGCAGCCATACAGAAGTTCCATCTTCATTCTGGGCATTTGATGTGGCCAATGGAAGGAATAGGAAGTGTAGTGGTGGCTTCTGGGACTGCAGAATACCCCGTTCCAAGAAACTGGTGTTGGTGGAGAGGGGATCAGGCTTTTTTAGTCTTAGGTGGGCTGAATACTTGCCTTTCCTGCTGCTTGATCAGCAGAACTTCACTACATTCATGAGAAAAGGTCCTCCAATGTCCGCTGGGCAACATCTCCGGGAGCGTCGATCTCCTGGGTTCCCTCCCCAGCTCTCACCAGTTCATCCTGCTGACCTGTAATGATGTGAAGGTGAGCATAGGGTACCAGTGAGAGGTGCAGAGGGACCCAGGAGATTGAAATTCCTGGAAGTGCCAGTTTCCCCAGCAGACTTTATGGGACCGTTTCTTCAGCTCAGCAGCACTAATATTTAGCATTTTCTTTTTTCAGCAAGTGGAGCTTTAGGTTCCTTTTTCCCATTTTCAGGCTCTCAGTTTGCTTCTTTGATGTAAAGTGTGTTGTATACAGAAGTCAATAGCTTAAGTGGAAATTTACGTTCCTGTGAACTATTATTCAGATGAGTGGCTTATCCATTATTATTGGATCATTCAACTCAGTCTGAGGATTTTATCGGACTATCCAAAGCTCCAAAGCATGATGCTTCTATTGCGTTGTCTCTTTGGAATCCACAGTGCTCTGGGAATCCTTTGTGATGTATTAAATATTTATTTGTAAAACCAGGATTGTTTATAGACTGTATGAAAAATACACACTCACCGACCACTTTATTAGGTACACGTTGCTAGTACCAGGTTGGACCCCCTTTTGCCTTCAAAACTGCCTTCATTCTTCGTGGCATCAATACAACAAGGTGTTGGAAACGTTCCTCAGAGATTTTGCTCCATAGTGACATGATAACATCACACAGTTTCTGCAGATTTGTCGGCTGCACATCCATGATGCCAATCTCCCATTCCACCACATCCCAAAGGTGCTCTATTGGATGAGATGTGGTGAGTGTGGAGGCCATTGGAGGACAGTGACCTCATTGTCCAGTGGTGAGATGATTGGAGCTTTGTGACATGGTGCATTATCCTGCTGGGAGGAGCCATCAGAAGATGGGGACACTGTAGTCATAAAGGGATGGACATGGTCGGCAACAATACTCAGGTAAGCCGTGGGGTTTATACGATGCTCAATTGGTACTAAGGGGCCCAAATTTTCCAAAAAATATATCCCCCCCACCATTACACCACCACCACCAGCCTGACCCGGTGATATAAGGCAGTACGGATCCATGTGACAAATTCTGACCCCCCCATCTGAATGTCGCAGCTGAAATAGAGACTCATCAGACCAGGCAACGTTTTTCCAATCTTCTATTGTCCAATTTGGGTGATCCTGTGCCAATTGTAGCCTCAGCTTTCTGTTCTTAGCTGATAGGAGTGCCACCCGGTGTGGTCTTCTGCTGCTGTAGCCCATCTGCTTCAAGGTTGGATGTGTTGTGTGTTCAGAGATGGTATTCTGCATACCTTGGGTGTAACGAGGGGTTATTTGAGTTACTGTTACCTTTCTATTATCTGGAACCAGTCTGCCCATTCTCCTCTGACCTCTGACATCAACAAGGCATTTTCCTCCACACAACTGCCGCTCACTGGATATTTTCTCTTTTTCCCACCATTCTCTGTAAACCTGAGAGATGGTTGTGTGTGAAAATCCCAGAAATACTCAGACCAGCCCGTCTGGCACCAACAACCATGCCACGTTCAAAGTCACCTAAATCCCATTTCTTCTCCATTCTGATGCTCGGTTTGAATGTCAGCAAGTCGTCTTCACTACGTCTAGATGCCTAAATGCACTGAGTTGCTGCCATGTGATTGGCTGATTAGCAATTTGTGTTACCAAGAAAGTGAAAAGGTGTAATAATAAAGTGGCCGGTGAGTGTATATATACCAGTTCAAAGCCCAGCTTGGGCTTGAGGTTTTGGCCAGACTATACAAAGCATGCAGCTTCTATTGCGTGGTCTCTTTGGAATCCACAGTGCTCTGGGAATCCTTTGTCATGTATTATTTGTTTGTAAAACCGAGATTGTATATAGATAACATGAAAAAAACAGATGTACAGTATAACAGTTTAAAGTCCAGCTGAACTTTCATTCTAAATCAGTTGCATGAAGACATTAGGTGTCGTAGAAAAGCCTGTTTCCAGCCATCATGGTGTAGAGAAGGACCCTTGCTCTCTGTGTGGAAAGAGTGGTCTCTCTGCAGAGGTCTGGGAACTTTTAGGTCTGTAATTTAAAAAAGCTCACGCTTTCAACTAATAGGATAGCTCTAGTTCTGACTCAATTGGGAGTAGGTGGGGGGGGGGGGCTATGAAGAGGGACCACTGCTTTCACATAGAGAGCAAGGATCCTGCTCTACAGCATGCTGGCAAAAGTCAGGCTTGTTTATGCGGGGTGTGGCTGCTTTCATATAAAAAAAAAAAAAAAAAAAAAAAAAAAAAATAAAAGAACAGTAAGACCCGTTTCACACCAGGGCGGCGCGACGCGGCACGACTTGTGGGGGCGACCTCGGCGGCGCGATCTCAAGACGACTTGAGACGCCCGCCGAGGCGATTTGCATAAGACTTCTGTATAGAAGTCAATGCAGGTTGCCTTGGGTCGCCCCCAAAAGTAGTACAGGAACCTTTTTCTAAGTCGGAGCGACCTGAGTCGCTCTTACTTAGAACGGTTCTATTGAAAAGCGTGGGATGCGACTTGTCAGGCGACTGAGTCGCCTGACGAGTCGCCCTGGTGTGAACCGGCTATTAGGGGTCATGAGGTTTCCAAAGGAAACATTTCTTCTAGAGGAAACATTGCAAGGACATGTCACTGTTTAACCCCTTAGGGGTCATACAGTCTAATGCCACGTACACACGATCGATTTTTTCGACGGTGAAAACACCGTCGAGAAAATCGACGTGAAAAACGAGGAACAGCTTGTTCCCCCCACACACGGCCGTTTTAAATGACATTTTTTTTTTGGTCGAAAAAAACGACCGTGTGTGGGCTCCCCGGCAGTGTTTCCCTATGGGAAAACTGCCGCGGCAAAAAACGACGGGAATCACGACGAGAAAAATTAGAGCATGTTCTAATTTTTCTCGTCGTGATTAATGCCGTTTTTTCCCGTCGAGAAAAACGACAAAAAGCTCCAAAAACGACAAAAAGCCCACAGACGATCGTTTTTCTCGTCCAAAGGAAAAAATTAAATTTTTCTCGACGGGAAAAATGATCGTGTGTACGCGGCATAAGAGGAAAATCCATTTTGCTTCTTCTTGTAGTAAAATCTTGTCCCAATCTCCTCTTCTGTTTGATAATTTTAGTTTATAGATAATCATGCATTTTAAACCAGCTGGTTTTGCGTCATGACTATCCCTGAAATGAATCGCTACTGGTGATGTGTCATCTTTTGTCACTATGCTTGAAATATGTTCTCCAATTCTTTTGCGAAATTCCCTTATTGTTTTCCCTACATATACTTTCCCGCATGGGCAGCTTATTTGGTAAACAGTGTAGGTTGTAGAGCAATTGACAAACTGTTTTATGGTATATACATTTTTCCCAGTGGAATCATTAAAGGTATCAGTTTTATTTACAAATTTACATACAGTGCTATGCCCACAAGGATACATCCCCTGGACATATGCTGAGAAAGGGAGAGTGGGAATCTTTGTTTCAGAGCGTGTATACTCACTATGTACCAGGGTATCACCTATTGTTGGTGCTCGTTTAGCTATTATCCTCGGATATGGGCACAGGATTTCTTTAAAGTGGAGGTCCACCCTAAAATTAACTTTACATGAAAAGCTGTCTTTTAATTTAGAAAAAATATATTTTTTTTTGACAATTCTATCACTGTTGCTAGGCAGAATACGTTTTCTGCCTAGTTCCTAGTCCGCGGTGAGAGAACTTCCTGTCCTAACACCCATTGCCTCCTGGGAAATGATTACACTAATTTCCTCAGGAATATCTAGGCCTTACAGGAAATGACGCGATTTAAGGTTGTATCTCTGCGCCATCTTTGTAAAGGGATGAACGCCCTTTGTTATGGCATAACACGAGTTTTTGTGTTTTGTTACACGAGGTTTTGTTACAACGGAGCGGGACGTTCCTCCGTCGCCGCCCGTTGTCATGGCTACGGAAATAAACAATCAGCGCTACGAGCGCCGTTCAAATGCTGGTTACCCAGCATGCACCGCTGGATGAATTCCAGGAAGGATAAGACATGCTGGTAGGTTAATTGGATCTTGTCCAAATTGGCCCAGTATATATGTATATATGTGTGTACGACTGTGTGTCCCAAGCGTGTCAAGATCCTACGGGGTAAAATGACCGCACCAGCCAAGCAGACACTGGCTGCAAAAAGCGCCTAGAGGCGATTCAGTTCGCATGTGAGCGCTATACAAGTCATTCATTCATATTCATTCATTCATAAGGAACTGGGCTTCACAATGCCCACACTTAGCATGGATACGGCCAGATGAAGAGATGTAACAAACGAGGTTAGTGAAAAAGAATGTTAACTAAACGGCTGGGGAGCGATTATGATTGTAGGGGGAATATGTTAGGTAGCAATTTTCAACAGTGGAAAAAAAATAAAAAAATTTTTTGGACCGGACCACCGCTTTAAGTTTATTATCTAACATGAGAAGATGCCAGTGTTTACCCAGAATTTTCTTTAGGTATTCCCAATGGGTACCATATGTAGTCACTATACCCATGCCATCCACATTCTTTTCATTTTTCCTTTCCTTTTCCTTATCCTCATCCACTTCCAGACCCAAGATAATCTCCCTCTTTTTTGCTTGTCTAATTATTGAATTAGGGTGTCCTCTCTGCTTAAATCTATAACTCAATTCTTTACTCTCTTTCTGAAAATCTTTTATGTTGGAGCAATTTCTACGAATCCTGAGGAATTGCCCAGTTGGAATTTCTCTAATTAGAGGCCATGGATGGTGACTGGTAGCATGGAGCAGAGTATTTCCTGCTGTTGGTTTCCTAAATGTATTGGTGATTATCTTTGTCTTTTCCTTATGTATCATCAAGTCCAGAAATTCTATTTTGTCCTTGTCCACTTTGTATGTGAGGAAGAGGTTTCTAGTATTTTTTATTAAGGTCTTTTATAAATGATTCAAATTGGGTTGTAGTGCCTCTCCATACCACCAAGACGTCATCAATAAAGTGTACCCATAAAGCTATATGTCCTTGAAAGGCTGGGTGCTTGTATGCGTCTTCTTTCTCCCACCGTCCAAGGTGCAGACAGGCGTAGGAGGGGGCACACGAGGCCCCCATCGCTACGCCCCGTTTCTGACGATAATATTTATTGTCAAAAATGAAAAAATGATTGTCCAAAACTAATTCTAAAAGTTCCAACAGAAATTCATTGTCAGGACCTGCTAAGGCAGTGGTGCTCAACCTGGGGGTCGAATGATGATTTGCCAGGGGTCACCAAGTCCTGGGCTGTTCCTGAAGTCCGCACCTCTCTCCCAGCCTTTTTGCGGCCACCCAGAAGGGCTGTCCCTGGAGCCCGCGGCCGCCCACTCAGCTTCTTTGCAGCCACCCATTCAGTTCACGGCATGGCTGGTGGGCAGAGACTAGAGGTCAGCTGACTGGTGAGGAATGTGAAGTGGGAGGAGCTGGAGGAGACCCTATCTCCTGAGTTCGGTATGAGACACCACAAAGTCGGAAACAGTGAGTAACACTACCTGTGATTATAGTTCCCATTAAAAGTCCCCAATACAGTTCTCAGATCAGCAGATGACCTTGATCAAGAGCACCTAAGTTGGCTGATCAAAACTCTCCCCAGTTTGCCACTCATCCCAACACTCCCCCTGGCATTGCCACTCATCCCAACTCCCGCCAGCACTGCCACTCATCCTATTCCCCCCACCAAGGAGTAAAATAGAGAATACGTGGAAGGGAGAGGAAAAGAGTGGGAGGAACAAAGAAAAAAGGGAGAGAAAGAATAAGAGAACAAGAAAGATGAAGGGATGAGGAATAAAAATAACAAGAAATTAGGATAGAGAGATAAAAGAGAAAGAAAGGAGAACAAAGAGAGTGGTACATCCAAAAATGTACCATAAGGGGTTTTAATACTTTACGAGTGGAAGGGACTCAGGGAGCTCTGACAACCCACGCTACGAAAATAATTTTACTGTTAGGGGTCCCTACAACTTGGGAAATTTTATCAAGGGGTCACGGCACTAGAAAGCTTGAGAACCACTGCGCTAAGGGATGTCTCTCATCAAGCCACAGTGATACCGCTTGTATTCCTATTTGGTGAGGAATAGATGAATAAAGTGATTCCACATCTATTCCTGCTAACAAGGAATCTTCTGGGATTTGTACATTTTCCAATTTTCGAAGAATATCAGCTGAATCTTGTACATACGAAAATACTTCTTTATTGATATGTTTAATCCTTTTATCGCTTGTATTTCCCAATTCTATCAAGAGGTCCTCCCATGCCCGACACGATTGGTCGGCCGGGAGGCGTTTTGAGATTTTTATGTACTTTAGGTGTAATATAAAAAAGTGGGTATGTTGTAGTTAATGATTTTAAGGAAGGTAAGTTCTTTTTGGGTAAAGTAATTCTACTTCATGAGCTTTGACCAGACGAGAATTGATTTCCTTAACAAGATCTGGGAAGGGATTATTTGGCCAATTTTCATAGCATTCTATGTCATTCAGTTGTCTGTGGATCTCTTCCAGGTAGTCATTTTCCTTCCATAAAACAACATTTCCCCCTTTATCACTGGCTTTGTTTGATTATACAATTTGGGTTCACCAGCTATCAATCACTGAGGGGATTCTCTCCGGCTGGAGGGATCCATAGTGGTTTGATGGCCTCTCTTATATGGTTCTTTTTTGGTCATGTGTTAAATTGGGGTATCAGCAGTGTTTTTACCTTGTATTTGTCTGTTAAAAATTCTAATGTTATTCATTTAGGTGTGTGGCGGTCTGTTCTTTTTTTGTTTTTTTTTTACCTTTATATATGTATTATGTCTGACCACACCCCCGATATTATTCGGTGAATATTACTATCTCAATAGATAGGATTCCCATACTCGCTCTCCCTTTTTGTATTCATGGATGTATTTAGCAGACTTTAATAGGAAAGTTAAACTGGAATTTAAGAACTTCTAAAAAATAAATATAATATAAATATAAAATATAAGATAAAAAAAAAAAAATGTATATTTTATATGTAAGAACTTATAAAATATAATATAAATATAAAATATAATATAAATATTAAATAAAAAAAATGTAAAAACTTTAAAAAAAATATATAAAATATAATATAAAACAGGGATATGCAATTAGCGGACCTCCAGCTGTTGCAAAACTACAAGTCCCATCATGCCTCTGCCTCTGGGTGTCATGCTTTCTGCTGTCAGAGTCTCGCTATGCCTCATGGGACTTGTAGTTTGGCAACAGCTGGAGGTCCGCTAATTGCATATCCCTGATATAAAATATAAATATTAAATCATTTTTTTAAAGAACTTATAACAAATAAATATAAAATATAATATAAATATTAAATAAAAAAAATGTAAGAACTTTTCAAAAAATATATAAAATCTAATATAAAATATAAATATTGAAAAAATTTTTTTTAAGAACTTATAACAAATAAATATAAAATATAATATAAATATTAAATAAAAAAAATGTAAGAACTTTTCAAAAAATATATAAAATCTAATATAAAATATAAATATTGAAAAAATGTTTTTTAAGAACTTATAAAAAATAAATATAAAATATAATATAAATATTAAATAAAAAAATGTAACAACTCATAAAAAAATATATAAAATATAATATAAAATATAAATATTAAATCATTTTTTTTAAGAACTTATAACAAATAAATATAAAATATAATATAAATATTAAATAAAAAAATGTAAGAACTTTTCAAAAAATATATAAAATATAATATAAAATATAAATATTGAAAAAAAATTTTTTAAGAACTTATAAAAAATAAATATAAAATATAATATAAATATTAAATAAAAAAATGTAAGAACTCATAAAAAAATATATAAAATATAATATAAAATATAAATATTAAATCATTTTTTTTAAGAACTTATAAAAAATAAATATAAAATATAATAAAATATAATATAAATATTAAATAAAAAAATGTAAGAACTTATAAAAAAATATATAAAATATAATATAAAATATAAATATTAAATCATTTTTTTAAAGAACTTATAAAAAATAAATATAAAATATAATATAAATATTAAATAAAAAAAATGTAAGAACTTATAAAAAAAATTATAAAATATAATATAAAATATAAATATTAAATCATTTTTTTTAAGAACTTATAAAAAATAAATATAAAATATAATATAAATATAAAATAAAAAAATGTAAGAACTTATAAAAAAAATATAAAATATAATATAAAATCTAAATATTAAATATCATTTTTTTTAAGAACTTATAAAAAATAAATATAAAATATAATATAAGTATAAAATATAATATAAATATTAAATAAAAAAAAATGTAAGAACTTATAAAAATATATATATATATATATATATATATATAATATAAATATAGAATATAAGATAAATATAAAATATAACATAAAATATAAATAAAAAAAATTAAGAACTTAAAAAATATATATAAAATATAATATAAATATAAAATATAATATAAAATAAGATAAAAAAATATATATTATAGTTTCCTATGAACAGTGCATCTAATAACTACCTGAACTGTCCTCTGGGCTTGTGGTCTCTTTCTTGTTCAGAGTTATTCCGGAAAACTGTGTTATGACCTTTGGGGGAAATGAATGCATGATATAAAACCACAAAAAACGCAGCACAATAGGTTTGGAAAATGTAACACTATAAATAAGCACACGCCATGGATTTTTCCAGCACAATTTAATTACTGGGCTTCTTTTATGACAATTCAAAGAGCAGCGAGTCCACGCTGGGTGTCCCAAGGACTAGGAGGATTTCTCATTTTATAGTCGCACTGAACAGCGATCCTGGAACGCCTTAACAAATTAGGGGTTACTACCCCTTAATCATAAGGCTATGATACAAAGAAACTATTCCATAACCCAAAAAAATTGCGTTCCCCCTTCCTCCCCAACATGTTTGCTGGGCTCTGTGTTCCGGTCAGTGGACCCAGGACCAGCATGGCTGGTGCTGCAGAGAAGAGGGAAGTGAGATCAGTGAACACCCATTCACTAATCTCCCTTTACCTAATAAGAACCTGGAAGTGACAAGAAGAAGCTAATGAAGCATAATCTGTGCTCTGTAAGTGGAGGGCAGGTGAGATATCAGGGTTCTAAAAGACCCCCCCCCCCCCCCTGATGTCTCATTAAAGAGAACCCGTCACAACAAAACAGTATCACATAGGGGATTTATGGTTCTCTAGGTCGCGGGCCGAATCATGTGGACAGGAGACGTGGACAGCTAGTGAAAGAGAGCTGAACCCTGCACACTGTCCATAGCGCACTCCTAAACCCGTAGTGTGTACACATCTTTAATAAATACTAGGGTTGCACCGATATCACTTTTTAAGACCGAGTACAAGTACCGATACTTTTTTGCAAGTACTCGCCGATACCGATTACCAATACTTTTATTTAATGTGACATGTGGCACTAATATGCAGCACTGATGAGGCGTGGACTGTGTCAGGATTTTTATATATATATATATTTTTTTTTTGTTTTGTTACAATTACATTTTTTACAATTTACTTTTTTTTATTACTTTTTATAAAAAATTTTTTTTACAATGCTGTCTTTTTTTGGGGGTGGAGGGGAGGGAATGGACAGTGTCAATGTTTTTTTGTTTTTTTTTTATTATTTTCACAAATTTAACCTTTAAATATTTATTTCTAACAATTTTTTTTTAATCAGCCCTGTTGGGGGGGGGGGGGGGCTTTGGTGAGATATCAGGGGTCTAAACAGACCCCTGGCATCTCCCTTTTGAGACAAAGAGAGGGACTGTGGACAGAGATTCCCCAGTCCCTTTCTCTGCAGCCTCAGCTGCACTGAAGATGAATAGACAGGAGACAGAGGCTCCTCTCCATTCATAAACTGAGACATTGTAAACACAGATTACTATGCTCATTTATGAATAGACAGTCAGTGATTACTGACTCTGTGTATTCAGAAAAGTAAGGAGCCGGTAAATTAGATATTTACCGGCTCCTTCCTCCGCTCTTTACCTTGACAGATCTGGGACGAGGAGGAAACGGGACACCGGGAGCCAGAGGAGGACACAGGGGACAGTCAGGGGTGATCATTGTGGCAATGGGGGCAGTTATAAGCACCAATCTTCCTGTGTGGCTTTTAATAAAGCAGCTGACAGCTGCGGGAGGGAGAGGAGGAAGTGAAGCGGCTGTCAGCTGCTTTATTGAAAGCCACACAGGAGATTGGTGCTTATAACTGCCTTCATCGCCACAACGATCATCTGTGAGGCTGCCCGTCCCCACTACGCTGAGGAGGTATCGAATTAAGCATCGGAGCATTAGTGCACCCCTGAGCTCTGCACTCTGTATGTAGTGTACCTCTGAAATCCGCAATCTGTACATAGCGCACCCCTGAGCTCTGCACTCTGTACATAGCGCACCCCTGAGCTCTGCACTCTGTACATAGCGCACCCCTGAGCTCTGCACTCTGTACATAGCGCACCCCTGAGCTCTGCACTCTGTACATAGCGCACCCCTGAGCTCTGCACTCTGTATGTAGTGTACCTCTGAAATCCGCAATCTGTACATAGCGCACCCCTGAGCTCTGCACTCTGTACATAGCGCACCCCTGAGCTCTGCACTCTGTACATAGCGCACCCCTGAGCTCTGCACTCTGTACATAGCGCACCCCTGAGCTCTGCACTCTGTACATAGCGCACCCCTGAGCTCTGCACTCTGTATGTAGTGTACCTCTGAAATCCGCAATCTGTACATAGCGCACCCCTGAGCTCTGCACTCTGTACATAGCGCACCCCTGAGCTCTGCACTCTGTACATAGCGCACCCCTGAGCTCTGCACTCTGTACATAGCGCACCCCTGAGCTCTGCACTCTGTACATAGCGCACCCCTGAGCTCTGCACTCTGTACATAGCGCACCCCTGAGCTCTGCACTCTGTACATAGCGCACCCCTGAGCTCTGCACTCTGTACATAGCGCACCCCTGAGCTCTGCACTCTGTATGTAGTGTACCTCTGAAATCCGCAATCTGTACATAGCGCACCCCTGAGCTCTGCACTCTGTACATAATGCACCCCTGAGCTCTGCACTCTGTACATAGCGCACCCCTGAGCTCTGCACATAGCGCACCCCTGAGCTCTGCACTCTGTACATAGCGCACCCCTGAGCTCTGCACTCTGTACATAGCGCACCCCTGAGCCCTGCACTCTGTACATAGCGCACCCCTGAGCCCTGCACTCTGTACATAGCGCACCCCTGAGCTCTGCACTCTGTACATAGCGCACCCCTGAGCTCTGCACTCTGTACATAGCGCACCCCTGAGCTCTGCACTCTGTACATAGCGCACCCCTGAGCTCTGCACTCTGTACATAGCGCACCCCTGAGCTCTGCACTCTGTACATAGCGCACCCCTGAGCTCTGCACTCTGTAGATAGCGCACCCCTGAGCTCTGCACTCTGTAGATAGCGCACCCCTGAGCTCTGCACTCTGTACATAGCGCACCCCTGAGCTCTGCACTCTGTACATAGCGCACCCCTGAGCTCTGCACTCTGTACATAGCGCACCCCTGAGCTCTGCACTCTGTACATAGCGCACCCCTGAGCTCTGCACTCTGTACATAGCGCACCCCTGAGCTCTGCACTCTGTACATAGCGCACCCCTGAGCTCTGCACTCTGTACATAGCGCACCCCTGAGCTCTGCACTCTGTACATAGCGCACCCCTGAGCTCTGCACTCTGTACATGGCGCACCCCTGAGCTCTGCACTCTGTACATGGCGCACCCCTGAGCTCTGCACTCTGTACATGGCGCACCCCTGAGCGCTGCACTCTGTACATGGCGCACCCCTGAGCGCTGCACTCTGTACATGGCACACCCCTGAGCTCTGCACTCTGTACATGGCACACCCCCTGAGTTCTGCACTCTCTGCACTCAGCGCATAGCGCACCCATGCACCCTCCACTCTGTACATAGCGCACCCCTGAACTCTGTACATAGCGCACCCCTGAACTCTGCACTCTGTACATAGCGCACCCCTGAACTCTGTACATAGCGCACCCCTGAACTCTGCACTCTGTACATAGTGCACCCCTGAAATCTGAACTTTGTACATAGCTCACCACTGAGTTCTGCTCTCTCTGCACTCAGCACATAGCGCACCCATGCACCCTCCACTCTGTACATAGTGCACCCCTGAACTCTGCTCTCTGTATGTAGTGCATTCCTGAACTCTGCACTCTGTATATAGCGCACCCAGGAAATCTGTACTCTTTACATAGCGCATCCCTGAAATCTGTACTCTGTACATAGCGGACCTCTGAGCTATGCACTCTGTGAGCGGGGGGGGGGGGGGGCTGCTCTGCACTTTTTACATGAATTGTGGAAATGCTGGATTAAGATCATGTGGGAGGGTTGAATCGAGATTGCGATCTTTTAACCACTTTCCGCCCGCACTATAGCCGAATGACGGCTACAGCGCGGGCTTCCAGTGCCGGCAGGGCGTCAAAAGAATGACAAGCCCGCGCGCACTGTAATCAACCGAGTCCGAAGGACTCGGCTGATCACAGAACAGGGTAAAGGGCCAATCACAGTGGGCCCTTTACCACGTGATCAGCGGTCAGCAAAAGACCGCTGATCACGGAAGTAAACAGAAGCCAATTATTGGCTTTTTTTTCTCCTCACGATCAGCGGGAGGAGAAAATAATAAACCCGATAACCGGCTTTTGGTACAGGGACATCGGTCCCGATCTGTGCCACCTATCAGTGCCCACAAGTGCTGCTAATTAGTGCCGAGTGCCACATATCAGTGCCCACCAGTGCCACCTTTCAGTGCCAATCAGTGCCACCTTTCAGTGCCTTATCAGTGCCCTTCGGTGAAGGAGAAAAATTACCTGTTTGGAAAATTTTATAACAAACTATAAAAAATTATTTACTTTTTTTCCCCAAAATTTTCGTTATTTTTGTTTAGCAAAAAAATAAAAAGCGGTGATTAAATACCACCAAATGAAAGCTCTATTTGTGTGAAAAAAATTATAAAAATATCCTATGTGTACAGTGTTACATGACCGCGCAATTGTCATTCAAAGTGTGACAGCGCTGAAAACTAAAAATTGGCCTGGGCAGGAAGGGGGTGGAAAAAAAAAAAAAAAACAGGCAAAAACAGCTCTGCCAGCAAAAAAGGTTATTGACTATTCAGTTATACATGTGACAATACGTAGTCCACTTCTTGCAATGGATACTTGAACCAGGAAATGTGTAATGAATGTCATAGAGGGCTCAGTATTAGACATTCGCTGAATCTTCTTTTCTCTATTACGGTTCTCCTGACCACGTGCCAAGGGGCGTAACATGTTATGGCGGATTTCTTTTCCTTTTATCTGCATTCAAATCAGCAGCAAAAATAAAAAAAGGCACGGCTCATGGAACTGAATCCAATATGAAAATAATATGGAAAGCAGGAGCAGCTGACCTTTTACTACGTTTCCTAATAAAAGAAAACGAAAAAAAAAAAGGACTGAGGAAAAGCAGGCATCCAATTTGAAAAGCTTTTTAACCACTTCCATACTGGGCACTTATACACCTTCCTGCCCAGACCAATTTTCAGCTTTCAGCGCTGATGCACTTTGAATGACAATTGCGCGGTCATGCTACACTGTACCCAAATGACATTTTTATCATTTTGTTCCCACAAATAGACATTTCTTTTGGTGGTATTTAATCACCTCTGCGATTTTCATTTTCTGCTAAAAAAAATAAAAAAAGACCGAAATTTTTGAAAAAAAAACGTTATTTTTTGTTTCAGTTACAAAACTTTGTAAATAAGTACGTTTTCTCCTTCACTGATGGACACTGATGGGGCTGCACTAACGGGCACTGATAAGGCGGCACTGATGGGCACCTATGAGGTGGCACGGATGGGCACCGATAGGCGGCACGGATGGGCACCGGTAGGCGGCACGGGTGGGCACAGATAGGCGGCACAGGTGGGCACAGATAAGCGGCACGGGTGGGCACAGATCGGCGGCACGGATGGGCACAGATAGGAGGCATGAAGCGGCACGGATAGGCGACACAGATGGGCACTGATAGGCGGCATGGATGGGCACTGATAGGTGGCACGGATGGGCACTGATAGGTGGCACTGTAATGTGTTGTACTAATGGATGCCAATCAGTGCCAAACAATAATGCCTGCAAATCAGTGGTGCCCATTGTGGACACTGATTGGCATCCATTGTGGGCACTGATTGGCATCCATTAGGCATTTCTAATTGGCATCCCTGGTGGTCTAGGGTGGCATACCTTAAGGTGGGCATCCCTGGTGGTCTGGTGGCATCCCTGGTGGTCCAGTGTGGGCATCCTCGGGGGGGGCTGCGCTGATAATGGATCAGCACAAACCCCCCCTGTCAGAGGAGCAGCCGATCGGCTCTCCTCTACTCGCGTCTGACAGACGCGAGTGAGGGAAAAGCCGATGACCGGCTTTTCCTGTTTACATCGTGATCAGCCATGATTGGACACGGCTGATCACGTGGTTAAGAGTGGTAAAGAGTCTCCGTCGGACTGACATCCCACAACAACGATCGCCGCGATGGGGCGCGCAGCAGCTCAATATCCTGAGGACGTCATATGACGTCCAGTCAGGATATTGAAACCACTTTGCCGCCGTCAATTTGCTATAGGGCGGGCGGCAAGTGGTTAAAGAGTACGCCCAGCATTCTTTTTTTTACCTGGTCTATCAAGGTATGTTTATAATTGGTCTGGTATACAAGGGGTTAAAACATTTTATTTTTTATTTATTTCTAAAGTCGGCAATTGGGTTTTATGTTCAAATATCCACATGGGGAAAAAATAGGGAAGGAGGTGAGGGACTTTTTGATATCAATAAGAAGTGAAACAGGTATGATAATAAAATAAAATATTTATTAAATTATTATTAATTAACTGCCTCAATACCGGGCCAATTCTGACACTTCTCATATACATATAAAAATCTATTTTTGTTTTTTTACTAGAAAATTACTTATAACCCCCCAAACATATATATATATTTAGCAGAGACCCTAGAGAATAATATGGTGGTCATTGCAATATTTTAAGGATGCTTTCACCATGTCAGAAAGTGGTAGATATTTGCCACATCCCTGATATGTAGAAAGAAGTGAAAAGATTGGAGTATAGCCTCATATAAGAAATAATAATAATTATAGCGACGTACCATCATCCAGGTTATAGTGAAACAGAGGGGGGGTGGGGGCAAGGGAATAGTTGCTGAGGCTAATCCTGGAGCATACCCACCCAAATGATTAATGGACTATCTCGGTACTGATAAAATACAATCAATATTGTTATATTAAAAAGGTTTATTACAAATAAAATTACAAAACAGACATTAATACATATCAAAGATTGGTCGGGGTCTCTACTAGTTTTGCGGGAATATGCCGCTTCTTCAGGAGAGCCAATCTATAGAATAGATAATACAATAAAATACATATACCGTATATACTCGAGTATAAGCCGACCTGAATATAAGCCGAGGCACCTAATTTTACCACAAAGAACTGGGAAAACGTATTGACTCGAGTATAAGCCTAGGGTGTACACCTGCATGCCTCACTTTGCCTCCCTGTGTCCATGTGCATGCCTCACTGTGCCCATGCCTCACTGTGTCCATGACTAGACTTACATTTAACATAGGAGTCTATGGAAGGGGTGCTACATGTGTGCTAAGTTTCGGGTCCAGAGAACCTACGACCGTCCGGTACCGAGTCCCCAAATTTACCGGAGAAATGACCGTTTAACATGGGAGTCTATGGAAGGGGTGCCCGGCTTTGAAAAATCGATGCTCCCCGGCCATAGATCCCCTGGGACAACAAACTTTGCACACTTGTAGAGAAAGAGTGGGGCTACATGTGTGCTAAGTTTGGGGTCCAGGGGACCTACGGCCGGCCAGTACCTTGTTCCCAAAGTCCGGGAGATCAGGCGCAAAAAGGTGGCTCGAGTATAAGCCGAGGGGGGCATTTTCAGCACAAAAAAAATGTGCTGAAAACTCGGCTTATACTCGAGTATATACGGTAATACAGTTCAGCAATAGAGTATATGATACTGTATCATATACTATATTGCTGAACTGTTTTATATGTATTTTATTGTATTATCTATTCTATAGATTGGCTCTCCTGAAGAAGCGGCATATTCCCGCGAAACTAGTAGAGACCCCGACCAATCTTTGATATGTAAAATCAATAAAAGATACTAAAATATAATGGCCCTCCCTTTTAGTATCACTCTGCGCTTATGGATAAAAACTCTAAAGGAATAATGCTAAAATAGGGATATAAAAGATGACAGCAGCTGCTTAAAAATCACAAGTACATATAAAACACAGTCATATAAAAACTCCCATAAAAAAGTTCAGAATAAAACTGTAGCAGCGCTACGGACAAACAATGTTCATTTGTGCGTCTTCTATATAAATGAATATATCGGTGATGATGATAGTGAATGGTGGGTTTGGTTCTACTTGATCCTAGTTTCAGTGCTTCTTTTCACCCAGATGTGATTCACCACGTGGGGGGTAAAAACAGTCCCCTTATGGGGATGCACTCACCAGATAATAGATCAAAAAAGGCATGTATGAACCATCCTCATTCCATGTGACTGCAACTTTAAACTTGGACACCGCTTGCATATGTAAGGGGAAAACAAATCCACATAGGGCAATATTGTTTGCAAATTTTATTTAACAATCAATCCCCACAATCCCCTTTACAAAATGCATGTACCAAAGCTCAATAGTAAACAGGCGTTTGTATATAATGAGCGCTGTTGGCGTTTTAAACTTGCCACTTGATGAGCGCCCCTGGCGTCCTCCTGGTACTGCAAGTCGTGGAGCGCATACAGCTTCACTTCCGGTCTGCTTGGTTTGAGGGCGCCCTCAGAAGAAGTCAGGAAGTGACGAAACGTCAGGGCGTGACCAGCAAACCAAGCAGACCGGAAGTGAAGCTGTATGCGCTCCACGACTTGCAGTACCAGGAGGACGCCAGGGGCGCTCATCAAGTGGCAAGTTTAAAGCGCCAACAGCGCTCATTATATACAAACGCCTGTTTACTATTGAGCTTTGGTACATGCATTTTGTAAAGGGGATTGTGGGGATTGATTGTTAAATAAAATTTGCAAACAATATTGCCCTATGTGGATTTGTTTTCCCCTTACATATGCAAGCGGTGTCCAAGTTTAAAGTTGCAGTCACATGGAATGAGGATGGTTCATACATGCCTTTTTTGATCTATTATCTGGTGAGTGCATCCCCATAAGGGGACTGTTTTTACCCCCCACGTGGTGAATCACATCTGGGTGAAAAGAAGCACTGAAACTAGGATCAAGTAGAACCAAACCCACCATTCACTATCATCATCACCGATATATTCATTTATATAGAAGACGCACAAATGAACATTGTTTGTCCGTAGCGCTGCTAGTTTTATTCTAAACTTTTTTACTTGTAGTGCAGAGTGGATTTGCCTTTAGTAAATCAACCCCTATGTGTGGCGGAAAACTAACACTTCACATCACCCTGAACACACCATCCCCACCGTGAAACATGGTGGTGGCAGCATCATGTGGTGGGAATGCTTTTCTTCAGCAGGGACAGGGAAGCTGGTCAGAGTTGATGGGAAGATGGATGGAGCCAAATACAGAGCAATCTTAGAAGAAAACCTGTTAGAGTCTGCAAAAGACTTGAGACTGGGGCAGAGGTTCACCTTCCAGCAGGACAACGACCCAAAACATACAGCCAGAGCTACAATGGAATGGTTTAGATCAAAGCATATTCATGTGTTAGAATGGCCCAGTCACAGTCCAGACCTAAATCACATTGAAAATCTGTGACAAGACTTGAAAATTGCTGTTCACAGACGCTCTCCATCCAATCTGACAGAGCTTGAGATATTTTACAAAGAAGAATGGGCAGAAATGTCCCTCTCTAGATGTGCAAAGCTGGTAGAGACATCCCCAAAAAGACTTTCAGCTGTAATTGTAGAGAAAGGGGGTTCTACAAAGTATTGACTCCGGGGGGCGCCATACATATGTACCCCCCACACTTTTCACATATTTATTTGTAAAAAATGTTGAAAACCATTTATCATTTTCCTTCCACTTCACAATTATGCGCCACTTTGTGTTGGTCTATCACAGGTGTAGGCAACCTCGGCCCTCCAGCTGTTTTGAAACTACAAGTCCCATAAGACATTGCAAGACCCTGAAAATCACAGGCATGACTCCTAGAGGCAGAGGCATGATGGGGTTTGTAGTTTCACCACAGCTGGAGTGCCGAGGTTGCCTACCCCTGCTCTGTCACATAAAATCCCAATAAAATACATTTACGTTTTTTGGTTGTAACATGACAAAATGTGGAAAATTTCAAGGGGTGTGAATACTTTTTTTCAAGGCACTGTAGCCGTCCGCCCACAAGCTGCATATATGCATCCAAGGGCAGCCGAGGTTTCCATGCTGAGAGCGCGCTTACTGCGCTCCCCCAGCTGACATAGACAGCTCCCTAGTCTCTAGTAATGATCGCTAGCCAGCAGGACAGGTTCACCATCATGTGACCACCATGACAGCCTATCACAGTGGTCAGGCAGTCCTCCCCACCCCGCCTGGGTTTAAAGGTCCATTTAAAGCAGGGGTAGGTAACCTCGTGCCCTCCAGATGTGGCGAAACTACAAATCCCATCATGCCTCTGCCTCTAGGAGTCATGCCTTTGATGGTCAGGGTCTTGCAATGTCTCATGGGACTTGTAGTATCACCACAGCTGGAGGGCCGAGGTTGCCTACCCCTGCTTTAACCACTTCCCGCCCGGCCTATAACAGATTGACGGCCAGGAAGTGGTTCTGTTATCCTGACTGGGCGTCATATGACATCCAGCAGGATAACATGGGAGCGCGCAGACTCTTCTTACCACGTGATCAGCTGTGACCAATCACAGCTGATCATCGTGTAAACCAGGAAGTGCCGGTAAACGGCATTCCTCGGTTTGCGCTGACAGGGAGAGCCGATCGGCAGCTCTCCATTTCAGGGGGGGGGGGGTCTGTGCTGATAATCAGCACATTGATTATCAGCACAGCCCCCTCAGATGTGCCAATCGCCTACCAATCAGTGCCCAGCTGTGCCACAATAATAAAGTCAGCAAGTGCCCACCACAGTGCCAATCAGAGCCCACCACCGTGCCAATCAGAGCCCAGCAGTAACGCCTGTCAGTAACACATCAGTACCTCATCATCAGTGCCACCTGTCAGTGCCCATCACACCCACCTGTCACTGCCCATCAGTGATGCATATCAGTGCCGCCTATCATTGCCCATCAATTCAACATATCAGCGCGTCCTCATCAGTGCCCATGGGCACCAATAGGCGGCACTGATATGCAGCAATGATGGGCACTGATGTACAGTTCCGCCTATTGGTGCCCATCAGTGCTGGATATCAGTGCCGTACAATCAGTGCCCATCGATTCTACATATCAGTGCCTCCTCATCAGTGCCACCTGTCAGTGCCCATCAGTGCCGCCTGTCAGTGCCCATCATTGCCACCTATCAGTGCCCATCATTGCTGCATATCAGTACCACCTCTTGGTGCCCATCGGTGCTGCATATCAGTGCCCATCAATTCTACATATCAGTGCCTCCTCATCAGTGCCCATCAGTGCCGCCTGTCAGTGCCCATCAGTGCCGCCTGTCAGTGCCCATCATTGCTGCATATCAGTACCGCCTCTTGGTGCCCATCAGTGCTGCATATCAGTGCCCATCAATTCTACATATCAGTGCCTCCTCATCAGTGCCAACTCATCAGTGCCTCCTCATCAGTGCCAACTCATCAGTGCCAACTCATCAGTGCCAACTCATCAGTGCCAACTCATCAGTGCCCGTCAGTGAAGGGGAAAACTAAATTTTATGACAAACTAAGAAAAACTTTTATTTTTTTTCCAAAATTTCTGTCTTTTTTAGTTTGTTTAGCAAAAAATAAAACCCCCCAGAGGTGATCAAATACCACCAAAAGAAATCTCTATTTGTGGGAAGAAAATGATAAAAATTTAGTTTTGGTACAGTGTCGCATGACCGCGCAATTGTCATTCAAAGTGCGACAGCGCTGAAAGCTGGAAATTGTCCTGGGCAGGACAGGGAGGGAAGTGCCCGGTGCTGAAGGGGTTAAAGGGATGCCGGGGCTGGGCAGGAAGAGGGTAAAAGTCGTAGCAGACTCACCTCCAGAGCTTTGTCATACTGGTTGTTGGAGATGTACAGCTCCGCAGCGATATTCACATCTTCTATTGCAACCAGATTCTGGTGCTTGGAAAAAGCTTCTTCAATGATGACGATGGCCGAGGCGACGTCGTTTGTTTCATAATAACTCCTGCGGATAAAATGAAGCTGATCAAACCCAATCAATCTAATCTGATCCATACATCAATACCATGTATCAAAGTCAAAGCGCTTGTTCAGCCCCGTGTATTTTTTTTAGGTCTTGTACTGAACAGCATGAGGTTATTTTTTTTTGGAATACAGTTGTGCTCATAAGTTTACATACCCCTGGCAGAATTTTTGATTTCTCGCCCATTTTTCAGAGAATATGAATGATAACATAAAAACTTTTCTTTCACTCATGGTTAGTGTTTGGCTGAAGCCATTTATTATCAATCAACTGTGTTTACTCTTTTTAAATCCTAATGACAACAGAAACTACCCAAATGACCCTGATCAAAAGTTTACATACCCCAGTGATTTTTGGCCTGATAACATGCACACAAGTTGACACTCACAAAGGGGTTTGAATGGCTATTAAAGGTACCCTTATATACTCGAGTATAAGCCGACCCGAATATAAGCTGAGGCACCTAATTTTACCACAAAAAAATGGGAAAATGTATTGACTCGAGTATAAGCCTAGGGTGTCCATCTGCATGCCTCACTTTGCCTCACTGTGACCATGTGCATACCTCACTGTGCCTCACTGTGTCCATGCCTCACTGTGTCCATGTGCATGCCTCACTGTGTCCATGCCTCACTGTGTCCATGTGCATACCTCACTGTGTCCATGCCTCACTGTGCCCGTGCGTCACTGTGCCCGTGCCTCACTGTGCCCGTGCCTCACTGTGCCCATGATTAGACTGATGTTTTACATGGGAGTCTATGGAAGGGGTGCCCGGGTTTGAAAAATAGGATTTTTATAACAGCTTACCTGTAAAATCCTTTTCTTGGAGTACATCACGGGACACAGAGCGACATAGTCATTACTAATGGGTTATATAGATACCGTCAGGTGCTGGCACTGGCAACTTCCAAAACCGGAAGTACCCTCCCCTATATAAGCCCCTCCCATCCGGGAGCACCTCAGTTTTGTAGCAAAGCAATAAGTGTCCCCAAAGAGGGGCGGGAGCTCTGTGTCCCGTGATGTACTCCAAGAAAAGGATTTTACAGGTAAGCTGTTATAAAAATCCCTTTTTCTTTTTCGTACATCACGGGACACAGAGCGACATAGTCATTACTAATGGGATGTCCTAAAGCAATGCCAAATGAGGGGGGGGATACACCATATATAAGCTGAGCGCTATCAGACATGAGGATCTTTTGCGGCCTGCAACACACTGCGCCCAAAGGCGACATCCTCCTGACTTCTAACGTCCACCTGGTAGAACCTAGTAAACGTGTGTACTGAAGACCATGTTGCGGCCTTACAGATTTGAGCCAGGGAGGCCTGGTGATGCACTGCCCATGAAGTTCCAACTGCTCTCGTGGAGTGCGCTCTAACTTTGAACGGAGGCGGTCTCCTTCTCAAGCCATAGGCTTGTATTATGACCTGTCGAATCCACTTGGCTAAAGTAGATTTTGACGCTGCCTGACCCCTTCTGGGGCCTTCCGGCAGAACAAACAAAGTATCCGTTCTACGAATCTGAGCAGTGGCTTTTAGATAAGCTTTAACTGCTCTTACTACATCCAAAGAATGTAATAACTTTTCCTCTACCGAGCTAGGTTTGGGGGAAAAAAGAAGGAAGAACCACATCTTGGTTCAAATGAAACCTCGATACCACCTTAGGAAGAAAGGCTGGATGAGGACGTAACACTACTCTATCCTTATGGATAACCAGATATGGCTCCTTACAGGACATAGCTGCTAATTCCGACACTCTTTTAGCCGAACAAATGGCTACTAGAAAAATCAATTTCCTGGTGAGAAGCACCAAAGAAATATGCTGTAATGGTTCAAATGGTTGTTTCTGTAGAACCGACAGAACCAAGTTTAGATCCCATGGACATATGGGAATATTAACCGGAGGACTAATACGCATCACTCCTTGTATAAAGGCTTTGACTAGTGAATGCGAAGCCAAGGGCCTTTGAAAAAATATTGACAAGGCCGAAATCTGACCCTTGATAGTACTCAAGGCAAGCTTCCTATCTACAGCCCATTGTAGGAAGTCCAGAATCCTACCTATTACGTATTTACGTGGATGCCATTTCTTGGCCTCACACCAGGCGATGTACGCCTTCCAGATTCTATAGTAGATCTGCCTGGATACCGGCTTCCTGGCATTGATCATGGTAGATACCACAGCATTAGAGAGCCCTCTCTTTTTTAGAATGTGGGCTTCAATAGCCAGGCCGTCAAACCTAGGGCTGGTAAGGAAGGGTGGTATATCGGTCCTTGCGAAAGCAGGTCCGGACGATGTGGGAGGGTCCAAGGACTCCCCACAGACATCTTTACAATCTCCGCGTACCATGCTCTTCGGGGCCACGCTGGAGCCACCAGAATCACTGGTTTCTTTTCTACCCTGATTCTGCGGAGTAATCGAGGTAACAATTGTGGCGGTGGGAATGCATATATCAGCTTGAACTGATCCCAAGGGAACACTAGGGCATCCGAGCCGCAAGCTAGGGGATCCCTTGTCCAAGAGACAAACCTGTCCACTTTTGTGTTGAATCTGGATGCTAGCAGATCTACATCCGGTGTTCCCCACCGCTGACATATTGTCCGGAAAACCTCGGGATGAAGGGACCATTCCCCTGGGCATAATTGTTGGCGACTTAGAAAGTCCGCCTTCCAATTCTCCACTCCTGGAATGAATACCGCAGATATGGCTGGGACATATCTTTCTGCCCATCTCAGGATGTAATTTACTTCCCTCTGGGCTGCACGACTCCTGGTGCCCCCCTGATGATTGATATATGCCACTGCTGTGGCATTGTCTGATTGAATTCTCACAGGGGACCCTTGGAGTTTGGATGTCCATGCTACTAGGGCATACCGGGCTGCTCGTATCTCTAAGAGATTGATGGGCAGGGCCTTTTCTGCATCCGACCATCTGCCCTGGAGAGACTATTGCTCCAGTACTGCTCCCCAGCCTATAAGGCTGGCATCTGTAGTGACCACCTTCCAAGAAATCGGACTGAAGGATTTCCTTTCTTCCAGATTCTGGGGAACCAACCACCAACGGAGGCTCTTGCGAACGGAAGGGGACAAGGACATTGTAAGTCTAGGGCCTGAACTTTTTTGTTCCAGGCTGACAGTATGGCCCCTTGCAAATTCCTTGAATGGAATTGACCGTAGGGTACTGCTTCGAATGATGCCACCATTTTTCCCAGCAGCCTCATATACAGGCGTATGGACGGCTGTCTTTTTTGTACCCACTAAGTGGATCAAATCTTTCAAAGACAACACCTTTCCTCGAGGCAAGAATATTTTTCTCTGGCCTGAATCCAACCTTAGCCCCAAGTATTCCAGACTTTTGACTGGTTTTTAGGGCTGACCTGTCTCGGTTGATAATCCAACCGTGAGATTCCAGATACTTGATTGTCTTGTGAACGACCACGTCTAGTTCTTTCACTGAGTGGTCTATCAGCAACAAGTCATCCAGATATGCCATTATCATTACACCTTGTGTTCTTAGATTGGCCAATAAAGGGCCAGAATTTTTGTAAACACTCGTGGTGCTGTGGCCAAACCGAAGGGTAAGGCTCTGAACTGAAAATGGCGCCCTTCTACTGCAAAGCGTAGAAATTTTTGGTGGATTGGAAAGATGGGAATGCGCAATAAGCATCTTTGATGTCGATCGCGGCTAACCAATCCTCCCCTTGTAGGGCAGTGGCCACCGATCGGATCGACTCCATCGGAAAGTCCTGATATACAGGAATTTGTATAGCCCTTTTTAGAATTAATATGGGCCTCCCGTCCGCGCTTGCTTCGGGACTGTAAAGAGGTTTGAGTAAAAACCCGAACCCTCATTCTTCCAGGGGAACCTCCATAATTACTCCTTGGAGCAATAGTTGTTCTAGTGCCAACAGGAGGGACTCTCTCTTCCGGGGATCCCTTGGCACGTTTGACCTCAAAAATGGGAAGGAGGAGAGTCTTTTAACTCCAAACTGTATCCCAAACCTGCTGCAGAGAGCACCTATCTGTCTTGATCGTGTCCCGCCAGGTCTCTTGCGAACAACTGGAGCCCTCCCCCCACCCGACTGAGTGGGGCTTCAATGAATTTAACTTTGGGGGAGGTTTTGTACCTCCCCTGACCCAGGGTTTCTCATTACCCTGCTACTGTCCCTGTTTTTCACCCCCGGGATCTGACCGAGGAGGCCGTCGGAACTGTTACACAGCCGAGGCCAAGGGACTGGAGAAGCAGGCCTCTTAAAGAGGGCCTCTAACTCTGTTTTTAACCGGCAAGAGCATATTTTTACCGCTGGAAATTTTCTGGATATATTTGTCCAGGTTTTCCCTGAATAAGCGTTCACCATGAAATGGGACGCTAACCAGCCATTCTTTACAGGGAGCTTCAGCAGACCAGTTTTTGAGCCATAGGAGCCTACGCATATGTACTATAGACAGCGTAAGGCGGGAGGCCTGATGGACTGAATCCTCTATGGCGTCAACCGCAAAGCCTAAGGCTCTAGGTAGATCAGCTAGGGCAAAGCCTGCTGATCTGTCAAGTCCCTCAAGACCTGTTTCAACTGATCCTTCACTGCTTAGCAGACCCCAATAGCTGCTACTGCTGGTTGTATCACCAAGCAGATTTTCATAAGGACTCCAATCTTTTATCTATTGGGTTCTTGAACATTTGGACATTATCCACTGGACATGTCAGTGATTTATACATACAAGAGATGGCTGCGTCCACTGCAGGGACCTTCCATTTTTTTTTTTTTTTTTTTCTGATGAACTTATCCTCCATGGGATAGACCATCGGAAATCTCTTGGGGGAATAAATATTTTCTCAGGACGTTCCCAATCCTGGTAAATGAGCCCTTTCAGTAAAGGGTGAAGTGGAAAAGAACAAACAGTCTGGGGGCTTCTAGCGACCCCAACGAGGATACAGTAGTGGTTGATGGTTCCGCAAGGTGCATTTTTAAATGCTGATCGGACCATGTTAGTCAGAGACTGAACCCATAATCTTTCAGCTTGAGATGCTGAGAAAAGGTTCCCCCACTGTTGATTCCTCTATAACAGAATCAACCTCATCCTGATCCCCTTCAGGCAGGTCGATCCCTGTATGGGACTGTTGCTCTGCTAACAGGCACTCTGAAGGAGGAGACGGAGATCGGGCGTGCTTTCCCTGACAGGGAGGCAGCGATCAATGTTGACAATCTCTCTCTAATCCTCCCAGAGCTGAGGAAAAAACCTCCTCTGTTACATACACAGGAGCAGGTGAACTGAGGACAGCCACAGTACCAAGTACCCCTGCGGGGTCTCTACGGTCACTTACCTCTGAACTTCAGGGGAGACTGGTGCAGAGAAGTATGCCCAAGATCCTCCGAGCCCGATGAGACCCCCTTCGCTTCCTGGAAGATTCAGTTCCGGAGCTTCTGGACGGCATATTCCTAAGCCTAAAGCTGAGGTATTCCAGCCGTAATACACCAGTTACTGATAATAGTCTAGCATAAATGCTGCTATAATAAACAGTTGGTGTCTACTAATGTGCCTTTCTAGGGAATGCCTGTATCAACCGCTTGCTGTATGCCTTTAAATGTTGCCAGCTCTGTCTCTGTACTTCATAGCCAGCTTACTACAATAATGTGGCTTTTTTAAAAACCTGCTGGGACGCCCGCACATGCGCAGAAGCGCTGCGGCGCGCACAGAGCGTCATCCCCCAGGCTCCGCCCCCTTTTCCGGCCACCTCTATATATAGAGGCGCGTGCACGCGCGCGGCCACGTGCGCCCTCGGCGCTAATTTCAAACATGGAAACCAGGGACAGGAGCCAGGGCCCCTCTTTGCCGCAGGCCGGGGGATAGACAAACACTGCAACATGGCAGAGGAAACAGTTTCCTGTAGGAGAACTCACCAGCTGCCTGGACTTTGTTCTCTGAGAAGAAACTAGTCCACATGACAAGAAAAACATTCCACAGCGGCCTCTAGTGGACAAACACAGGTACCGCAGTCTAATATACTAAATATATATAATAAAAAAAACACATTTTTTTTTTTTTTTTTCTTGCCCACCATTAAAAATTATTACATTTTTTTAGTAGTTACAGGCATGCACAGATATTAGCGGGAATACCGTTAGGTAACAGACAGAAAGACAAATTAGGCTTGGGGGTCCCCCAATAGAACCAAGTTCCTGGGGGCCCCCACTTACCTGTTCCCCGCCGCAGGACTTTGTTTGGTCCACAAAAGCCCAAACTTCACCTATCACGGCAGGCATTGTAATCAAACCTTCAGGGACCGGGTTCCCAAGGATTCCACTCCCCTGGACCTGTATAGCACCCTGCACAGAAAACATCTTGGTCGTGGGTATGACCAGAGCTCTGGATCCCAGGGTCCAGCTCTCCTAAGAGAAGCATTACAGGCAAAACCTTGCTCTTCTCTGCAAGGCCCGGGTACCGACCGTTTAGCTATGAAGCTTTTTTGGTCGGATCCGGAATAGCTTACTGAGGCCCAAAAGAACCTGTACGCAAGCTCAGTGAAAAACACATGTTTCTTCTTGGCCAACACCTTAGACACTGGCAAAAAACTGAGGTGCTCCCGGATGGGAGGGGCTTATATAGGGGAGGGTACTTCCGGTTTTGGAAGTTGCCAGTGCCAGCACCTGACGGTATCTATATAACCCATTAGTAATGACTATGTCGCTCTGTGTCCCGTGATGTACGAAAAAGAAAATTGGTGCTCCCCGGCCGTAGGTCCCCCAGACAAAAAACTTTGCACACTTGTAGTGGAGAAATGGGGCTACATGTGTGCCAAGTTTTGGGTCCAGGGAACCTACGACCGGCCAGTACTTGGTCCCCAAATTCACCGGAGAAATGACCGCTTAACATGGGAGTCTATGGAAGGAGTGCCCGGGTTTGAAAAATTGGTGCTCCCCGGCTGTAGGTCTCCCAGACAACAACCTTTTCACATTTGTAGAAAAGAAATGGGGCTACATGTGTGCCAAAATTAGGGTCCAGGGGACCTACGACCGGCCGGTACCGGGTCCCCAAAGTCACCAGAGAAATGACCGTTTAACATGGGAGTCTAAGGAAGGGGTGCCCGGGTTTGAAAAATCGGTGCTCCCCGGCCGTAGGTCCTCCGGACAACAAACTTTGCACACTTGTAGAGAAAGATTGGGGCTACATGTATGCCAAGTTTGGGGTCCAGAGGACTTACAGCTGGCCAGTACCGGGTCCCCAAAATCCGGGAGATCAGGTGCAAAAAGGTGACTCGAGTATAAGCCGAGGGGGGTATTTTCAGCACAAAAAAAGTGCTGAAAAACTCGGCTTATACTCGAGTATATACGGTAATCATCCTCACCTGTAATCTGTTTCCTTGTAAAAAAAAAATTTTATTTTTTGATTCAGTACTTTTTTTATTCTTTTTATAACAATACAGCTTATACATTTATACATACATTACATACATTTTGTCCAGATACATTATCTTCCTTCTAACATTCAACCACCAAAAAAAAAAAAAAACAAAAAAAAAAAAAAAAATGAGTGTGTGTGTATAAAAGGTCAATGAGTTTCTGGACTCCTGACAGACCCTTGCATCTTTCATCCAGTGCTGCACTGACGTTTCTGGATTCTGAGTCATGGGGAAAGCAAAAGAATTGTCAAAGATCTGCGGGAAAAGGTAATTGAACTGTATAAAACAGGAAAGTGATATAAAAATACATCCAAGGAATTGAGAATTGCAATCAGCAGTGTTCAAACGCTAATCAAGAAGTGGAAATGAGGGGTTCTGGTGAAACCAAACCACTGTCAGGTAGGCCAACTAAAATTTCAGCCACAACTGCCAGGAAAATTGTTCGGGATGCAAAGAAAACCCCACAAATAACTTCAGGTGAAATACAGGACTCTGAAAACATGTGGTGTGGCCATTTCCAGATGCACAATAAGGACGCACTTGAAGAAAGATGGGCTGCATGGTCGAGTCGCCAGAAGAAAGACATTACTATGCAAATGCCACAAAGTATCCGCTTACAATACACCAAACAGCACAGAGACAAGACTCAAACCTTCTGCCACAAAGTCATTTGGATTTGGAGTGATGAGACCAAAATGTAGCTTTTTGGCTACAACCATAAACATTACATTTGGAGAGAAGACAACAAGGCCTATGATGAAAGGTACACCATCCCTACTGTGAAACACGGAGGTGGATCGCTGATGTTTTAGGGATGTGTGAGCTACAAAGGCACAGGAAATTTGGTCAAAATTTATGGCAAGATGAATGCAGTATGTTATCAAAAAATCCTGGAGGAACATTTCATTCATCAGCCAGGAAGCTGCGCATGGGACGTACTTGGACATTCCAACATGACAATGATCCAAAACACAAGGCCAAGTCCACCTGTCTTTGGCTACAGCAGAATAAGGTGAAGGTTCTGGAGTGGTCATCTCAGTCTCCTGACCCCAATATCATTGAGCCACTCAGGGGAGATCTCAAACGTGCCGTTCATGGAAGACGGCCCGAGAATTTACAGGAACTGGAGGCTTTTTACCAAGAGGAATGGGCAGCTTTACCATCTGAAGCCCTGTTCACACGGCCGGGAATCCCGTCAGGAAAAAAACGTCGGTTTTCCTGACGGGATTCCTGGCAAGCTTTCCTTGCCAAGCTGTGCATACAGATGGCCATTCAAAAGAACCGCCGTTCTTTTGAATGGCAAGAACGCGGTGACGTCATTGACTACGACGAACCTGCGCTCGTCACATTCTATGCCGTCGCCGCCATCTTGCTACACCCTACACTACCCTTGTATGCTACCGCGCATGCGTCAAAGTCTCATCGAGCATGCACGGGTTTACCTCGGACAAGGTAAGCATACAGACGACCGGGTTTCTCGGCAGGAAAACTCTGCCGAGAATCCCGACGAGAAAAATAGAGAGCAGGTTCTCTATTTTTCTCGTTGAGATTCCCGGCAGTTTTCCTGCCGAGAAACCATACATGCAAACGGTTTTCTCTGCAAAAAGCTCTCCGAGCTGTATTCTTGCAGAGAAAACCGGTCGTGTGTTACGAGGCTTGAGAAGATAAAGAGCCTCATCCACAAATACCACAAAAGACTTCAAGCTGTCATTGATGGTAAAGGGGGCAATACACGGTATTAAGAACTGGGGTATGTAAACTTTTGATCAGGGTCATTTGGGTAGTTTCTGTTGCCATTATGATATAAAAAGAGTAAACACAGTTGATTGATGATAAATGGCTTCAGCCAAACACTAACCATGAGTGAAAGAAAAGGTTTTGTGTTCTCATTCATATTCTCTGAAAAATGGCCAAGAAATCATAAATTCTGCCAGGGTATGTAAACTTATGATCACAACTGTATACTGACATCAAGTGGCAGTTTTAGACCACTACAACATATTTGCTTATGTGATTTGGTAACTCCCTCTGCCCCCCCCGCCCCCCATGTTCCTGCCAATGGCGCAGATTTTACAAAAATTACAGTATTCAGAATCACCATTTTTGGACCCCAGATTCCTCCATAAAGAGGACCTGTCACCACCTATTAGGCTTCATGCCCACGGACGTTTTTACAGCTTAAAAACGCCTGTCCATGTTATTGTACTTTTTTTTTTTTTGCCGAAAAAAAAAACGTTGGAGCTAAAAAACGCGACTGCGCGTTAGTGCGCGTTTCTGCGTGTTTTTTGACGCTTCGCGTTTTTTTCTGCCTAACTTCGACGCTGAGGAACGCACTGGTCCTGTTTTTTTTTTACAGCTTAAAAACGTCTATGCTATTTGCAGCTCAAAAACGTCTAGGTGGGCATGAAGCTATAGACTAACATGGACAGGCGTTTTTAAGCTGTAAAAAACGCTCAAAAACGCGGCTGTAAAAACGTCCGTGGGCATGAGGCCTTACTGTGACAGGGGATGTTTACATCACTTGTGACAGCAATAAAAGTGATCAGAATTTTTTTTTTTTAAAGTGACAATGTAAAATAAATAAATAAGGAAAAAAAATGTAAAAAAAATTAAAGCGTAGCCACCCCCGCAATCTCGTGCAGCAAAGAAAAACGCATGCATAAGTCGCGCCCGCATATGTAAACTGTGATCAAACCACACATGTGAGGTATCCTCGCGATCGGACATCCTCTGCAACTCTAACCTGGTAACCGTTAAATTTTGTAAAGCGTCGCCTATGGAGATTTTTAGGTACCATCGTTTTTCCCCTTTCCACGAGAGTGTGCAATTTCAAAGCGTGACATGTTATGTATCTATTTACTCTGCGTTACATCATCTTTCACATTATACAAAAAATTGGGCTAACTTTACTGTTTATTTTATTTTTTTTAATTCACGAAAGTGTATTTTTTCCCCAAAAGAACGCTGCGCAAATACCGTGTGACATAAAATATTGCAACAATTACCATTTTATTCTCTAGGGTCTCTGCTAAAAAAATATTTTTAATGTTTTGAGGTTCTAAGCAATTTTCTAGCAAACAAAAACATATTTTTACTTGTAAGCAACAAATGTCAGAAATAGGCTTAGGCTCAAAAGGGTTAAATTGATTGCAAAGCCTCTTTTTTTTTTTTTTTTATATAAAAACCTGCTCTGTGTAATGGTTGCACAGAGCGGCCCTGATCCTCCTCTTCTCTGGTCCCTGGCTGGAGCTCCTGGTCCCTCCCTCCTGTTGAATGCCCCCACAGCAAGCAGCTTGCTGTGGGGGCACCCGAGCCCAAGCTGCGGCTCCGTGTGTCCATTCAGACACAGAGCTGGCCCCGCCCCTCTTTCTCCCGATTGGCTAACTGAGTTTGATTGACAGCAGCGGGAACCAAATGGCGCCACTGCCGTGTCTCAGCCAATTTAGGAGGGTGAGAACCGGATGGCCGGGGCACTTGTGGACATCTCTGGACAGAGATGGGGCTCAGGTAAGTATTGGGGGGGGGGGGCTGCTGCACACAGAAGGTTTTCTATCTTAAAGCAGAGCTCCGCCAAAAAAAAAAATATATATATACTTTAGCTGCTGACTTTTAAAATAAGGACACTTACCTGTCCAGGGTGCCCGCGATGTCCTCACCCGAAGCCGACCCATCCCTCGGTTCCCGGGTGCAGGCGCTGGCAACTTCAGTAAGGGAATCAGCCTGGTTCCCTACTGAGCATGCACGAGTCGTGCTGCACGTTCTGAGTGGTCCCTGCTGTCTTCTGAGACCTGTGCGTCTCCCAGAAGACAGCGAGGGGGGTGAGAGGGGCCGGACATGGTGTAGATCGCCACGGATTCCGCTGCGCTCTTTTGCCGGAAGTGGGAGCAAATACACCAAATGCAATGACCTCTGTAGCCGCAGGCACTGTGGAGCAATTCATCCTCAAAGTCAACTAAATTGTTATCTCTGTAGCTCAGCTCCCTCATCCTATTCTGTATATACAATAGAGCAGCCTTTCTCAAAATTTCCTACCCCAGAGGAACCCCTAAAATTATTTTCAGGTCTTGGAGAACCCTTAAGAAAAGGAATTCATAGGAAGAATCCCCCTTTCTATAGCCTTATTTTACTGTTGACATACATTAGCATAGTCACAAATTCTCACCCAGCAATAAACGAGTTTTAAAACAAGCCCTCAATGGCTTCTGTAGCTGCAGCCACTGTGGAGCAATTCATCCTCAAAGTCAACCAAATTGTTCTCTCTGTAGCTCAGCTCCCTCATCCTATTCTGTATATACAATAGAGCAGCCTTTCTCAAAATTTCTACCCCAGAGGAACCCCTAAAATAATTTTCAGGTCTTGGAGAACCCTTATTAAAAGGAATTCATAGGAAGAATGCCCCCTTCTATAGCCTTATTTTACTGTTGACATACATTAGCATAGTCACAAATTCTCACCCAGCAATAAACAAGCTTTAAAACAAGCCCTCAATGACCTCTGTAGCTGCAGCCACTGTGGAGCAATTCATCCTCAAATTTCACAAAACAGAAGCAGTTCAGTAAAGTCAACCAAATTGTTCTCTCTGTAGCTCAGCTCCCTCCTCCTATTCTGTATATACAATAGAGCAGCCTTTCTCAAAATTTCCTACCCCAGAGGAACCCCTAAAATTATTTTCAGGTCTTGGAGAACCCTTAAGAAAAGGAATTCATAGGAAGCTATGAGTAAGCACTAGACCAGTGTTTCTTAACTCCAGTCCTCAAGGCGCACCAACAGGTCATGTTTTCAGGATTCCCCTCAGATTAAACAGCCGTGGTAATTACTAAGGCAGTGTAACTGATTACATCACCTGTGCAATATAATGGAAAGCCTGAAAACTTGACCTGTTGGGGCGCCTTGAGGACTGGAGTTGAGAAACACTGGCCTAGGCTATAGTGCGAAACGCGTCAGTGTTCTCCTGTTTTGCTGTGATTTTTACAATAAAGGCAACCATCAAGGTCTGGGGCTCCATACAGGATCTCACCTCGTGGAGTCTCAATGATCATGAGAACGGTGAGGAATCCGCCCAGAACTACACGGGAGAATCTTGTCAATGATCTCAGCTGGGACCATCGTCACCAAGAAAACAATTGGTAACACACTACGCTGGGAAGGACTGAAATCCTGCAGCCCCCCGCAAGGTCCCCCTGCTCAGGAAATCACATGTACAGCCCGTCTGAAGTTTGCTAATGAAGATCTGAATGATTCAGAGGAGAACTGGGGGAAAGTGTTGTGGTCAGATGAGACCAAAATCAAGCTCTTTGGCATCAACTCAACTCGCCGTGTTTGGAGGAGGAGAAATGCTGCCTATGACCCCAAGAACACCATCCCCACCGTCATACATGGAGAACACCATCCCCCACCGTCATACATGGAGAACACCATCCCCCACCGTCCTACATGGAGAACACCATCCCCCACCGTCCTACATGGAGAACACCGTCCCCCACGTCATACATGGAGAACACCATCCCCCACCGTCATACATGGAGAACACCATCCCCCACCGTCATACATGGAGAACACCGTCCCCCACCGTCATACATGGAGAACACCGTCCCCCACCGTCATACATGGAGAACACCGTCCCCCACCGTCATACATGGAGAACACCATCCCCCACCGTCCTACATGGAGAACACCATCCCCCACCGTCCTACATGGAGAACACCATCCCCCACCGTCATACATGGAGAACACCATCCCCCACCGTCATACATGGAGAACACCATCCCCCACCGTCCTACATGGAGAACACCATCCCCCACCGTCCTACATGGAGAACACCATCCCCCACCGTCATACATGGAGAACACCGTCCCCCACCATCATACATGGAGAACACCATCCCCCACCGTCATACATGGAGAACACCGTCCCCCACCATCATACATGGAGAACACCATCCCCCACCGTCATTCATGGAGAACACCGTCCCCCACCGTCATACAAGGAGAACACCATCCCCCACCGTCATACATGGAGAACACCGTCCCCCACCGTCATACAAGGAGAACACCGTCCCCCACCGTCATACATGGAGAACACCATCCCCCACCGTCATACATGGAGAACACCATCCCCCACCGTCATACAAGGAGAACGCCATCCCCCACCGTCATACATGGAGAACGCCGTCCCCCACCGTCATACATGGAGAACACCATCCCCCACCGTCATACATGGAGAACACCGTCCCCCACCGTCATACAAGGAGAACACCATCCCCCACCGTCCTACATGGAGAACACCATCCCCCACCGTCATACATGGAGAACACCATCCCCCACCGTCATACATGGAGAACACCATCCCCCACCGTCATACATGGAGAACACCGTCATACATGGAGAACACCATCCCCCACCGTCATACATGGAGAACACCATCCCCCACCGTCATACATGGAGAACACCGTCCCCCACCGTCATACAAGGAGAACACCATCCCCCACCGTCCTACATGGAGAACACCATCCCCCACCGTCATACATGGAGAACACCATCCCCCACCGTCATACATGGAGAACACCATCCCCCACCGTCATACATGGAGAACACCATCCCCCACCGTCATACATGGAGGACACCATCCCCCACCATCATCCATGGAGAACACCATCCCCCACCGTCATCCATGGAGAACACCATCCCCCACCGTCATACATGGAGAACACCATCCCCCACCGTCATACAAGGAGAACGCCATCCCCCACCGTCATACATGGAGAACGCCGTCCCCCACCGTCATACATGGAGAACACCATCCCCCACCGTCATACATGGAGAACACCGTCCCCCACCGTCATACAAGGAGAACACCATCCCCCCACCGTCCTACATGGAGAACACCATCCCCCACCGTCATACATGGAGAACACCATCCCCCACCGTCATACATGGAGAACACCATCCCCCACCGTCATACATGGAGAACACCGTCATACATGGAGAACACCATCCCCCACCGTCATACATGGAGAACACCATCACCCACCGTCATACATGGAGAACACCATCCCCCACCCTCATACATGGAGAACACCATCCCCCCACCCTCATACATGGAGAACACCATCCCCCACCGTCATCCATGGAGAACACCATCCCCCACCGTCATACATGGAGAACACCATCCCCCACCGTCATACATGGAGAACACCATCCCCCACCGTCATACATGGAGAACACCATCCCCCACCGTCATCCATGGAGAACACCATCCCCCACCGTCATACATGGAGAACACCATCCCCCACCGTCATACATGGAGAACACCATCCCCCACCGTCATACATGGAGAACACCATCCCCCACCGTCATACATGGAGAACACCATCCCCCACCGTCATACATGGAGGACACCATCCCCCACCATCATCCATGGAGAACACCATCCCCCACCGTCATCCATGGAGAACACCATCCCCCACCGTCATCCATGGAGAACACCATCCCCCACCGTCATACATGGAGAACACCATCCCCCACCGTCATACATGGAGAACACCATCCCCCATTGTCATACATGGAGAACACCATCCCCCACCGTCATACATGGAGAACACCATCCCCCACCGTCATACATGGAGAACACCATCCCCCACCGTCATACATGGAGAACACCATCCCCCATTGTCATACATGGAGAACACCATCCCCCACCATCATCCATGGAGAACACCATCCCCCACCGTCATCCATGGAGAACACCATCCCCCACCGTCATCCATGGAGAACACCATCCCCCACCGTCATCCATGGAGAACACCATCCCCCACCGTGATCCATGGAGAACACCATCCCCCACCGTCATCCATGGAAAACACCATCCCCCACCGTCATCCATGGAAAACACCATCCCCCACCGTCATCCATGGAGAACACCATCCCCCCACCGTCATCAATGGAAAACACCATCCCCCACCGTCATCCATGGAAAACACCATCCCCCACCGTCATCCATGGAGAACACCATCCCCCACCGTCATACATGGAGGGGGAAATATTATGCTTTGCGGGTGTTTTTCTGCTAAGGGGACAGGACAACTTCACCGCATCAAAGGGACGATGGACGGGGCCATGTACCATCAAATCTTGGGTAAGAACCTCCTTCCCTCAACCAGGGCATTGAAGATGGGTCATGGATGGGTATTCCAGCATGACAATGACCCAAAACACACGGCCAAGGCAACAAAGGAGTGGCTCAAGAAGAAGCACATTAAGGTCCTGGAGTGGCCTAGCCAGTCTCCAGACCTTAATCCCATAGAAAATATGTGGAGGGAGCTGAAGGTTTGAGTTACCAAACGTCAGCCTGGAAACCTTAATGACTTGGAGAAGATCTGCAAAGAGGACAAAATCCCTCCTGAGATGTGTGAGAACCTGGTGGGCAACTACAAGAAACGTCTGACCTCTGTGATCGCCAACAAGGGTTTCTCCACCAAGTACCAAGTCATGTTCTGCGAAGGGGTCAAATATTTATTTCACTCATTAAAGTGCAAATCAATTTATAACTTTTTTGAAATGCGTTTTTCTGGATATTTTTGTGGTTATTCCGTCTCTCACTGGTAAAATAAACCGACCAATAAAATTATAGACTGATCATTTCTTTATCAGCGGGCAAATGTACAAAACCAGCAGGGGGTCAAATACTTTTTCCCCTTCACTCTAATTGGTGTCATGCTGCTGGCTTTGGCAAGTGGCGTTGGTCCCAGTACTATGCAGGCACCACCAAATGGGAGGTCAATCAGCTACAGCTCAAGGAACCCCCTAGACACCACTGGAGGAATGGTTGTATTACTAATTAGAAGAGTGGAAGGCTGCCGAGTCACTGCTGGGAGGGGGAGAGGATAAGTTGAGCTGTTCAGATAATAAACCAAATTACTTTTGTTTTTCTGCTGCAAACGTTAAGGATTATTTTCTCCATAGTGCTTGCAGCTACAGAGAGCAATGGAGGCTTGTTTTAAAATTCATTTACTGTCTGCCAAGGATTTGCAGATGCTTCAATGTTCATAGCCTGGCAAAATGCAAAGCTCTCTCTTACTTGGATGAGGTGGAGATCATGACATCATTACGCCCCCTCTCCACCTTGTCCAATCAAAAGACAGATTGCGCTCACTGAGAAAAATGCAAGGAGTTCTCCGACTGCAAAAGGGAAGTTGCACGGCATGACCAAGACCACGGCCACCAACGCAGTAGCTCGGGCCTACAACTTACACAGAGGGTGATCAGGTATCACATATACACCGTGCCAAGCTGGCCCAATGTAACTATGCAAAATAAATCATCCGTGAAGTTCTGCTTTTAAGAGAAACCGGTTACAATGACGTACTTTGCCATATCTCTTGCCAGCTGCATGAAGCGTTCTCCATCGGACGGAGACAAAAGATTCAAGATCCGACGGTATCCATCCATGGCCAGTTTGTGTTCTCCCACCTGCTCATAAAGGCTCGATCGTTCCCACAGGTAACGGACGTTTGTAGGGTTGTACTTCAGCGCTGTAAAACGCAACATCAATAATTCTACATTACAATATCTAGATAACAAAATGAACTCCATGTGCTTGTCTGTGGATAGTATGGATACAACGTAACAACATATATACATTATATATATATATATATATATATATATATATAGAGAGAGAGAGAGAGAGAGACACACCTACATACACACACAGAGGCGGCTCTTTAATTAGGCAAATTAGGCGGTCGCCTAAGGCCTCACACTCACAGGGGCCTCGCGGCCACCTAACTTACCCAATGCATTACCCCAGTTTTGAGGGGACTTTAACGTTGCTGTGCTCAGGCAACGTTAAGAGCCCTGACTCAGGAGCAGGGCTGCCAGCTTCCCTAACAACCAGTGAATATCAGAGACACCACCCCTTGTGACGTCAAAGACCCAGCATGTCCTCAGTCAATGACGTCACAAGGGGGCGGTTCAGCAGGTGACATCACTGGGTGGCCCCCGTCCCTTAGGTATTAAAGAGCAGGATCTGGGGGCCACCTTGTTAAAGGAGGCTTCCAGATTCTGAAAAGCCCCCTGCCCGCAGACCCCCACAACCACCAGCCAGGGTTGTGGGGAAGAGGCTCTTGCCCTTGAATTATTTTTCCCATCACGGGTGTGAGTGGGGCCCCATGTCAAGTTTTGCCTAAGGCCTCACAAAGCCTAGAGCCGCCTCTGTATATATATATATTATATATATATACACACACACACACATATACATACATACATATACACACACACACACACACTCAAGTATAAGCCGACCCGAATATAAGCCGAGGCACCTAATTTTACCCCAAAAAACTGGGAAAACGTATTAGCTTGAGTATAAGCCTAGGGTGTCCAACTGCATGCCTCGCTTTGCCACACTGTGTCCATGACTAAACTGACGTTTAACATGGGAGTCTATGGAAAGGGTGCCCAGATTTGAAAAATCGGTGCTCCCCGGACGTAGGTCTCCCAGACAACAAACTTTGCACACTTGTAGAGGAGAAATGGAGCTACATGTGTGCCAAGTTTTGGGTCCAGGAGACCTACGACGGGCCGGTACCGGGTCCCCAAAATCACCAAAGAAATTACCATTTAACATGGGAGTCTATGGAAGGGATTGTCCGGCTTTGAAAAATCGGTGCTCCCCGGCCGTAGGTCCTCCGGACAACAAACTTTGCACACTTGTAGAGGAAGAGTGGGGCTACATGTGTGCCAAGCTTGGGGTCCAGAGGACTTACGGCCGGCTGGCCGTCCGTTGGGTCCCCAAAGTCCGGGAGATCAGGCGCAAAAAGGTGACTCGAGTATAAGCCTTTTCAGCACAAAAAAAAGTGCTGGAAAACTCGGCTTATACTCGAGTATATACGGCACACACACACACACACACATTTACATATATATATATATATGAAAATCTAAATATATTAAAAATATTTTATATTATAGTTTATATATGTTTTATTATATTTTTATACATCTATAATAAAAAATTAATATTTTTTTATATATTTTATATATGTTTTATTATAATAGATATAGATATATTATATATATATATATATATATATATATATATACACACACACACACACACATACACACACACTTTTTATTATAGTTTATATATGGTTTACTATAATTTATATATATATATATATATATATATATATATATATATATATATATATATATATATATATATCTCTATCACACATACATACACACATATTTGATAACGCAAATTATCTCAATCATCATAATAATAGGATTTTTATAACAGCTTACCTGTAAAATCCTTTTCTTGGAGTAAATCACGGGACACAGAGCGACATAGTCATTACTAATGGGTTATATAGATACCGTCAGGTGCTGGCACTGGCAACTTCCAAAACCGGAAGTACCCTCCCCTATATAAGCCCCTCCCATCCGGGAGCACCTCAGTTTTGTAGCAAAGCAATAAGTGTCCCTAAAGAGGGGCGGGAGCTCTGTGTCCCGTGATGTACTCCAAGAAAAGGATTTTACAGGTAAGCTGTTATAAAAATCCTATTTTCTTTCTCGTACATCACGGGACACAGAGCGACATAGTCATTACTAATGGGATGTCCTAAAGCAATGCCAAATGAGGGGGGGGATACACCATATATAAGCTGAGCGCTATCAGACATGAGGATCTTTTGCGGCCTGCAACACACTGCGCCCAAAGGCGACATCCTCCTGACTTCTAACGTCTACCTGGTAGAACCTAGTAAACGTGTGTACTGAAGACCATGTTGCGGCCTTACAGATTTGAGCCAGGGAGGCCTGGTGATGCACTGCCCATGAAGTTCCAACTGCTCTCGTGGAGTGCGCTCTAACTTTGAACGGAGGCGGTCTCCTTCTCAAGCTATAGGCTTGTATTATGACCTGTCGAATCCACTTGGCTAAAGTAGATTTTGACGCTGCCTGACCCTTTCTGGGGCCTTCCGGCAGAATAAACAAAGTATCCGTTCTGCGAATCTGAGCAGTGGCTTTTAGATAAGCTTTAACTGCTCTTACTACATCCAAAGAATGCAATAACTTTTCCTCTACCGAAGTAGGTTTGGGGAAAAAAGAAGGAAGAACCACATCTTGGTTCAAATGAAACCTCGATACCACCTTAGGAAGAAAGGCTGGATGAGGACGAAACACTACTCTGTCCTTATGGATAACCAGATATGGCTCCTTACAGGACATAGCTGCTAATTCCGACACTCTTTTAGCCGAACAAATGGCTACTAGAAAAATCTATTTCCTGGTGAGAAGCACCAAGGAAATATGCTGTAATGGTTCAAATGGTTGTTTCTGTAGAACTGACAGAACCAAGTTTAGATCCCATGGACATATGGGAATATTAACCGGAGGACTAATACGCATCACTCCTTGTATAAAGGCTTTGACTAGTGAATGCGAAGCCAAGGGCCTTTGAAAAAATATTGACAAGGCCGAAATCTGACCCTTGATAGTACTCAAGGCAAGCTTCCTATCTACAGCCCACTGTAGGAAGTCCAGAATCCTACCTATTACGTATTTACGTGGATGCCATTTTCTGGCCTCACACCAGGCGATGTACGCCTTCCAGATTCTATAGTAGATCTGCCTGGATACCGGTTTCCTGGCATTGATCATGGTAGACACCACAGCATTAGAGAGCCCTCTCTTCTTTAGAATGTGGGCTTCAATAGCCAGGCCGTCAAACCTAGGGCTGGTAAGGAAGGGTGGTATATCGGTCCCTGCGAAAGCAGGTCCGGACGATGTGGGAGGGTCCAAGGACTCCCCACAGACATTTTTACAATCTCCGCGTACCATGCTCTTCGGGGCCACGCTGGAGCCACCAGAATCACTGGTTTCTTTTCTACCCTGATTCTGCGGAGTAATCGAGGTAACAATTGTGGCGGTGGGAATGCATATATCAGCTTGAACTGATCCCAAGGGAACACTAGGGCATCCGAGCCGCAAGCTAGGGGATCCCTTGTCCAAGAGACAAACCTGTCCACTTTTGTGTTGAATCTGGATGCTAGCAGATCTACATCCGGTGTTCCCCACCGCTGACATATTGTCCGGAAAACCTCGGGATGAAGGGACCATTCCCCTGGGCATAATTGTTGGCGACTTAGAAAGTCCGCCTTCCAATTCTCCACTCCTGGAATGAATACCGCAGATATGGCTGGGACATATCTTTCTGCCCATCTCAGGATGTAATTTACTTCCCTTTGGGCTGCACGACTCCTGGTGCCCCCCTGACGATTGATATATGCCACTGCTGTGGCATTGTCTGATTGAACTCTGACAGGGGACCCTTGGAGTTTGGATGTCCATGCTACTAGGGCATACCGGGCTGCTCGTATCTCTAAGAGATTGATGGGCAGGGCCTTTTCTGCTTCTGACCACTTGCCCTGGAGAGACCATTGCTCCAGTACTGCTCCCCAGCCTACAAGGCTGGCATCTGTAGTGACCACCTTCCAGGAAATCGGACTGAAGGATTTCCCTCTTTCCAGATTCTGGGGAACCAACCACCAGCGGAGGCTCCTGCGAACGGAAGGGGACAAGGACATTGGTAAGTCCAGAGCCTGAACTTTTTTGTTCCAGGCTGACAGTATGGCCCCTTGCAAATTCCTTGAATGGAATTGACCGTAGGGTACTGCTTCGAATGATGCCACCATTTTTCCCAGCAGCCTCATATACAGGCGTATGGACGGCTGTCTTTTTTGTACCCACTAAGTGGATCAAATCTTTCAAAGACAACACCTTTCCTCGAGGCAAGAATATTTTTCTCTGGCCTGAATCCAACCTTAGCCCCAAGTATTCCAGACTTTTGACTGGTTTTTAGGGCTGACTTGTCTCGGTTGATAATCCAACCGTGAGATTCCAGATACTTGATCGTCTTGTGAACGACCACGTCCAGTTTTTTCACTGAGTGGTCTATCAGCAACAAGTCATCCAGATATGCCATTATCATTACACCTTGTGTTCTTAGATTGGCCAATAAAGGGCCAGAATTTTTGTAAACACTCGTGGTGCTGTGGCCAAACCGAAGGGTAAGGCTCTGAACTGAAAATGGCGCCCTTCTACTGCAAAGCGTAGAAATTTTTGGTGGACTGGAAAGATGGGAATGTGCAAATAAGCATCTTTGATGTCGATCGCTAACCAATCCTCCCCTTGTAGGGCAGTGGCCACCGATCGGATCGACTCCATCGGAAAGTCCTGATATACAGGAATTTGTATAGCCCTTTTAGAATTAATATGGGCCTCCCGTCCGCGTTTGCTTCGGGACTGTAAAGAGGTTTGAGTAAAACCCGAACCCTCATTCTTCCAGGGGAACCTCCATAATTACTCCTTGGAGCAATAGTTGTTCTAGTGCCAACAGGAGGGACTCTCTCTTCCGGGGATCCCTTGGCACGTTTGACCTCAAAAATGGGAAGGAGGAGAGTCTTTTAACTCCAAACTGTATCCCAAACCTACTGCGGAGAGCACCTATCTGTCTTGATCGTGTCCCGCCAGGTCTCTTGCGAACAACTGGAGTCCTCCCCCCACCCGACTGAGTGGGGGCTTCAATGAATTTAACTTTGGGGGAGGTTTTGTACCTCCCCTGACCCAGGGTTTCTCATTACCCTGCTACTGTCCCTGTTTTTTACCCCCGGGATTTGACCGAGGAGGCCGTCGGAACTGTTACACAGCCGATGCCCCAGGGACTGGAGAAGCAGGCCTCTTAAAGAGGGACCTCTAACTCTGCTTTTAACCGGCAAGAGCGTATTTTTACCGCTGGAAATTTTCTGGATATATTTGTCCAGGTTTTCCCTGAATAAGCGTTCACCATGAAATGGGACGCTAACCAGCCATTCCTTACAGGGAGCTTCAGCAGACCAGTTTTTTAGCCATAGGAGCCTACGCATATGTACTATAGACAGCGTAAGGCGGGAGGCCTGATGGACTGAATCCTCTATGGCGTCAACCGCAAAGCCTAAGGCTCTAGGTAGATCAGCTAGGGCAAAGCCTGCTGATCTGTCAAGTCCCTCAAGACCTGTTTCAACTGATCCTTCACTGCTTAGCAGACCCCAATAGCTGCTACTGCTGGTTGTATCACCAAGCAGATTTTCATAAGGACGCCAATCTTTTATCTATTGGGTTCTTGAACATTTGGACATTATCCACTGGACATGTCAGTGATTTATACATACAAGAGATGGCTGCGTCCACTGTAGGGACCTTCCATTTTTTTTTTTTTGATGAACTTATCCTCCATGGGATAGACCACCGGAAATCTCTTGGGGGAATAAATATTTTCTCAGGACGTTCCCAATCCTGGTAAATGAGCCCTTTCAGTAAAGGGTGAAGTGGAAAAGAACAAACAGTCTGGGGGCTTCTAGCGACCCCAACGAGGATACAGTAGTGGTTGATGGTTCCGCAAGGTGCATTTTTAAATGCTGATCGGACCATGTTAGTCAGAGACTGAACCCATAATCTTTCAGCTTGAGATGCTGAGAAAAGGTTCCCCCACTGTTGATTCCTCTATAACAGAATCAACCTCATCCTGATCCCCTTCAGGCAGGTCGATCCCTGTATGGGACTGTTGCTCTGCTAACAGGCACTCTGAAGGAGGAGACGGAGATCGGGCGTGCTTTCCCTGACAGGGAGGCAGCGATAAATGTTGACAATCTCTCTAATCCTCCCAGAGCTGAGGAAAAAACCTCCTCTGTTACATACACAGGAGCAGGTGACTGAGGACAGCCACAGTACCAAGTACCCCTGCGGGGTCTCTACGGTCACTTACCTCTGAACTTCAGGGGAGACTGGTGCAGCAGGAGTATGCCCAAGATCCTCCGAGCCCGATGAGACCCCCTTCGCTTCCTGGAAGATTCAGTTCCGGAGCTTCTGGACGGCATATTCCTAAGCCTAAAGCTGAGGTATTCCAGCCGTAATACACCACTTTTACTGAGAATAGTCTAGCACAATTGCTGCTATATCACAGTTGGTGTCTACTAATGTGCCTTTCTAGGGGATGCCTGTATCAACCGCTTGCTGTATGCCTTTAAATGTTGCCAGCTCTGTCTCTGTACTTCATAGCCAGCTCACTACAATATTGTGGTTTTTTTAAAACTGCTGGGACGCCCGCACATGCGCAGAAGCGCTGCGGCGCGCACAGAGCGTCATCCCCCAGGCTCCGCCCCCTTTCCCGGCTCACCTCTATATATAGAGGCGCGTGCACGCGCACGCGCACGTGCGCCTTCGGCGCTAATTTCAAATATGGTAACAAGGGACAGGAGCCAGGGCCCCTCTTTGCCGCAGGCCGGGGGATGGACGAGCACTGCAACATGGCAGAGGAAGCAGTTTCCTATAAGAGAACTCACCATCTGCCTGGACTTTGCTCTGCTGAGAAGAAGCTAGTCCACATGACAAGAAAACATTCCACAGCGGCCTCTAGTGGACAAACACAGGTACCGCAGTCTAATATATTAAATATATATAAAAAAAATTTTTTTTTTTTTTTTTCTTGACCACCATTAAAAATTATTACATTTTTTTAGTAGTTACAGGCATGCACAGAATTTTGCGGGAATACCATTAGGTAACAGACAGAAAGACAAATTAGGCTTGGGGATCCCCCAATAGAACCAAGTTCCTGGGGGCCCCCACTTACCTGTTCCCCGCCGCAGGACTTTGTTTGGTCCACAAAAGCCCAAACTTCACCTATCACGGCAGGCATTGTAATCAAACCTTCAGGGACCGGGTTCCCAAGGATTCCACTCCCCTGGACCTGTATAGCACCCTGCACAGAAAACATCTTGGTCGTGGGTATGACCAGAGCTCTGGATCCCAGGGTCCAGCTCTCCTAAGAGAAGCATTACAGGCAAAACCTTGCTCTTCTCTGCAAGGCCCGGGTACCGACCGTTTAGCTATGAAGCTTTTTTGGTCGGATCCGGAATAGCTTACTGAGGCCCAAAAGAACCTGTACGCAAGCTCAGTGAAAAACACATGTTTCTTCTTGGCCAACACCTTAGACACTGGCAAAAAACTGAGGTGCTCCCGGATGGGAGGGGCTTATATAGGGGAGGGTACTTCCGGTTTTGGAAGTTGCCAGTGCCAGCACCTGACGGTATCTATATAACCCATTAGTAATGACTATGTCGCTCTGTGTCCCGTGATGTACGAGAAAGAAATTTAATTTATATATTTCTAAATAATATAATAAATATATATAAAAATATAAACACATAATAAAACATATTACTAAATATATATTTTTATTTATATTTATTTATATATACATATATACATATACACACACACACACACACAGTGGAACCTCGGATTGCGAGTAACGCGGTTAACAAGCGTTTCGCAATGCGAGCGCTGTATTTAAAAAAATTCTAACTTGGTTTGAGAGTGTTGTCTCGCAAAACAAGCAGGATTCAAGCCATATATATATATATATATATATATATATATATATATATATATATTAATAAGAAGATAATACAGCAAATTAAGTTGAGCAACAGCAGTGTAATTTTACTCTTGAAAGTCAGTCTAAAGGGCTCCTACTGGCAGCATTATCTAGGAAGAATAAGTTGTCATTCCATCCATTTTCAGTTGAGGGTTTAGATATCATTTCAACAGTTCTCTGATACGTTCTTTGTAAACCTAGCTACAAGGTTGGACAGGGCAAGCCGCCTCCCCACCCTCTACAGCTGTCCAAAAACATAACTAGCAAAGAGATGGCTGATTGTCTTAAAAAATGCCAATATGCCCCTTTCTGCATTCATCTTACTGCCGCTTGTCTTGGGCATCGACTATTAATGCAGCCATTCCCTTGCTACCTACGTAGTTTGGATGGCAAGGGGGATGGATTGTTGGGGTTGGGCGCGCAACTGCCACCCTCCACAGCCGTCAGAAAACATAGTTAGCAAGGAGATGGCTGCTTGTCTCGGCTCCAAACACTTGCCTGAGACAAGCATCAGCATAAGGAATGTTGACAAGCCCCCCTCTGCATTCCTCTTGCTGCCGCTTGTCTTGGGCACCAGCTATTAATGCAGCCGTCCCCTTGCTACTGACGCTATTGAATGGCCAGGGATGGTTGGGGCTGGACATGCCACCCCAACCCTCCACAGCCATGCAGTTAGCAAGGAGATGGCTGCATTTGCTGGCATGCCCTTCCCCCCTTGCAATGCCACCACTTGTCTTGGGCACCTACTATTGATGTTGCCGTCCCCTTGCTACCAATGTTGTCAGTTGGCCCACCCTCCGAAGCTACTTGAAAACATAGTTAGCAAGGAGATGGCTGCTTGTCCCCCCCCCCCCTCCCCCTGCATTCCTCTTGCCGCCGCTTGTCCTGGGCACCGACTATTAAGGTAGCCGCCCCCTTGCTACCTATAAACAGCCCGGGAGGGGGCATTAGTTGGGGTTGGGCGTTCTGTCTAGCTTCATACCCAGCCTTACAAAGAACGTAGGAACATGGGACAAAGTACTACATGAGGGTTGTACCCAGGAGGACAGAACACTGAAAATAAATTAAGAGTTCTTCTTTCACTTCAAACCACATAAAATAACAAGGACGAGGATGAATCAATGCCGCCATTATTATTTTACCTTTGGAGTAGCAAAAGATGGCTTGCTTGATGTTATCCTGTTCCAAGGACATCTCAGCCAGTCTCACCCACTCTTCCGTATCACTGGGGTTGAGATGGGCAGCGATCAGCTCAAACTGCAGAGACTTCTCCATGTCCCCCTGGTCCTCATAGATCATCGCCAGGGTAGAGAAAGGCTCATAGGCCAGAGGAGCTAAAATGAAAAGCAGAAAAGTTGACACGTAAGCCCAAAAACACATCAATGACAATTTATTGGGTCATCAAGAGTGGACATTGTCTAGCCAGTTCCATGGTTGAGTTGAGTGGTATCTTAATATAGCGCGGTTTTACCCCGAAGGGTCCCGACGCGCATAATGGTTCATGCGTCAAGTGCAAGAAATTCAACGTATGCCTGGAAGGAACCTGCTCATAGAGAGATGTCGTGGGGTACAATGACAGATTTATTTATAAAGAATTTCTGTGACGTTCTCTTCTCCTGCATTCCAGCACCGGGTCTCCTCTTCGATGTGTGGCCACTTCCAAGTATCACCTGGAGCACCAGCCTTGTAGATATTCATGGGGCAGCTCTTCTAATATGTGGCGGCTTTAAAATGTGAAGCCGTGTGTGCCTAGATGTTCGAGTAATGCAACACTATGCCTAAGCCGAAGAAGTACCTTCTGTGTCTCCAGTGTCACCTTGTGACTGCAGAGCACCCTGAGCTTCCAGTGTCACCACATGATTCCTGTGACTGCAGAGCACCCTGAGCATCCAGTGTCACCACATGACCCCTGTGACTGCAGAGCACCCTGCGCATCCAGTGTCACCCTATGACCCTGTGACTGCAGAGCACCCTGAGCTTCCAGTGTCACCCCATGACCCATGTGACTGCAGAGCACCCTGAGCTTCCTGTGTCACCACATGACCCCTGTGACTGCAGAGCACCCTGAGCATCCAGTGTCACCCTATGACCCTGTGACTGCAGAGCACCCTGAGCTTCCAGTGTCACCCCATGACCCATGTGACTGCAGAGCACCCTGAGCTTCCAGTGTCACCCCATGACCCAGTGACTGCAGAGCACCCTGAGCTTCCAGTGTCACCCCATGACCCATGTGACTGCAGAGCACCCTGAGCTTCCAGTGTCACCCCATGACCCCTGTGACTGCAGAGCACCCTGAGCTTCCAGTGTCACCACATGACCCCTGTGACTGCAGAGCACCCTGAGCTTCCAGTGTCACCACATGACCCATGTGACTGCAGAGCACCCTGAGCTTCCAGTGTCACCCCATGATCCCTGTGACTGCAGAGCACCCTGAGCTTCCAGTGTCAACCCATGACCCATGTGACTGCAGAGCACCCTGAGCTTCCAGTGTCACCCCATGACCCCTGTAAATGCAGAGCACCCTGAGCTTCCAGTGTCACCCCATGACCCCTGTGACTGCAGAGCACCCTGAGCTTCCAGTGTCAACCCATGACCCATGTGACTGCAGAGCACCCTGAGCTTCCAGTGTCACCCCATGACCCCTGTAAATGCAGAGCACCCTGAGCTTCCAGTGTCACCCCATGACCCCTGTGACTGCAGAGCACCCTGAGCTTCCAGTGTCACCCCATGACCCCTGTGACTGCAGAGCACCCTGAGCTTCCAGTGTCACCACATGACCCCTGTGACTGCAGAGCATCCTGAGCTTCCAGTGTCACCACATGACCCCTGTGACTGCAGAGCACCCTGAGCTTCCAGTGTCACCCCATGACCCCTGTGACTGCAGAGCACCCTGAGCATCCAGTGTCACCCTATGACCCTGTGACTGCAGAGCACCCTGAGCTTCCAGTGCCACCCCATGACCCATGTGACTGCAGAGCACCCTGAGCTTCCAGTGTCACCCCATGACCCAGTGACTGCAGAGCACCCTGAGCTTCCAGTGTCACCCCATGACCCATGTGACTGCAGAGCACCCTGAGCTTCCAGTGTCACCCCATGACCCCTGTGACTGCAGAGCACCCTGAGCTTCCAGTGTCACCACATGACCCCTGTGACTGCAGAGCACCCTGAGCTTCCAGTGTCACCACATGACCCATGTGACTGCAGAGCACCCTGAGCTTCCAGTGTCACCCCATGATCCCTGTGACTGCAGAGCACCCTGAGCTTCCAGTGTCAACCCATGACCCATGTGACTGCAGAGCACCCTGAGCTTCCAGTGTCACCCCATGACCCCTGTGATTGCAGAGCACCCTGAGCTTCCAGTGTCACCACATGACCCCTGTGACTGCAGAGCACCCTGAGCTTCCAGTGTCACCACATGACCCATGTGACTGCAGAGCACCCTGAGCTTCCAGTGTCACCCCATGATCCCTTTGACTGCAGAGCACCCTGAGCTTCCAGTGTCACCCCATGACCCATGTGACTGCAGAGCACCCTGAGCTTCCAGTGTCACCACATTACCCCTGTGACTGCGGAGCACCCTGAGCTTCCAGTGTCACCCCATGACCCCTGTGACTGCAGAGCACCCTGAGCTTCCAGTGTCACCACATGACCCCTGTGACTGCAGAGCACCCTGAGCTTCCAGTGTCACCACATGACCCCTGTGACTGCAGAGCACCCTGAGCTTCCAGTGTCACCCCATGACCCCTGTGACTGCAGAGCACCCTGAGCTTCCAGTGTCACCACATGACCCCTGTGACTGCAGAGCACCCTGAGCTTCCAGTGTCACCACATGACCCATGTGACTGCAGAGCACCCTGAGCTTCCAGTGTCACCCCATGATCCCTGTGACTGCAGAGCACCCTGAGCTTCCAGTGTCAACCCATGACCCAGTGACTGCAGAGCACCCTGAGCTTCCAGTGTCACCCCATGATCCCTGTGACTGCAGAGCACCCTGAGCTTCCAGTGTCAACCCATGACCCATGTGACTGCAGAGCACCCTGAGCTTCCAGTGTCACCCCATGACCCCTGTGACTGCAGAGCAGCCTGAGCTTCCAGTGTCACCACATGACCCCTGTGACTGCAGAGCACCCTGAGCTTCCAGTGTCACCACATGACCCATGTGACTGCAGAGCACCCTGAGCTTCCAGTGTCACCCCATGATCCCTTTGACTGCAGAGCACCCTGAGCTTCCAGTGTCACCCCATGACCCATGTGACTGCAGAGCACCCTGAGCTTCCAGTGTCACCACATGACCCCTGTGACTGCAGAGCACCCTGAGCTTCCAGTGTCACCCCATGACCCCTGTGACTGCAGAGCACCCTGAGCTTCCAGTGTCACCACATGACCCCTGTGACTGCAGAGCACCCTGAGCTTCCAGTGTCACCACATGACCCCTGTGACTGCAGAGCACCCTGAGCTTCCAGTGTCACCACATGACCCCTGTGACTGCAGAGCACCCTGAGCTTCCAGTGTCACCACATGACCCCTGTAAATGCAGAGCACCCTGAGCTTCCAGTGTCACCCCATGACCCCTGTGACTGCAGAGCACCCTGAGCTTGCAGTGTCACCCCATGACCCCTGTAAATGCAGAGCACCCTGAGCTTCCAGTGTCACCCCATGACCCCTGTGACTGCAGAGCACCCTGAGCTTCCAGTGTCACCACATGACCCCTGTGACTGCAGAGCACCCTGAGCTTCCAGTGTCACCACATGACCCCTGTGACTGCAGAGCACCCTGAGCTTCCAGTGTCACCCCATGACCCCTGTGACTGCAGAACACCCTGAGCTTCCAGTGTCACCCCATGACCCATGTGACTGCAGAGCACCCTGAGCTTCCAGTGTCACCCCATGACCCCTGTGACTGCAGAGCACCCTGAGCTTCCAGTGTCACCCCATGACCCATGTGACTGCAGAGCACCCTGAGCTTGCAGTGTCACCCCATGACCCCTGTGACTGCAGAGCACCCTGAGCTTCCAGTGTCACCTCATGACCCATGTGACTGCAGAGCACCCTGAGCTTCCAGTTTACCCCATGACCCCTGTGACTGCAGAGCACCCTGAGCTTCCAGTGTCACCCCATTACCCCTGTGACTGCAGAGCACCCTGAGCTTCCAGTGTCACCTGTAACTCCAGAGCTCTCCAAGCATCCAGTGTCACCCCATGACCTCTGTGACTTCAGAGCACCCTGAGCATCCAGTATCACCTGTAACTCCAGAGCACCCTGAGCATTCAGTGTGACCCCATGACCTCTGACTCCAGTGCACCCTGAGCATCCTGTGTCCCTCTATGACCCCTGTGACTCCAGAGCACCCTGAGAATCCAGTGTCACCTGTGACTCCAGTGCACCAGTAGCTTCCTGCGTTACTCCATTACCCTTGTGACTCCAAAGCACAGAGAGGATCCAATGTTACTCTGTGACCCCTGTGACTCCACAGCACCCTATGTCACCCCATTACTCCTGTGACTTCAGAGCACCCTAAGAATCCAGTTTACTCCTGTAACTCGTGGCATTCCAGCAAGCCCTGAGCATCTTGTATCACTCTGTAACCCCTGGGACACAAGAGAACCCTCAGCATCCAATGTCATCTCATTACCCTGTGACTCCAGAGCACCCTGAGAATCCAGTGTCACCTGTGACCCGAGTGCACCCATAGCATCCTGTATTACCCCTGTGACTCTATAGAACCCTGAGCATCGAGTGTCACCCCATTACTCCTGGGACTCCAGAGCACCCTGATTATCCAGTGCTCGGGAGTCCCAAAGCAAGGTCCATAAAGACATGGATGAGCGAGTTTGAGGTGGAGGAATTTGACTGGCCTGCAGAGTCCTGACCTCAACCCGATAGAACACCTTTGGAATGAGTTAGTGTGCAGAATGCGAGCCAGAGCTTCTCTCCAACATCAGTGCCTGACCTCACAAATGTTCTTCTGGAAGAATGGTCAAACATTCCCATAGACACACTCCTAAACCTTGTGGACGGCCTTCCCAGAAGAGTTGAAGCTGTTATATCTGCAAAGGGTGGGCCAACTCAATATTGAACCCTATGGACTAAGACTGGGATGCCATTAAAGTTCATGTGTGTGTAAAGGCAAGCGTCCCAATACTTTTGGTAATATAGTGTATATGAGTGTTGTGGTGGTGTGGGTGGTCAGGAAAGTCTGTTGCTTGTGCAATGAGGGGGGATAGTAAAGAAAGAGTCTGTTCTATTTGCATCCGTTGGATTGCGTTTTCAGTAGCTCTTTGTATCTGGCAGACCAATGGAGGCTCTCCTAGGCATGCCGTTTGTTTTTGTTTTTGTTTCCTCTGACAACATAATGCACTTTCTATAAAAACATTTCAACATTTGATCCTCGATGCAATCAGTACGACCTCAAAAACACGCCACAAAAAGTTTCCTTAAGCTCTTTTACACAATTATGTGGTTTATCCGTCTTTCCTTCTTACAGCTACCGAAACAAAGATTTACATTGAAGCTGTCAGACCTAAATACCGAGAGTGCATACCTTGTCTAATGATTTCCATACACATCATAATGGCTTCCTCCCGCCCTCCCCGAGCAAAGCGGATGTTGGCCTCTCCCATGAGGCCCCTCAGAGCTCTCGGCAGTTTGCTGCGTGGCCTTTTAGCCTAATGCAAAAGAAGTAAAAAAGTAAATGTCGTTAAAATGAACAAACGCATCAATGGTTCATGCAGACATCATCAGGGGCCAGTTTAAAGCTGAACTTTGAGATTTTTGGAAAAAATATGCTTGCAGTCGGGCTCCCCTGCACTACAAGAAATACACTTTATGTATCCAACCAATGAGATATGCAAAAAGGGAGAACCACACAGAGGATGTAGTCCAGGCACAATTTATTTTTGCAGTAGCCATAAAACAGCCAATACATTTCATGGGTTCTAAGAGGCACTTGTGCTGGCGCCCTTCAGGACTTGTGCTGGCGGCCTTCAGGACTTGTGCTGGCGGCCTTCAGGACTTGTGCTGGCGGCCTTCAGGACTTGTGCTGGCGGCCTTCAGGACTTGTGCTGGCGGCCTTCAGGACGTGTGCTGATAGCACCAGTTTGAGATGCTTCCGAGATCCTTCAGAATTCAAAGACAGATGCATTTGACCTGCAGATGACCTCCTTCTGACCCGCTACATACCTATAGATTTGTATAAGGATTTATTACCCATCTGATGTGCTTAAAAGCCCATTAACACAGACCCTTAAAAGGTTGAACCCAATTTAATAACTGCATTTCATGGGTTCTAAGAGGCCCCTTCATCAAGGCTTTACGACTTGCGTTGAAAGGGCTTTACGACTTGCGGCGAAGGGGCTTTACGACTTGCGTCGAAAGGGCTTTACGACTTGCGTCGAAAGGGCTTTACGACTTGCGTCGAAAGGGCTTTACGACTTGCGTCGAAAGGGCTTTACGACTTGCGTCGAAAGGGCTTTACGACTTGCGTCGAAAGGGCTTCAGAGCTTGTGTCGAAGAGCTTCAGAGCTTGTGTCGAAGGGCTTTAGGGCTTGTGTCGAAGAGCTTCAGAGCTTGTGTCGAAGAGCTTTAGGGCTTGTGTCGAAGGGCTTCAGAGCTTGTGTCGAAGGGCTTTAGGACTTGCGTCGAAAGGGCTTTACGACTTGCGTCGAAAGGGCTTTACGACTTGCGTCGAAAGGGCTTCAGAGCTTGTGTCGAAGAGCTTCAGAGCTTGTGTCGAAGGGCTTTAGGGCTTGTGTCGAAGAGCTTCAGAGCTTGTGTCGAAGAGCTTTAGGGCTTGTGTCGAAGGGCTTCAGAGCTTGTGTCGAAGGGCTTTAGGGCTTGTGTCGAAGGGCTTCAGAGCTTGTGTCGAAGGGCTTTAGGGCTTGTGTCGAAGGGCTTCAGAGCTTGTGTCGAAGGGCTTCAGAGCTTGTGTCGAAGGGCTTTAGGGCTTGTGTCGAAGGGCTTTAGGGCTTGTGTCGAAGGGCTTTAGGGCTTGTGTCGAAGGGCTTTAGGGCTTGTGTCGAAGGGCTTTAGGGCTTGTGTCGAAGGGCTTCAGAGCTTGTGTCGAAGGGCTTTAGGGCTTGTGTCGAAGGGCTTTAGGGCTTGTGTCGAAGAGCTTCAGAGCTTGTGTCGAAGAGCTTTAGGGCTTGTGTCGAAGGGCTTCAGAGCTTGTGTCGAAGGGCTTTAGGGCTTGTGTCGAAGGGCTTCAGAGCTTGTGTCGAAGGGCTTTAGGGCTTGTGTCGAAGGGCTTCAGAGCTTGTGTCGAAGGGCTTCAGAGCTTGTGTCGAAGGGCTTTAGGGCTTGTGTCGAAGGGCTTCAGAGCTTGTGTCGAAGGGCTTTAGGGCTTGTGTCGAAGGGCTTTAGGGCTTGTGTCGAAGGGCTTCAGAGCTTGTGTCGAAGGGCTTTAGAGCTTGTGTCGAAGGGCTTTAGGGCTTGTGTCGAAGGGCTTCAGAGCTTGTGTCGAAGGGCTTTAGGGCTTGTGTCGAAGGGCTTTAGGGCTTGTGTCGGAGGGCTTTAGGGCTTGTGTCGAAGGGCTTTAGGGCTTGTGTTGAAGGGCTTCAGAGCTTGTGTCGAAGGGCTTTAGGGCTTGTGTCGAAGGGCTTCAGAGCTTGTGTCGAAGGGCTTTACGACTTGTGTCGAAGCGCTTCAGAGCTTGTGTCGAAGGGCTTTACGACTTGTGTCGAAGGGCTTCAGAGCTTGTGTCAAAGGGCTTTAGGGCTTGTGTCAAAGGGCTTTAGGGCTTGTGTCGAAGGGCTTTAGGGCTTGTGTCGAAGTGCATTAGGGCTTGTGTCGAAGGGCATTAGGGCTTGTGTTGATGGGCATTAGGGCTTGTGTTGATGGGCATTAGGGCTTGTGTTGATAGCACCAGTTTGAGATGCTTCTGAGATCCTTCAGATTTAGAGACAGATGCTTCTGACCTGCTTTATACCTATAGATTTGTATGAGAATTTAATACCCATCTGATGTGATTAAAAGCCCATTAACACAGGCCCTTAAAAGGTTGAATCTAATTTAATAACAGCAGTAGCCATAAACTGGCCAATACATTTCATGGGTTCTAAGAGGCCCCTTCATCAAGGCTTTGGGACCTGTGTTGACGGGCTTTAGACATGCAATACACATCTGACGTGATTAAAAGCCTATTGACAAAAATGTATCCCAAGTTAATAACAGCAGTAGCCATAAAATGGCCAATATATTTCATGGGTTCCAAGAGGCCCCTTTTTCGAGGCTTTGTGACCTGTGTTGACGGGCTTTAAAACTTGCAATGAGGAGGGATGGTAACGAAAGGGTCTGTCGTATTTGCTTCCATTGAATTCAGTTTTTTAGTCGATTTTTGTATCTGGCAGACCCAATGAAGGCTCTCCTAGGCATGCCAGTTGTTTTTTACCTCTGACAATATAATGAACTTTCTTTAAAAACATTTCAGCAGTTGATCCTCGATGCAATCAGTAAAACCTCAACAACACGCCACAAAAAGTTTTGTAAGCTCTTTTACACATGTAGCACACGGCCCTTTTACTCCCGTCTTTGGCTCACTCACAGGAGGAAAAGGCGCTCGATGCCACCGTGCCCGTACCCTCTGGTTTGCAGAGGTTAAGCACACTTGTAACTTACGGGTCTTGCAGCAAGGTTCTCCTTAAAGTTGGTTCTCGTCCCCTAGAATGTAAAGGACAAGTCTCTATACCCCCAAGTAACGCCAAGGTTCCACACCAGTAGCAACTCCACCATAGAGTTTATTTTCTTTATGCACAAGGTTGAGAAGAGAGAAAGGTGTTAGGGAGACAGATCAGATTCAGACACTCCTGGCTTCCTCGCCACTCGATCCTGAGTGGGTGGGTATAGCTCATCCGGATAGTCACTAGGGGTGCAACGGATCAAAAAACTCACGGATCGGATCGATCCTCGGATCAGAGCCACGGATCGGATCATTTTCGGATCGGCAAAAAAAAAAAAAAAAAGTTACACCCACCGGAATTTTAGATTTCACAGTTATTTTCAACACAAAACAGAGCTTATATGCTTAAATACAGTATTTGGAAATCCAACGGACTGTTTACATGTTACATTTTAAAAGCAGCAGCAAACCTTCTGACCTTACATGGTTGCTAATGTGACAGAACACTTCTGATTTTCACATTTAACTAAATGTTAAATGTGAAAATCAGAGGTGTTCCGTCACATTAGCAATCATGTAGGTTTGCTGCTGCTTTTAAAATTTTAAAGCGGAGGTTCTGCGGTCCATATATTTTTTTTTTATATTCATTCAAATGTTACAGCGTTAGCAATGTAAGTACTCACGTCTGCGGCACTTTAAAACACCCCCCGTCCGTTTTGCGCTAAAAAAAGAGTTTATAAAACTCTTCCTGCTTTTGCCATTTTGCTTGTGGGCATCTTGAAGCCCACAAGCATATCCTTTCGGGTAGAGATGAATGCTTCTCTCCCGGCATTCATCTCCGGATCTCGCGCACGCGCAGTGTTGACGGCGAGCAGCGCCGTCAACACTTACTGGTTGCCATCACAACGGGCATCAACATACACCTGCGTGCCCTTATCTAAAATGGCGGAATTAGATCCGCCCTCGTCACGTGACCGGCTAGACGAGTCACGTGATGATACACTTATCGTGAGATCTGAATGGAAGGAGGTTACATATTACTCCTCCGAAGCAGGACAATTTGCTCCCAGGAGCCTCTGCCATATTAGGAGCAGAGGAAAGGACACGCCTACTCCCGCGGGAGGAAATCCCGGAAGTAGCAGTAACGAAAAAACATCTAAAGAAAACTACTGAGAAAAAAAAAAAAAGGTTAGTGCACTTTTTATTTATGTGATAAGAGGGACTGCTTTTGTTAAACTTAAATTTGTGGGTGAACCTCCGCTTTAAATGTAAACAGTCCGATGGATTTCCAAATAATGTATTAAAGCTGATAAGCTCCGTTTTGTGTTGAATCGTTGGGTGTAACAAGATGTCCGCTTGGCCCCTTCTCTCATTACTGTGCAGGAGTGTGGGGTGGAGCAAGATGGCTCCGGAGCTAGGCCGAAGCCGCGGGCCTTTCCTACGGCCAAGGCTACGGATCGCTCCGCGGATCGCGTGGTGATCCGACCTGAACAGGGTGACCCGTTTGGATCACGGATCACCACCGATACGTTGCACCCCTAATAGTCACCCAATGACACTAGCAGCCGGCCTGTAGCTCGAACAGTCAATCAGATTCCCTTGATAGATGCGATCAGGAGATCCCCTGCCACAGAATCTATAGTGTCCCGATCCTCCTAATGGTTACGTTGTTAGGTCCCTTCTTCGGATGGATGACATCCCTCCGGAGAGTTACTGGGCCCCTTCCTTCACTGTGATCTCTCACCAGTCCTTCGGAATGGTCCTCCCCCAGCCTCCTCTGCTAGATGCGGGTCCCCTCGCAAGGCGGCACCCTGGCATTCTTTCTCCCCGAAGTGGGCTCCAGCTAAAGGTGCTGGGCCCAGGGCTGAAGTTGCAGTCCCAGGACTAAAGGTGCCTGGGACTGAGGCGCACGTGGCCCCGTGGCCTGGAGGGCCATGCACTTGAACTTAGACTCCAGAACCGTAGGTTCCCCCGGGTACAGGTCCCCAGAAAAACGCACCCCAAGCAATGGCGTCTACCCCTTTTGTACCCTCTCCCGGCATACACAGTGGGTAGACCACGCCCACTGCACGACTGCCGAGAGAGGACACCCAATCGCCACTCCATCACCTGTGGTTCAACCCAGAGTACAAGTGACAGCGCCACCCATACTTCTAAGGGGAACTACACGCCAGGTGAAAACAGCAGCAAGGCAGAGTCCAATAAATTGAAAGATCCGAGTCAACTACCACTCGAATCACCCCTAAATTTAATATAGCAGTCCCCTAAATTTGGGACCCCCGCTACACACAATTATGTGGGTTATCTGTCTTTTCTCCTTACAGCTACCGAAACAAAGATTTACATTGAAGTTGTCAGACCTAAATACAGAGAGAGTGCATACTTGTGTTGAAGAGTTTTAGGACTTGAGTGGACGGTGTTTAGGCATGTAATATACATCTGATGTGATTAAAAGCCCATTGACAAAGATTTAACCCAATTCAATAATAGCCATAAAATTGCCGACACGTTCCATGGATTCCAGGAGGCCCCTTTATCAGGGCTTTAGGACTTGTTTTGAAGGGCTAAAAACTTAAATGAATGGCGTTTGACCTGCAGATGACCTCCTTCTGACATGCTTCATTCATATAGACATACCGTATATACTCGAGTATAAGCCGACCCGAATTTAAGCCGAGGCACCTAATTTTACCACAAAAAACTGGGAAAACGTATTGACTCGAGTATAAAGCCTCGTACACACGGCCGGTTTTCTCGGCAAGAACCGACAAGAAAACTGCTTGCAGAGCTTTCTTGCCGAGAAAACCAGCCCTGTGTACGAGGCTTTCAGGTTTCTCGTCAGGAAAACTGACCAGAATCTCGACGAGAAAAAAAGAAGACCTGCTTTCTTTTTTCTCGTCGGGATTCTCGTCGGCCTGTTTCCCGTCGAGAAACCCGAGAGTGTGTACACTTACCTGTCACCGTGGAAACCCGCGCATGTTCGAAATGACTTTGACGCATGCGCGGTAGCTTCCTAGGCATAGGTAGGGTGTAGCAAGATGGCGGCGACGGCATCGAATGTGACGAGCGCGCGCTCGTTGTAGTCTATGACGTCACCGCGTTCGTTCCATTCAAAAGAACGGCGGTTCTTTTGAAAGGTACGTGTGTACACTCGGCCGGGACAAGATTCTTGTTCAAGAATCTCGCCAGGAAAAACAACGGGTTTTTTCCTGACGAGATTCTCGGCCGTGTGTACGAGGCTTTAAGCCTAGGGTGTCCATGTGCCCATGCCTCACTGTGCCCAATCTCCCTACCTGATCTCCGGCGCTGTGTGACTAGACTGACGTTTAACATGCGAGTCTATGGAAGGGGTGCCCGGCTTTGAAAAATCGGTGATCCCGTCCGTAGATCCCCTGGACAACAAACTTTGCACACTTGTAGATTAGGAGTGGGGCTACATGTGTGCCAAGTTTGGGGTCCAGGGAACCTAGGGCTGGCTGGTACGGGGTCCGCAAAATCCCCAGAGAAATGACCGTTTAACATTGGAGTCTATGGAAGGGGTGCCCGGCTTTGAAAAATCGGTGCTCCCCGGCCGTAGGTCCCCCACCCTGTGACATTGTGTAGGCAAGAGAGCTTGAACAGAATTCCTTTGGAAAAATCCGTCTGAGTTTATCCCGACGGAAAATCCGATCGTGTGTACAAGGCATAAGTGGACTTTTGGACCTTCAGCTCACCATACATGCTACAATCGGTCTGTACAATTGACTTTAGATTCACCAAAACTATGTAATATGAACACCCATCTAATGGAACCAATCAATTTGTATCCAATCAGGCAGGCCCTGGCAATACATCGTTTTTGGTAGATTTAGAGGAGATTGTACAATCAGCTTGTAATGCGGTGCCTGGGCCCCCGCCAGCTCACCCATCCCATCCTCCGACCCAATCCCCGCATTCAGGGGCGGGGGACAGGTGAAGTGTCAGCGGAGGAGAGAGCCAGGAGGAGGTGCAGGCTGTGCTCTCTTCCATCCTATTAGTGGAGCTCTCCTCCATACAGCGGATCACACAGCATCGCTCTTCGCTCGAACGGTACAAGGATTAATTACCCACCTCCCCCACCCACATTTCCGGGAGATGAGCAGTTTTAGGAGGAGATAGGGGATGGGAAATCAAGCCGTGTACCGTCCAATGTAAGAACAATCCTGTGTAATCGGGGGAAGATTTGTGCTAGTAGGGCTGAATTGGGGGGGGGGTGATTTGTGCTGGAAAGGGTAATTTGGAGGGGTTGTGCTAGGAGAAGGGACTTGGGGGGACGATTTGTACTAGGAAAGGGGGAGGATTTGAACTAGATGGGGGGGGATTTATGCTAGGAGTGGGGACTTGGGGGAGAAGATTTTTGCTAGGAGGGGGATTTGGGGGAGAGAATTTTAGGGGGAGGATTTGCGCAAGAGCATTTGTGCAAGGAGGGGGGATTTGTACTAGGAAGGGGGAGGATTTGTGCTAGGAGGGGGAGGATTTGGGGGAGAGGATTTCTGTTAAGAGGGGGATTTGGGGGGAAAATTTCCAATGGGGGGAGGGAGGATTCACGTGAGAGGATTTGTGCTAGGAGGGAGGATTTGTACTACGGAGGGGGGAGGATTTGTACTAGGAGGGGGGATTTGGGGGAGAGGATTTGTACTACAAGGGAAGGATTTGTACTAGGAGGGCAGGATTTGTGGGAGAGGATTTGTACTAGGAGGGAAGGATTTGTGGGAGAGGATTTGTACTAGGAGGGAAGGATTTGGGGGAAGGATTTGTACTAGGAGGTAAGGATTTGGGGGAAGGATTTGTACTAGGAGGGAAGGATTTGTACTAGGAGGGAAGGATTTGGGGGAGAGGATTTGTACTAGGAGGGAAGGATTTGGGGGGAAGGATTTGTACTAGGAGGGAAGGATTTGTACTAGGAGGGAAGGATTTGGGGGAGAGGATTTGTACTAGGAGGGAAGGATTTGGGGGGAAGGATTTGTACTAGGAGGGAAGGATTTGGGGAGAGGATTTGTACTAGGAGGGAAGGATTTGGGGGAGAGGATTTGTACTAGGAGGGAAGGATTTGGGGGGAAGGATTTGTACTACGAGGGAAGGATTTGTACTAGGAGGGCAGGATTTGTGGGAGAGGATTTGTACTAGGAGGGAAGGATTTGTGGGAGAGGATTTGTACTAGGAGGGAAGGATTTGTACTAGGAGGGAAGGATTTGGGGGAGAGGATTTGTACTAGGAGGGAAGGATTTGGGGGGAAGGATTTGTACTAGGAGAGAAGGATTTGTACTAGGAGGGAAGGATTTGGGGGAGAGGATTTGTACTAGGAGGGAAGGATTTGGGGGGAAGGATTTGTACTAGGAGGGAAGGATTTGTACTAGGAGGGAAGGATTTGGGGGGAGGATTTGTACTAGGAGGGAAGGATTTGGGGGGAAGGATTTGTACTAGGAGGGAAGGATTTGGGGAGAGGATTTGTACTAGGAGGGAAGGATTTGGGGGAGAGGATTTGTACTAGGAGGGAAGGATTTGGGGGGAAGGATTTGTACTAGGAGGGAAGGATTTGGGGAGAGGATTTGTACTAGGAGGGAAGGATTTGGGGGAGAGGATTTGTACTAGGAGGGAAGGATTTGGGGGGAAGGATTTGTACTAGGAGGGAAGGATTTGTGGGAGAGGATTTGTACTAGGAGGGAAGGATTTGGGGGGAGGATTTGTACTAGGAGGGAAGGATTTGTACTAGGAGGGAAGGATTTGGGGAGAGGATTTGTACTAGGAGGGAAGGATTTGGGGGAGAGGATTTGTACTAGGAGGGAAGGATTTGGGGGGAGGATTTGTACTAGGAGGGAAGGATTTGGGGGAGAGGATTTGTACTAGGAGGGAAGGATTTGGGGGGAGGATTTGTACTAGGAGGGAAGGATTTGTACTAGGAGGGAAGGATTTGGGGAGAGGATTTGTACTAGGAGGGAAGGATTTGGGGGGAGGATTTGTACTAGGAGGGAAGGATTTGGGGGAGAGGATTTGTACTAGGAGGGAAGGATTTGGGGGGAGGATTTGTACTAGGAGGGAAGGATTTGTACTAGGAGGGAAGGATTTGGGGAGAGGATTTGTACTAGGAGTAAAGGATTTGGGGGAGAGGATTTGTACTAGGAGGGAAGGATTTGGGGGGAGGATTTGTACTAGGAGGGAAGGATTTGTACTAGGAGGGCAGGATTTGTGGGAGAGGATTTGTACTAGGAGGGAAGGATTTGTGGGAAGGATTTGTACTAGGAGGTAAGGATTTGGGGGAAGGATTTGTACTAGGAGGGAAGGATTTGGGGGGAAGGATTTGTACTAGGAGGGAAGGATTTGTACTAGGAGGGAAGGATATGGGGGAGAGGATTTGTAATAGGAGGGAAGGATTTGGGGGGAAGGATTTGTACTAGGAGGGAAGGATTTGTGGGAGAGGATTTGTACTAGGAGGGAAGGATTTGGGGGGAGGATTTGTACTAGGAGGGAAGGATTTGGGGGGGGGGGGGAGTTTGTACTAGGAGGGGGATTTGGGGGGAGATTTACACTAGAAGAGGGGATTTGGGAAAAAGTATATGTACTGGGGGGGATTTATGCTAGAAAATGGGGATTTGGGAGGAGGATTTACGCTAGGAGGGGGAATTTTGGGGAAAAGATTTGTGCTAGGAGGGGGACTTTGGGGGAAGTATTTATGCTGGGAGTGGGGATTTGGGGGGAGAGGATTTGTACTAGGAGGGAAGGATTTGGGGGAGAGGATTTGTACTAGGAGGGAAGGATTTGGGGGGAGGATTTGTACTAGGAGGGAAGGATTTGTGGGAGAGGATTTGTACTAGGAGGGAAGGATTTGAGGGAGAGGATTTGTACTAGGAGGGAAGGATTTGGGGGAAGGATTTGTACTAGGAGGGAAGGATTTGTGGGAGAGGATTTGTACTAGGAGGGAAGGATTTGAGGGAGAGGATTTGTACTAGGAGGGAAGGATTTGGGGGAAGGATTTGTACTAGGAGGGAAGGATTTGTGGGAGAGGATTTGTACTAGGAGGGAAGGATTTGGGGGGAGGATTTGTACTAGGAGGGAAGGATTTGTACTAGGAGGGAAGGATTTGGGGAGAGGATTTGTACTAGGAGGGAAGGATTTGGGGGAGAGGATTTGTACTAGGAGGGAAGGATTTGGGGGGAGGATTTGTACTAGGAGGGAAGGATTTGGGGGAGAGGATTTGTACTAGGAGGGAAGGATTTGGGGGGAGGATTTGTACTAGGAGGGAAGGATTTGTACTAGGAGGGAAGGATTTGGGGAGAGGATTTGTACTAGGAGGGAAGGATTTGGGGGGAGGATTTGTACTAGGAGGGAAGGATTTGGGGGAGAGGATTTGTACTAGGAGGGAAGGATTTGGGGGGAGGATTTGTACTAGGAGGGAAGGATTTGTACTAGGAGGGAAGGATTTGGGGAGAGGATTTGTACTAGGAGTAAAGGATTTGGGGGAGAGGATTTGTACTAGGAGGGAAGGATTTGGGGGGAGGATTTGTACTAGGAGGGAAGGATTTGTACTAGGAGGGCAGGATTTGTGGGAGAGGATTTGTACTAGGAGGGAAGGATTTGTGGGAAGGATTTGTACTAGGAGGTAAGGATTTGGGGGAAGGATTTGTACTAGGAGGGAAGGATTTGGGGGGAAGGATTTGTACTAGGAGGGAAGGATTTGTACTAGGAGGGAAGGATATGGGGGAGAGGATTTGTAATAGGAGGGAAGGATTTGGGGGGAAGGATTTGTACTAGGAGGGAAGGATTTGTGGGAGAGGATTTGTACTAGGAGGGAAGGATTTGGGGGGAGGATTTGTACTAGGAGGGAAGGATTTGGGGGGGGGGGGGGAGTTTGTACTAGGAGGGGGATTTGGGGGGAGATTTACACTAGAAGAGGGGATTTGGGAAAAAGTATATGTACTGGGGGGGATTTATGCTAGAAAATGGGGATTTGGGAGGAGGATTTACGCTAGGAGGGGGAATTTTGGGGAAAAGATTTGTGCTAGGAGGGGGACTTTGGGGGAAGTATTTATGCTGGGAGTGGGGATTTGGGGGGAGAGGATTTGTACTAGGAGGGAAGGATTTGGGGGAGAGGATTTGTACTAGGAGGGAAGGATTTGGGGGGAGGATTTGTACTAGGAGGGAAGGATTTGTACTAGGAGGGCAGGATTTGTGGGAGAGGATTTGTACTAGGAGGGAAGGATTTGAGGGAGAGGATTTGTACTAGGAGGGAAGGATTTGGGGGAAGGATTTGTACTAGGAGGTAAGGATTTGGGGGAAGGATTTGTACTAGGAGGGAAGGATTTGGGGGGAAGGATTTGTACTAGGAGGGAAGGATTTGTACTAGGAGGGAAGGATTTGGGGGGAGGATTTGTACTAGGAGGGAAGGATTTGGGGGGAAGGATTTGTACTAGGAGGGAAGGATTTGGGGAGAGGATTTGTACTAGGAGGGAAGGATTTGGGGGAGAGGATTTGTACTAGGAGGGAAGGATTTGGGGGGAAGGATTTGTACTAGGAGGGAAGGATTTGGGGAGAGGATTTGTACTAGGAGGGAAGGATTTGGGGGGAAGGATTTGTACTAGGAGGGAAGGATTTGTGGGAGAGGATTTGTACTAGGAGGGAAGGATTTGGGGGGAGGATTTGTACTAGGAGGGAAGGATTTGTACTAGGAGGGAAGGATTTGGGGAGAGGATTTGTACTAGGAGGGAAGGATTTGGGGGAGAGGATTTGTACTAGGAGGGAAGGATTTGGGGGGAGGATTTGTACTAGGAGGGAAGGATTTGGGGGAGAGGATTTGTACTAGGAGGGAAGGATTTGGGGGGAGGATTTGTACTAGGAGGGAAGGATTTGTACTAGGAGGGAAGGATTTGGGGAGAGGATTTGTACTAGGAGTAAAGGATTTGGGGGAGAGGATTTGTACTAGGAGGGAAGGATTTGGGGGGAGGATTTGTACTAGGAGGGAAGGATTTGTACTAGGAGGGCAGGATTTGTGGGAGAGGATTTGTACTAGGAGGGAAGGATTTGAGGGAGAGGATTTGTACTAGGAGGGAAGGATTTGGGGGAAGGATTTGTACTAGGAGGGAAGGATTTGGGGGGAAGGATTTGTACTAGGAGGGAAGGATTTGTACTAGGAGGGAAGGATATGGGGGAGAGGATTTGTAATAGGAGGGAAGGATTTGGGGGGAAGGATTTGTACTAGGAGGGAAGGATTTGTGGGAGAGGATTTGTACTAGGAGGGAAGGATTTGGGGGGAGGATTTGTACTAGGAGGGAAGGATTTGGGGGGGGGGGAGTTTGTACTAGGAGGGGGATTTGGGGGGAGATTTACACTAGAAGAGGGGATTTGGGAAAAAGTATATGTACTGGGGGGGATTTATGCTAGAAAATGGGGATTTGGGAGGAGGATTTACGCTAGGAGGGGGAATTTTGGGGAAAAGATTTGTGCTAGGAGGGGGACTTTGGGGGAAGTATTTATGCTGGGAGTGGGGATTTGGGGGGAGAGGATTTGTACTAGGAGGGAAGGATTTGGGGGAGAGGATTTGTACTAGGAGGGAAGGATTTGGGGGGAGGATTTGTACTAGGAGGGAAGGATTTGTACTAGGAGGGCAGGATTTGTGGGAGAGGATTTGTACTAGGAGGGAAGGATTTGAGGGAGAGGATTTGTACTAGGAGGGAAGGATTTGGGGGAAGGATTTGTACTAGGAGGTAAGGATTTGGGGGAAGGATTTGTACTAGGAGGGAAGGATTTGGGGGGAAGGATTTGTACTAGGAGGGAAGGATTTGTACTAGGAGGGAAGGATATGGGGGAGAGGATTTGTAATAGGAGGGAAGGATTTGGGGGGAAGGATTTGTACTAGGAGGGAAGGATTTGGGGGAGAGGATTTGTACTAGGAGGGAAGGATTTGGGGGGGAAGGATTTGTACTAGGAGGGAAGGATTTGTGGGAGAGGATTTGTACTAGGAGGGAAGGATTTGGGGGGAGGATTTGTACTAGGAGGGAAGGATTTGCGGGGGGGGAGTTTGTACTAGGAGGGGGATTTGGGGGAGATTTACACTAGAAGAGGGGATTTGGGAAAAAGTATATGTACTGGGGGGATTTATGCTAGAAAATGGGGATTTGGGAGGAGGATTTACGCTAGGAGGGGGAATTTTGGGGAAAAGATTTGTGCTAGGAGGGGGACTTTGGGGGAAGTATTTATGCTGGGAGTGGGGATTTGGGGGGAGAGGATTTGTACTCAGAGAGAAGGATTTGGGGGAGAGGATTTGTACTAGGAGGGAAGGATTTGGGGGGAAGGATTTGTACTAGGAGGGAAGGATTTGTGGGAGAGGATTTGTACTAGGAGGGAAGGATTTGGGGGGAAGGATTTGTACTAGGAGGGAAGGATTTGGGGAGAAGATTTGTACTAGGAGGGAAGGATTTGCGGGGGGGGGGGAGTTTGTACTAGGAGGGGGATTTGGGGGGAGATTTACACTAGAAGAGGGGACTTGGGAAAAAGTATATGTACTGGGGGGGATTTATGCTAGAAAATGGGGATTTGGGAGGAGGATTTACGCTAGGAGGGGGAATTTTGGGGAAAAGATTTGTGCTAGGAGGGGGACTTTGGGGGAAGTATTTATGCTGGGAGTGGGGATTTGGGGGGAGAGGATTTGTACTAGGAGGGAAGGATTTGGGGGAGAGGATTTGTACTAGGAGGGAAGGATTTGGGGGGAGGATTTGTACTAGGAGGGAAGGATTTGCGGGGGGGGAGTTTGTACTAGGAGGGGGATTTGGGGGGAGATTTACACTAGAAGAGGGGACTTGGGAAAAAGTATATGTACTGGGGGGGATTTATGCTAGAAAATGGGGATTTGGGAGGAGGATTTACGCTAGGAGGGGGAATTTTGGGGAAAAGATTTGTGCTAGGAGGGGGACTTTGGGGGAAGTATTTATGCTGGGAGTGGGGATTTGGGGGGAGAGGATTTGTACTCAGAGAGAAGGATTTGGGGGAGAGGATTTGTACTAGGAGGGAAGGATTTGGGGGGAAGGATTTGTACTAGGAGGGAAGGATTTGTGGGAGAGGATTTGTGCTAGGAGGGGGACTTGGGGGAAAGATTTGTACTCGGGGGGGATTTTTTTGGGGGGAGGATTTATGCTAGGAGTGGTGTTTCGGGGGGAGAGGATTTGTACTAGGAGGGGGGATTTGGGGGAGAGGATTTGTACTAGGAGGGGGGATTTGGGGGAGAGGATTTGTACTAGGAGGGAAGGATTTGGGGGGAGGATTTGTACTAGGAGGGAAGGATTTGGGGGAGAGGATTTGTACTAGGAGGGAAGGATTTGGGGGGAGGATTTGTACTAGGAGGGAAGGATTTGGGGGGAGGATTTGTACTAGGAGGGAAGGATTTGGGGGAGAGGATTTGTACTGGGGGGGATTCTTTGGGGGAGAGGATTTATGTTGGAGTGGGGATTTGGGGGAGAGGATTTGTACTGGGGGGGAGGATTTATGTTGGAGTGGGGATTTGGGAGAGAGGATTTGTACTGGGGGGGGAGGATTTATGTTGGAGTGAGGATTTGGGAGAGAGGATTTGTACTGGGGGGGAGGATTTATGTTGGAGTGGGGATTTGGGAGAGAGGATTTGTACTGGGGGGGGGGAGGATTTATGTTGGAGTGAGGATTTGGGAGAGAGGATTTGTACTGGGGGGGGAGGATTTATGTTGGAGTGGGGATTTGGGAGAGAGGATTTGTACTGGGGGGGAGAGGATTTGTATTAGATGGGGGGGATTTGCACTAGAAGAGGGGATTTGGGAAAAGTATATGTACCGGGGAGGGGTGGATTTATGCTAGGAGTGGGGATTTAAGAGGAAGATTTACGCTAGGAGGGGGAATTTTGGGGAGAGGATTTGGATTTTTTTTCCCAGATACAAAGCAAACCCCATGAATATTATCACATTTCTTAATTTCCAAAGACTTCTGGTAAGGAATTGTGACGCACGGATCACCTTCATCATCTTCTTGTTTTCTCTGTCCAGATGCATTTCCAGAGCAAAGACATCCCCAGCAGAGAGCGGCTCAGAGCGATCGTCTCCTTCATCCTCCTCCTCCTCCTCCTCCTCCCCATCGTCTTCTCCCAGCATGGACGCAAACGCCCGCTGAACGGACTTGCTGACGCCATCGGAGGTTTCTTCTGCAAAACAAACAAAAAAAGCCCCACAAAAATATGGAATTCGATTTTTATATTTATGATTTATTTTTTAATTGTAAATAAATTCAATTAATTTAATTTAATAAAATGATAGAAAAAAATAAATATTAAAATTGAATTTTAGATTGGAATAAACTGTTTATATAAAGACATGTCACCTTCCATGATATTGAAGGGTAAAGTAGGCAATGGAGCGGTAATGTGTTTTTTTCTTGTAATTAAAAAATAAATAAAATTGAATTTAAATTGAAATGAAGAAAATGAAAGTGAAAGCCTGAGCTAAAGCTATATAATGTTATATCTGCCCCCACCCTCCATTCTAAGCCCTGTACTGAGTAACCTGTAAAGGAAATTATTCTAAGGGCGCTCCAGTCTGGTCACATGATCCCAGCGCCTCCTACAGGGGAGAGGAGAGATCGCAGACAGCGGCTCCAGAACCTATGCTGTGAAATCACTCATAGGCTTAGTATGGGGCATCCATTGTCACCTGTCCTTCCTCTACACCAGGGCTCTCCAAACCTTCTAAACAAAAGGCCAGTTTACTGTCCTCCAGAATTTAAGGGGGCCGGGCTGTGGCCGGTGGGAGTAAACAGTGCCCCATCATTGGTATCAGTGGGAGGAATAGTGCCCCATCATTGGTATCAGTGGGAGGAATAGTGCCCCATCATTGGTATCAGTGGGAGGAATAGTGTCCCATCATTGGTATCAGTGGGAGGAATAGTGTCCCATCATTGGTGTCAGTGGGAGGAATAGTGTCCCATCATTGGTATCAGTGGGAGGAATAGTGTCCCATCATTGGTATCAGTGGGAGGAATAGTGTCCCATCATTGGTATCAGTGGGAGGAATAGTGTCCCATCATTGGTATCAGTGGGAGGAATAGTGTCCCATCATTGGTATCAGTGGGAGGAATAGTGTCCCATCATTGGTGTCAGTGGGAGGAATAGTGTCCCATCATTGGTATCAGTGGGAGGAATAGTGTCCCATCATTGGTATCAGTGGGAAGAATAGTGTCCCATCATTGGTATCAGTGGGAGGAATAGTGCCCCATCATTGGTATCAGTGGGAGGAATAGTGTCCCATCATTGGTATCAGTGGGGGGAATAGTGTCCCATCATTGGTATCAGTGGGAGGAATAGTGTCCCATCATTGGTATCAGTGGGAAGAATAGTGTCCCATCATTGGTATCAGTGGGAGGAATAGTGCCCCATCATTGGTATCAGTGGGAGGAATAGTGTCCCATCATTGGTATCAGTGGGAGGAATAGTGCCCCATCATTGGTATCAGTGGGAGGAATAGTGTCCCATCATTGGTATCAGTGGGAGGAATAGTGCCCCACCATTGGTGTCAGTGGGAGGAATAGTGTCCCATCATTGGTATCAGTGGGAAGAATAGTGTCCCATCATTGGTATCAGTGGGAGGAATAGTGCCCCATCATTGGTATCAGTGGGAGGAATAGTGTCCCATCATTGGTATCAGTGGGGGGAATAGTGTCCCATTATTGGTATCAGTGGAAGGAATAGTGTCCCATCATTGGTATCAGTGGGAGGAATAGTGCCCCATCATTGGTGTCAGTGGGAGGAATAGTGTCCCATCATTGGTATCAGTGGGGGGAATAGTGTCCCATTATTGGTGTCAGTGGGAGGAATAGTGTCCCATTATTGGTATCAGTGGAAGGAATAGTGTCCCATCATTGGTATCAGTGGAAGGAATAGTGTCCCATCATTGGTGTCAGTGGGAGGAATAGTGTCCCATCATTGGTATCAGTGGGAGGAATAGTGCCCCATCATTGGTGTCAGTGGGAGGAATAGTGTCCCATCATTGGTATCAGTGGGAGGAATAGTGTCCCATCATTGGTATCAGTGGGAGGAATAGTGCCCCATCATTGGTGTCAGTATAATAAATATCAAACATTAGTTATAATTATTATATAAGTGTTTTATAGTTCATTATTTATTAAATCATTCATCATTATTATATGAACGCATCGTAAATTATTATTAAGTAAGTACACCCCTCACATTTTTGTAACAATTTTCTTCTATCTTTTAATGTGACAACACTGAAGAAATGGCACTTTGCTCCAATGTAAGGTAGTGAGTGTACAGCTTGTATAACAGTGTAAATTTGCTGTCCCCTCAAAATAACTCAACACACAGCCATTAATGTCTAAACCACTGGCAACAAAAGTGAGTACACCCCTAAGTGAAAATGTCCAAATTGGGCCCAATTAGCCATTTTTCCCTCCCCGGTGTCATGTGACTCGTTAGTGTTACAAGGTCTCAGGTGTGAATGGGGAGCAGGTGTGTTTAATTTGGTGTTATCGCTCTCACTCTCTCATACTGGTCACTGGAAATTCAACATAGTGAACATATTCACCAGCACACCATGGATCAACACTTCCGTCCAAAGGTTTCTTTTATTTAGAAAGATCACATCACAAAAATAGGTGCAACGTTTCGGAGCCGCGCAGGGCCCCTTCGTCAGGCATGTGATGTCACATGCCTGAAGAAACGTTGCACCTATTTTTGTGATGTGATCTTTCTAAATAAAAGAAACCTTCGGACGGAAGTGTTGATCCATGGTGTGCTGGCGAATATGTTGACTTGCTTGATGTTTCCAGGACCCAACTGGTAATCGCTACAGCAACCACTATTTTAAGAGTCATACATTCCAGGAACGTGTGCGATCGGAATATTGACAAGACATGGAAGTTCAACATGGCACCTCATTGCAAAGAACTCTGAGGATCTGAAAAAAAAGAATTGTTGCTCTACATAAAGATGGCCGAGGCTATAAGAAGATTGCCAAGACCCTGAAACTGAGCTGCAGCACGGTGGCCAAGACCATACAGCTGTATAACAGGACAGGTTCCACTTAGAACAGGCCTCACCATGGTCCACCAAAGAAGATGAGTGCACGTGCTCAGCGTCATATCCAGAGGTTGTCTTTGGGAAATAGACGTATGAGTGCTGCCAGCATTGCTGCAGAGGTTGAAGGGGTCAGCCTGTCAGTGCTCAGACCATACGCCGCACCCTGCATCAAATTAGTCTGCATGGCTGTCGTCCCAGAAGGAAGCCTCTTCTAAAGATGATGCACAAGAAAGCCCACAAACAGTTTTCTGAAGACAAGCAGACTAAGGACATGGATTACTGGAACCATGTCTCGTGGTCTGATGAGACCAATATAAACTTATTTGGTGTCAGATGGTGTCAGACGTGTGTGGCGGCAACCAGGTGAGGAGTACAAAGACAAGTGTGTCTTGTTTACAGTCAGGCATGGTGGTGGGAGTGTCATGGTCTGGGGCTGTATGAGTGCTGCCGGCACTGGGGGGGCTACAGATCATTGAGGGAACCATAAATGCCGACATGTACTGTGACATACTGAAGCAGAGCATGATCCCCTCCCTTCAGAGACTGGACCACAGGGTAGTATTCCAACATGATAACGACCCCAAACACACCTCCAAGATGACCACTGCCTTGCTAAAGAAGCTGAGGGTAAAGGTGATGGACTGGCCAAGCATGTCTCCAGACCTAAATCCTATTGATCATCTGTGGGACATCCTCAAACGGAAGGTGGAGGAGCGCAAGGACTCTAACATCCACCAGCTCCGTGATATCGTCATGGAGGAGGGGAAGAGGACTCCAGTGCCAACCTGTGAAGCTCTGGTGACCTCCATGCCCAAGAGGATTAAGGCAGTGCTGGAAAATAATGGTGGCCACACAAAATATTGACACTTTGGGCCCAATTTGGACATTTTCACTTAGGGGTGTCCTCACTTTTGTTGCCAGCGGTTTAGACATTAATGGCTGTGCGTTGAGTTATTTTGAGGGGACAGCAAATTTGGAGGTCCATGCTAAGAACCCCACCAATACTATATTTTTGGGGATAGATAAATATTCCCCAAAATGGAGAGGTGACTCCATGATTCGGAGCATATCCAGATTAGAGATGGCTTGGATCCATAAGTTGAAGAGTTATGCCCCATATGGAATGAACATTGAAGTAGATCTTAATGCTTTCATTGATAACTCTTAGACTAGTTGGGATTGTTTTCAGTGTATTTACATCCACGCATATGACATCACTGATTTCACGGTCCCAGTGGTCCATTTATGCATAGGTGAACATGTTATATTTACATTTTGATTTACTATACGATGTCCCTGGTCATACGATATCATCTTGTTTGACCAGTGTCTTCCTTCTTTTTACCCTTGGTTTGAGTACATACAGGTTTTTTTTTGTCTTTTTGGACCTGTATTAATAGTTACAGCATTTCATTTTATGAATATACACCCTATTCTTACATTCTTTTTTTATATATATATAATAATAATTCTTTTTATATATGATCTCCTATATATTTTTAGATTGTATTTCACATTACTTTATATATGACAGGGTCACGGATGATTTCTATTTGATTAGTTGATTTCATCTAAATTATTATTTTCAATAGTTTGCTCTGCATGATGTTACAATTATGTGTTTTTTTTTCTAGGTTTTTTTATATATATGTCATCCTTCGCCATTTGATTTTGGTCCGATGTCATATTTTTTATGCAGTATGTGAACCTTTGCCTGGAATTCATAGTGAGGCTTGGTTCACATCATGGTTGGAGCTAAGTCCGCGCGGTGATATGGAGGCTTGGCTTTTTGCTCTGCACCCATGGGCCGCTCAGAGTGAGGCTTGGCTCCTTGTTACTATATCTTGTGATGCGTCAGCACGTCACCTGATCCCCATTGACGACGTGTAGGAACACGAAACGTGCGCCGGGAGGTGTACGTGCTGACGTCATCACAACGGGACAGGTATCGGCGGACCGGCCGGCCGCTTTGTCTTATTTCCACTTCATTTTTGTAAGTGTTTTTAATCTTTCTTTTTAAATAAATTGTCATTTGGTAATGCACCATCGAGCTTCCTTTTTTCTTTCTGGGGAATACCTGTTGAGATTCAGTCTCTGGTCTGACTCCGAGATGATCTGGTTTTTCACCTTCTGGAATTGCGGATGAGTTCATTTGATTCTTACCTCTGGTAAGCAGCCTATATACTGGTGGTGGACACGGGTGTTTTATTACCAGTGGATTTGGTTTTCCTACTGCCTATCCCCCCACGGTCTACCTTCCTCCTTGGTCTTCAATCCTTCATAGGACACTTTGTTACATGCCACCATTTTATTCATTTATGGACTTATATCACATGTGTATTTTTGTGGACATTTTATTGCCAGTATCACTGCTGGTTGCACATAATATATAATTTTGTTTAGCGCATCTGTTTATTTTATAGCAAAGATAGAAGAAAATATTTACACAAATGTGAGGGGTGTACTTATTTAATAATAATTTACGACGCATTCATATAATAATGATAAATGATTTAATAAATAATGAATTATAATACACTTATATAATAATTATAACTAATGTTTCTTATTTATTATACTGATACCAATGATGGGGCACTATTCCTCCCACTGACATCAATGATGGGACACTATTCCTTCCACCAATACCAATGATGGGGCACTATTCCTCCCACTGATACCAATGATGGGACACTATTCCTCCCACTGATACCAATGATGGGACACAATTCCTCCCACTGTTACCAATAATGGGACACTATTCCTCCCACTGACACCAATGATGGGACACTATTCCACCCACTGATACCAATGATGGGACACTATTCCTCCCACTGACACCAATGATGGAGCACTATTCCTCCCTCTGACACCAATGATGGGGCACTATTCCTCCCACTGATACCAATGATGGGGACACTATTCCTCCCACTGATACCAATGATGGGACACTATTCCTCCCACTGACACCAATGATGGGACACTATTCCTCCCACTGACACCAATGATGGGGCACTATTCCTCCCACTGATACCAATGATGGAGCACTATTCCTCCCACTGATACCAATGATGGGACACTATTCCTCCCACTGATACCAATGATGGGACACTATTCCTCCCACTGACACCAATGATGGGACACTATTCCTCCCACTGACACCAATGATGGGACACTATTCCTCCCACTGACACCAATGATGGGACACTGTTCCCCCCACTGACACCAATGATGGGACACTATTCCTCCCACTGACACCAATGATGGGACACTATTCCCCCCACTGATACCAATGATGGGGCACTATTCCTTCCACTGATACCATGTGAGGGGTGCACTTACTTTTGGGAGATACTGTATATAAGGAAATTATTTATTCCTATTTATGTAAGTAAATGATGAATTAGCAGCTCTCAGTGAATATTAGTTTAGATGAGACGTACCGGTATCCCCCGGGCCCGGCGTGTTCTCGGAGTGCAGTTGCTGGGATGTGGACGGCACACCGAGATCTTCAGTGTCACACTCGGCTTGGTCTGCGTCGGCCTCCTTCGACTCGCCCTGACCCTGGAACAACGACATTCATTTTATTATATTTACAAGTCTTTTTGGGGATGTCTCTACCAGCTTTGCACATCTAGAGAGGGACATTTCTGCCCATTCTTCTTTGTAAAATATCTCAAGTTCTGTCAGATTAGATGGAGAGCGTCTGTGATCAGCAATTTTCAAGTCTTGCCACAGATTCTCAATGGGATTTAGGTCTGGACTGTGACTGGGCCATTCTGAACACATGAATATGCTTTGATCTAAACCAGGGATCTCCAAACCCCGGCCCGCGGGCCACATCCGGCCCGCTTGTGCCTTTTCCCTGGCCCCCGCGGCTCACCCAGACTTATAGCATTGCCGATCTGCTGCCTAGGGTTAAAAAGCAGCAGATCGGCAGTATGACTGGCAGGTCCCTCATACAAAGCCGCTCCCCCACAACCCTCCCATGCTGCCACGCTGTGCTGAGGATTGGCTGCTGGGACCACCTGTCCTAGCAACCAATGACGTCATCAGCGCGGCATCTCCCGGCGTCCCACCCGCTGTTTGTATTAGAGATCCTTCCACGTGTGTAGCAGCGGGCGGGAGACGGGAGGTGCAGAAGAGCTGCTTGAGGCAAGAGGCAAAATGTACAGAAGACTCTGCTGGGGACAATGATGATTTGGACACTCTGTGGGGACACTGATGATGGGGACACTGATGATGGGGAGACTGATCCTTGGGACACTGATGATGGGGACTCTGATGATGGGGAGACTGATCCTTGGGACACTGATGATGGGGACTCTGATGATGGGGACTCTGATGATGGGGAGACTGATCCTGGGGACTCTGATGATGGGGACTCTGATGATGGGGAGACTGATGATGGGGAGACTGATGATGGGGAGACTGATGATGGGGAGACTGATGATGGGGAGACTGATGATGGGGACTCTGATGATGGGGACTCTGATGATGGGGACTCTGATGATGGGGACTCTGATGATGGGGACTCTGATGATGGGGACTCTGATGATGGGGACTCTGATGATGGGGACTCTGATGATGGGGACTCTGATGATGGGGACTCTGATGATGGGGACACTCTGCTGGGGACTCTGATGATGGGGACACTAATGATGGGGACACTAATGATGGGGACACTAATGATGGGGACACTGATCATGGGGACACTGATCATGGGGACACTGAGGACGGGGACACTGAGGACGGGGACACTGAGGACGGGGACACTGAGGACGGGGACACTGAGGACGGGGACACTGAGGACGGGGACACTGAGGACGGGGACACTGAGGATGGGGACACTGAGGATGGGGACACTGAGGATGGGGACACTCTGCTGGGGACACTGATTCTGGGGAGACTGATGATCCTGGGGACACTGATGATCCTGGGGACACTAATGATTTGGACACTCTGCTGGGGACACTAATACTGGGGAGACTGATGAATGGAGGACATAGTATTGGGGAGACTCTAATGGATAGAGGACACAGATATGGGGGGACACAGTATTGGGGAGACTCTGATGGATGGAGGACACAGATATGGGGGGACACAGTATTGGGGAGACTCTGATGGATGGAGGACACAGATATGGGGGGGGGCACAGTATTGGGGAGACTCTGATGGATGGAGGACACAGATATGGGGGGACACAGTATTGGGGAGACTCTGATGGATGGAGGACACAGATATGGGGGGACACAGTATTGGGGAGACTCTGATGGATGGAGGACACAGATATGGGGGGGGCACAGTATTGGGGAGACTCTGATGGATGGAGGACACAGATATGGGGGGACACAGTATTGGGGAGACTCTGATGGATGGAGGACACATATGGGGGGACACAGTATTGGGGAGACTCTGATGGATGGAGGACACAGATATGGGGGGACACAGTATTGGGGAGACTCTGATGGATGGAGGACACAGATATGGGGGGACACAGTATTGGGGAGACTCTGATGGATGGAGGACACAGATATGGGGGACACAGTATTGGGGAGACTCTGATGGATGGAGGACACAGATATGGGGGACACAGTATTGGGGAGACTCTGAGGGGGACACAGACACGTGGAAAGGCTCTGATGAGATTGTTTACATTTTATTAATTAATTTATAAATAAAAAATTTTTTCGGCCCGCGAATATTTGTAAAATCTACAATGTGGCCCTCGGCCTAAAAAGTTTGGAGACCCCTGATCTAAACCATTCCATTGTAGCTCTGGCTGTATGTTTCGGGTCGTTGTCCTGCTGGAAGGTGAACCTCCGCCCCAGTCTCATGTCTGTGCAGACTCTAATGCCCTGTACACACAATCGGAATCAGTGTTTAGAAAAAGAACATGTTTTAAATTTTTCCGATGGAAAAAAAAAAAAGATAGGAAATTCCGATCGTCTGTGTGGAACTCCGACGGAGAAAAAATGCCACGCATGCTCAGAATGAAGTCAACGCATGCTCGGAAGCATTGAACTTCATTTTTCTCGGCTCGTCGTAGTGTTGTACGTCACCACGTTTCGGACGGTCGGAATTTAGTCTGACAGTGTGTAGGCAATCAGCTTGAACGGAATTCCGATGAATAATTCCATCAGATTTTAGACCATCGGATACTCCGATCGTGTGTACGCGGCATTACAGGTTTTCTTCTAAGATTGCCCTGTATTTGGCTCCATCCATCTTCCCATCAACTCTGACCAGCTTCCCTGTCCCTGCTGAAGAAAAGCATCCCCACCACATGATGCTGCCACCACCATGTTTCACGGTCGGGATGGTGTGTTCAGGATGATGTGCAGTGTTAGTTTTCCACCACACATAGCGTTTTGCTTTTAGTCCAAAAAGGTTCAGTTTGGTCTCATGTGACCAGAGCACCTTCTTCCACATGTTTGCTGTGTCCCCCCCATGTTTGCTGTGTCCCCCACATGTTTGCTGTGTCCCCCACATGGCTTCTTACAAACTGCAAACAGGACTTCTTATGGCTTTCTTTCACCAATGTCTTTCTTCTTGTCACTCTTCCATAAAGGGCAGATTTGTGGAGAAGCACGACTAATAGTTGTCCTGTGGACAGATTCTCCCCCCTGAGCTGTGGATCTCTGCAGCTCCTCCAGAGTTACCATGGGACCTCTTGGCTGCTTCTCTGATGAATGCTCTCCTTGCCCGGCCCGGTCAGTTTAGGTGGACGGCCATGTCTTGGTAGGTTTGCAGTTGTGCCATACTCTTTCCATTTTCCGATGATGGATTGAGCAGAGCTCCGTGAGATGTTCAAAGCTTGGGAGATTTTTTTATAACCTAACCCTGCTTGATACTTCTCCACAACTTTATCCCTGACCTGTCTGGTGTGTTCCTTGGCCTTCATGATGCTGTTTGTTCACTAAGGTTCTCTAACAAACCTTTGAGGGCTTCACAGAACAGCTGTATTTATACTGAGATTAAATGACACACAGGTGGACTCTATTTACTAATTAGGTGACTTCTGAAGGCAATTGGCTCCACTAGATTTTAGTTAGGGGTATCAGAGTAAAGGGGGCTGAATACAAATGTCCCCCCCCCCCCACACTTTTCAGATCTTTATTTGTATCATTTTCTTTCCACTTCACAATTATGTGCCACTTTGTGTTGTTCTATCACATAAAATCCATTTACGTTTTTGGTTGTAACATCACAAGATGTGGAGAAGCTCAAGGGGTATGAATACTTTTTTCCAGGCACTGCAGCTTTCCAAAGAACATCCCAGCACCCGGCCTCAGCCCTGATACAAGCAGTGGGAGGAGTTATGCAAATATCAAAATGCCATGAAGGAGTGTTCCTAGGTGGGCTGTACTGGGATGATTCATGATTGAAAGAACTGAGATCCCTCTCCTCAACAGCTTGTGCATCTCTTAAAGTGGCTGCAAACCCACTAATCCTTTATTTTTATTTTTTTGAGGCAACCTGCAAGAGAAAGGCATAATGAGCTAGTATGACTAGCATACTAGCTCATTATGTACCACTTACCTTAGATCGGGGCCCCCGAAGCAGTCCGCGTCCCCCTCTCCAGACGCAGCCATCGCTGCGGCGATAGCCGGAATGTTACTTCCGGCTATCGCCGCACCAGCCAATCACAGTGCCGCTCCGGCGCTGTGATTGGCCGGAGCGGCGAAGATGTGACTCCGCGCGTGAGCCGTCGAATTCGGCTACGTCGTCGAATGCTGCGACCTAGCCGAATTTGTGAATGGGATTAACTTCATGCGCGTGACGTCAGCGGCGCCGATTTTAAACGCAAATATCTCCTTAACCGTGTAGGTTAAGGAGATATTTCATGCACCTACAGGTAAGCCTTAATCTAGACTTACCTGTAGGTCTTTGTTTACAAAGTGGGTTTACATCCACTTTAATGCTGATATTACCGAATTGGAGGTAGCTCAGGCCATTAAGGGCATTCGTGTTTCGAAGGCCCCGGGACCAGGTGGCTGCACCGGACTTTACTACCGCAAGTTTTCTCTCCTCTTGCTCCCTCACCTGACGGCCTACTTTAATTGCATGAAACAGGGTGCGCTGCCCTCCCCAGACTCATTGTGTGCTCACATCTCCATGATTCCCAAGACCACAGAGGAGGCCTATGAACCCCACGCGTTTCGCCCAATCTCTCTATTAAATGAAGACGTGAAACTTTTAGGGAAAAATCCTGTGCTCCCGCATTAACAAATACTTGCGCTCTTTGGTTCATAGAGACCAGGTTGGCTTCGTGCCTGGCCGTCAGGCGGGGGACAATGTCCGGAAAGTTGTCCACCTGATCACCCTATTGCAGCAACGCAAAATTCCCCGCTTTCTCCTTTCGCTTGATATATATATATATATAAAGCCTTCGATACCCTCTCGTGGGACTATCTGCAATACGTACTACAACGTTGGGGTTTTGGAGACTCGATCCTGTCGTGGTTGGCGGCCCTTTACTCATCCCCCTCTCTGCCTCAGTCCGCTATGCTGGTTGCCTCTCGCCCTCCTTCCCCATCTTCAGGGGAACGAGGCAAGGATGCCCTCTATCCCCGGTCCTTTTTGTTCTTGCCCTCGAACCGCTAGCTATCGCCCTTAGGTCGGACCCTAATATCAAGGGCATCCCCTACGCAGGTGACAGCTATAAACTGAACACGTTCGCTGACGATGCCCTCCTGACCCTCACCAACCCTATCGTCACCCTACCATACCTCCAGGCCCTTCTAACCCGCTTTGCTATTATTTCAGGCCTTCAAATCAACCCACACAAAACAACTGCCCTGAACATTACTCTTCCAAATCCCCAAGTCTTACATCTCCAATCTTCCTTCCCCTACCGTTGGGCAAGCTCCTCACTAGACTATTTGGGCATCAAGTTGACCCCTTCTTATGCTTCCCTTTTCACCGCCAACTACTACCCACTCTTGCGCACTATCACTGCTCTCATGGCGTCTTGGTGATTCCCCACTCTGTCCTGGATCGGCCGTATTCACGCGGTCAAGATGACCATCCTCCCGAAGATTCTTTATTTTTTTTCCCCGACTATCCCTGTCCGGGTCCCTGCTTTTTATCTGCGGCTGCTCCAGAACAGACTTCTTGCCTTTATTTGGGCACATAGGCGCCCCAGGGTTTCCCGCTCTACTCTCTATGCCCATAGGTAGACATGTGCAAAAGGAAAAAATTCATTTAGTTACGTTTCGTGTTAATTAATTCATTTCGTTTAGTTCGATTCGTTACATTCGTTTTCGGCTTTCGTTCCGTTTTCGACCGAATTCGTAAAATCGGTCGCATTCGAAAAAATTACAACCGGATTCGATCATCTTTCAGACTTTCAACAAGATTCGAAATTATTTCAACCGCATTAGAAACTATTTCAGCAGAATTCGAAAATATTTCTACCGGATTCGAAATTATTTCAACCGAATAGAAAAAATTATAATAAAATAGAAAAACAGAGAATAGACTATTTCTAGTCTATTTCCTATTCTAATCGTTTCTAATTGGAATTTGAATTCATTCTATACGAAATTTGAATGTCGGAATATGGTTTATTATAATCTTTTCTATTCGGTTGGAATAATTTCGAATCCGGTTGAAATATTAACGAATGCGGATGAAATATTATCGAAGGCGGTAGAAATATTTTCGAATTTGGTTAAAATATTTTCGAATGCGACCGATTTTTCGAATTCCAATTAGAAAAGATTAGAATAGAAATAGAAAATAGACTAGAAAAAAAATAGAACAGAATAGAATAAAATATAATATATATATATTTTATTTTATTCTATTCTGTTCTATTGTTTTTCTATTTGATTCTTTCCAATATTTTCGATTCTATTCTTATTGTTTTCAAATTCGATTCAAATAGAATTTTTTTCGAATTTGATTCGAATTTCGTCCGTGGTTTTTCGATTCAAAACGTTATTTCGGATTCGGTCTAATTCGTTAGCATTTGTCATTCGGTAATTCGGATGCATCCGAACGTCCGAATAATGAAAATTCGTCCGAATTTCGATTCGGAACGAAACTAAATGCACATGTCTACCCATAGGTTGCGGGGCGGACTGGGCGTCCCAGACGTTGCAAAATATTATCAGGCAGCTCAAATTTCCCAACTCTCCATGCAACGTTTGACACCCCCCCCCCCCGTGGGTTCTGCTGGAGGTGCCTAACTGCGCGCCGGTCCCTATCTCTGCCTTACTGTGGCTACCCCCCTAAAATGCGACCTCCTTCTGTCAGCCCCCTCATGATACACAGTCTGAAATGATGGGACTCAATACGGTACTCGGGCAAACTTATGTCCCCATTCCTGCCGCTACTTCCCCTCCTGGATAAACCCATGTTCCCGCCTGGCTCAGAACAACCCCATGCATTTTCGTGGTGGCCTGCTCATGGGTTCTCACTGGTTCGTCACTTTCTTCGTAGCCGCGCCTTCCCCATGTGGCCCTCGATTCAAGAGACCCACGAAGCTGCCGAACTCTATCGCTACATTCAGCTGCGTCACTGGATAACCTCCCTTCGGCGCCTTGCCTCCTTTCCGTATAAAATAACTGCCTTTAAGCTCACCTGCCAGCATTGCCCAGGTGCTCGCGGCACCATTTCTATGCTCTACTCCTTACTAACTTCCGCCAGCTCTTCCACTACCCTTTCCTATGTACTTAAATGGGAATGTGACCTGTCCCCCATAGATCTTGCAGACTGGAGTAAGGCCTGGTCCAGCATAGCAAAATGCTCTTTTAACACCGCCACGTTGGAGGCAGCCTATAAGGTCCTTCTGCGTTGGTACTGGGTCCCAAGCCCGTATCGCCAAGTCAAACCCATCCTGCAATGACAGGGTTGTGGTCAACGAGGAGATGAACTGCACACGTGGTGGTCTTGCCCCCGTCTTGTAAGATTTTGGTCAAGGGTCTTTGGCCTGCTATCTTCCCTATTTCATGTTCCCTTCCGCAGGGACCCCAAATTTGCATTACTCCATTGCCCGATCCCGGGCCGCCTTTTCTCTCACCAGCAGAAACTAGCCACATACTTATTTATCGCTGCCAAAACGAACAATAGCGAGGGGCTTGGAAAAAAAAAAAAACCTTCTGTCTCATTTCCGGAGGGAATACCTTGACGACCCTTAGGCCCCTTTCACACTGAGGCGTTTTTACCGTGTTTTCGCAGTAAAAACAGCGCTGTAAAAACGCCTGAAATAATCCTGCCCCATCAGTCTCAATGTGAAAGCCCTGAGGACTTTCACACGGAGGCGTTGTGCTGGCTGTGCGTTGGAAAAAATCCTGCAAACAGCTTTTTTGGAGCATCTTTGGGGGCGCATAAAATAGCGCTGTAAAAACGCCTATCTCCATTGAAATGAATGAGTACCGCTGTAAACACCCAGAAGCTGTGGGAAGGTCACATGACCGCAGTAGAGTGGAGGATTGTGGGATACCAAATAATCCTTTTTACCGCAAAAACGCGGTAAAAACGCATATGCGTTAGCGCTATTTTTACCGCGAGCGCGGTAAAATAAAATCATAATTTTTAAGCGTTTTTTCAACGCCTCAGTGTAAAAAGGGGCCTTATGATCCATGAAAAAATGTCAAGCATCCTCCACGACTCCCATGCAAAATTCCTCAAGGTATGGGCCCCGTGGTGGTCCTATACACTCCCTAACCTACACCCCACTAGTCTAGGACTCTAAATTTTATTTGACCCCCATCTCCAGCCTGAGGGACCCTCCTTTCTCTTTCCCACTCCTTCTTTGTTTCTGGGCTCCTAGCTCGCTGCTCTGTTCTACACCCCCCAACCCCCCCCCCCCCCCCCCCGTGGTGTACGTGTTTTTCTGTTTGTTTTTTTTTTTTTGTTTTTTTGGGGGTCTTTTTGTGTGTCTTTGTGCCCCCCCTTTTTCATTTTTTTTTTCGTTATTTCTATTTTTTTTTTTCGTTATTTCTATTTTTTTCCCCCATTTTGCGGTCAACTCTGCTCCCCCTTGTCTGCCTTGGCTCCTGGGTCTCAAGGCTCAGGCATAACGCACTGACCCCCGGGCCCTGGCCGGTGGGTCGGTGTCAGTTTATAATACGTACCCTTATAATATATACTTTATCATGTACTTTAACTTGTACTTCTTTATGTTTCATGTCCATATCCCCTGCGTGGGAATTTGTCTGCTTTCCCTTTTTTCATATCTCAATAAAAAACATTGTACCAGAAAGAACTGAGATCCAATGAATGTAAGGGGGGCGTAAGCCAGGGACAGTCAGGATGGGGAGGGAAGTGTTAGATGATGCTGGACGTCCTCCAGCCAGGAAATGAGGGCGGAGCTCTCTCTGACTTGCTGCGGCTTCTATTGCACATGGTGAGAAGCTCACAGTGTGCAGTGAAATCAGAGGAAGACATTTCAGTCCAGGAGAGGGGTCAGTACACCTGTGAGGCCTCATGCCTGCTGGGCGTTTTTATAGCGGCTGTTTGAGGTATCAGGCGGTTTTTTTCTACAGATTCAACCTTTTATTTCGGCAGGGGCGCTTTGAGGCAGAAAACCCCTCTCCCGGCACATTCTGGAGCAGTAGGGGTTTGGCAGAAAAAAAACCCTGCAGGCGTTGCAGACTATTACCTGGGGGGGGGGGGGGGGTGCAGGCTGTTACCTGGGGGGGGGGGTGCAGGCTGTTACCTGGGGGGGGGGTGCAGGCTGTTACCTGGGGGGGGGTCAGGCTGTTACCTGGGTGGGAGGGGCAGGCCGTTACCTGGGGGGGGGTCAGGCTGTTACCTGGGTGGGAGGGGCAGGCTGTTACCTGGGGGGGAGGGGCAGGCTATTACCTGGGGGGGGGGGGGTGCAGGCTATTATCTGGGGGGGTGCAGGCTGTTACCTGGGGGGGTCAGGCTGTTACCTGGGGGGGGAGGGGCAGGCTGTTACCTGGGGGGGGAGGGGCAGGCTGTTACCTGGGGGGGGAGGGGCAGGCTGTTACCTGGGGGGGAGGGGCAGGCTGTTACCTGGGGGGGAGGGGCAGGCTGTTACCTGGGGGGGGTGCAGGCTATTATCTGGGGGGGGGTGCAGGCTGTTACCTGGGGGGGGGTCAGGCTGTTACCTGGGGGGGTGCAGGCTGTTACCTGGGGGGGGTGCAGGCTGTTACCTGGGGGGGTGCAGGCTGTTACCTGGGGGGGGTCAGGCTGTTACCTGGGGGGGGGTCAGGCTGTTACCTGGGTGGGAGGGGCAGGCTGTTACCTGGGGGGGAGGGGCAGGCTATTATCTGGGGGGGGGGTGCAGGCTATTATCTGGGGGGGGGGTGCAGGCTATTATCTGGGGGGGGGTGCAGGCTGTTACCTGGGGGGGTCAGGCTGTTACCTGGGGGGGGAGGGGCAGGCTGTTACCTGGGGGGGGGAGGGGCAGGCTGTTACCTGGGGGGGAGGGGCAGGCTGTTACCTGGGGGGGAGGGGCAGGCTGTTACCTGGGGGGGAGGGGCAGGCTGTTACCTGGGGGGGAGGGGCAGGCTATTATCTGGGGGGGGTGCAGGCTATTATCTGGGGGGGGGGTGCAGGCTGTTACCTGGGGGGGGTGCAGGCTGTTACCTGGGGGGGTGCAGGCTGTTACCTGGGGGGGGGTCAGGCTGTTACCTGGGTGGGAGGGGCAGGCTGTTACCTGGGGGGGAGGGGCAGGCTATTATCTGGGGGGGGGGGGTGCAGGCTATTATCTGGGGGGGGTGCAGGCTGTTACCTGGGGGGGGGGTCAGGCTGTTACCTGGGGGGGAGGGGCAGGCTGTTACCTGGGGGGGGAGGGGCAGGCTGTTACCTGGGGGGGGAGGGGCAGGCTGTTACCTGGGGGGGAGGGGCAGGCTGTTACCTGGGGGGGAGGGGCAGGCTATTATCTGGGGGGGGTGCAGGCTGTTACCTGGGGGGGGGTCAGGCTGTTACCTGGGGGGGGGTGCAGGCTGTTACCTGGGGGGGGGTCAGGCTGTTACCTGGGGGGGAGGGGCAGGCTGTTACCTGGGGGGGGTCAGGCTGTTACCTGGGGGGGAGGGTCAGGCTGTTACCTGGGGGGGGAGGGGCAGGCTGTTACCTGGGGGGGGTCAGGCTGTTACCTGGGGGGGAGGGGCAGGCTATTACCTGGGGGGGAGGATGGGGCAGGCTATTACCTGGGGGGGGGGTCAGGCTGTTACCTGGGGGGGGGTCAGGCTGTTACCTGGGGGGAGGGGCAGGCTGTTACCTGGGGGGAGGGGCAGGCTGTTACCTGGGGGGGGAGGGGCAGGCTGTTACCTGGGGGGGGTCAGGCTGTTACCTGGGGGGGGGTCAGGTTGTTACCTGGGGGGGGGGGGTCAGGCTGTTACCTGGGGGGGGGGGGCAGGCTATTACCTGGGGGGGAGGATGGTGCAGGCTGTTACCTGGGGGGGTCAGGCTGTAACCTGGGGGGGAGGGGCAGGCTATTACCTGGGGGGGAGGATGGTGCAGGCTGTTACCTGGGGGGGTCAGGCTGTTACCTGGGGGGGTCAGGCTGTTACCTGGGGGGGGAGGGGCAGGCTGTTACCTGGGGGGGAGGGGCAGGCTGTTACCTGGGGGGGGAGGGGCAGGCTGTTACCTGGGGGGGGAGGGGCAGGCTGTTACCTGGGGGGGGGGCAGGCTGTTACCTGGGGGGGTCAGGCTGTTACCTGGGGGGGGGCAGGCTGTTACCTGGGGGGGGCAGGCTGTTACCTGGGGGGGAGGGGCAGGCTGTTACCTGGGGAAGGGCAGGCTTTTACCTGGGGGGGGGCAGGCTGTTACCTGGGGGAGGGGCAGGCTGTTACCTGGGGGGGAGGGGCAGGCTGTTACCTGGGGAAGGGCAGGCTTTTACCTGGGGGGGGGGCAGGCTGTTACCTGGGGGGGGGCAGGCTGTTACCTGGGGGGGGGCAGGCTGTTACCTGGGGGGGGGGCAGGCTGTTACCTGGGGGGGGCAGGCTGTTACCTGGGGGGGCAGGCTGTTACCTGGGGGGGGGGCAGGCTGTTACCTGGGGGGGGCAGGCTATTACCTGGGGGGGGCAGGCTGTTACCTGGGGGGAGGGGCAGGCTGTTACCTGGGGAGGATGGTGCAGGCTGTTACCTGGGGGGAGGGGCAGGCTGTTACCTGCGGGGAGGCAGCTGGTTACCTGGGGGGAGGCAGCTTGTTACCGGTGGGGGGGCAGGCTGCTTCCTGGGGAAGGGCAGGCTATTACCTGGGGGGGGGGGCAGGCTATTACCTGGGGGGGGCAGGCTGTTACCTGGGGGGGGGCAGGCTGTTACCTGGGGGGGGGGGGCAGGCAGGCTGTTACCTGGGGGGGGGCAGGCAGGCTGTTACCTGGGGGGGGCAGGCTGTTACCGATGGGGGCAGGCTGTTAGGCTGTTACCTGGGGGGGGGGCGTATGCAGCCTGTCTCCTCCCTCCTCTTCTTCTAGTAGTGGTGCTAGGAAAAGGGGAGCGGGCGCCCTCTGGTGGTGGGAGGGTGGCAGTGCAGGCTGTGTTGGCTCGCCCCCCTGACGTCCAGTACCCCCAACACGGAACGAAGTGTGACCGGTTTGAACCCCCGGGGGATGAGATTCAGCCAGAGTATCGCATGAGACTGGAGAACATTAGGGGGGGGGGGCAATCTGGTGCCGCTCTGCAAACAAACCAATCAGCTTCTAACTTCAGCTTGTTCAATTAAGTATTGACATCCTGGAAGCTGATTGGCTACCATGCAGAGCTGCGCCAGATTTTGCACCCCCCCCCCCCCCAATACAAATCGATGTTCTCACTGCTACTTGCTGCAGCACGAGCGCCAAAGGGCCGCATTTGGCCCCGGGGCCGCATGTCGAACACCAGTAGCACAGCAGTGGGCCGGCCGTTCTTTCTGTACCTTCCTCTCATTGGCTTGTCGCTCTTCTCTGCGTTTCTCGAATTCCTCGAATGAGATCTTCCCCTCCAGGTAATCGATGAGCTCCGGGCTGAATCCAGACATTGTCAGAGGGGGGAAGGGAACATCCTCCGGACCTCAGAATCTGTGCAAGAAAAAAGAGCGATCCGAATTATTTCCGCCCCCTAATCTTTTCACATCAGGATCTGCCCCCCAATCTTTTCACATCAGGATCCGCCCCCCCGATTGTTTCATATCAGGATCCGCCCCTCGATCGTTTCATATCAGGATCCGCCCCCCCGATCGTTTCTTGTCAGGATCCGCCCCCCAATCGTAACCCCAGCTCTGCCGATCTACCGCTCAGTAGTAACCCCCAGCTCTGCTGATCCCCCACTCAGTAGTAACCCCCAGCTCTGCCGATCTCCCGCTCAGTGGTAACCCCCAGCTCTGCTGATCCCCCACTCAGTAGTAACCCCCAGCTCTACTGATCCCCCACTCAGTAGTAACCCCCAGCTCTACTGATCCCCCACTCAGTAGTAACCCCCAGCTCTACTGATCTCCCACTCAGTAGTGACCCCCAGCTCTGCTGATCCCCCACTCAGTAGTGACCCCCAGCTCTGCTGATCCCCCACTCAGTAGTAACCCCCAGCTCTGCCGATCTCCCGCTCAGTGGTAACCCCCAGCTCTACTGATCCCCCACTCAGTAGTAACCCCCAGCTCTACTGATCCCCCACTCAGTAGTAACCCCCAGCTCTACTGATCCCCCACTCAGTAGTAACCCCCAGCTCTACTGATCTCCCACTCAGTAGTGACCCCCAGCTATGCTGATCTCCCACTCAGTAGTAACCCCCAGCTCTGCTGATCCCCCACTCAGTAGTAACCCCCAGCTCTACTGATCTCCCACTCAGTAGTAACCCCCAGCTATGCTGATCTCCCGCTCAGTAGTAACCCCCAGCTCTACTGATCTCCCACTCAGTAGTGACCCCCAGCTATGCTGATCTCCCACTCAGTAGTGACCCCCAGCTATGCTGATCTCCCACTCAGTAGTGACCCCCAGCTATGCTGATCTCCCACTCAGTAGTGACCCCCAGCTATGCTGATCTCCCACTCAGTAGTGACCCCCAGCTATGCTGATCTCCCACTCAGTAGTAACCCCCAGCTCTGCTGATCCCCCACTCAGTAGTAACCCCCAGCTCTACTGATCTCCCACTCAGTAGTAACCCCCAGCTCTACTGATCTCCCACTCAGTAGTAACCCCCAGCTATGCTGATCTCCCGCTCAGTAGTAACCCCCAGCTCTACTGATCTCCCACTCAGTAGTGACCCCCAGCTATGCTGATCTCCCGCTCAGTAATAACCCCCAGCTATGCTGATCTCCCACTCTGTAGTAACCCCCAGCTCTACTGATCTCCCACTCAGTAGTGACCCCCAGCTATGCTGATCTCCCGCTCAGTAGTAACCCCCAGCTCTGCTGATCCCCCACTCAGTAGTAACCCCCAGCTCTGCTGATCCCCCACTCAGTAGTAACCCCCAGCTCTACTGATCCCCCACTCAGTAGTAACCCCCATCTCTACTGATCTCCCACTCAGTAGTGACCCCCAGCTATGCTGATCTCCCGCTCAGTAATAACCCCCAGCTATGCTGAACTCCCACTCTGTAGTAACCCCCAGCTCTACTGATCTTAGAGTTGCCACCTCATCCCTTTAAACCCGAACACATCTGAATTACACAGGTTCTGAGGCTAATTTAATGCAGATAAGGCACCAAGTGAGTTTAATTACCACCTTAATCAGCCACAGAACCTGTGTAATTCATATGTGTTCGGGTTTAAAGGGATGAGGTGGCAACTCTAATTGATCTCCTGCTCAGTAGTAACCCCCAGCTCTACTGATCTCCCGCTCAGTAGTAACCCCCAGCTCTGCTGATCCCCCTCTGTAGTAACCCCCCAGCTATGCTGATCTCCCGCTCAGTAGTAACCCCCAGCACCCCAGTGAAAGTTGCATAGCATTTCTAAGGAGCGGGGGATGGGGGTGTCTGATGGTGACAACAATGGACCACGCTTGTGTAATGCGTGACAACACAGAACCATTTGGAGACAGGGGGCGGAGCGTTGTCACCCTATAACAGGAAGTGACCTTCATTGCAGGAACAAATTATTATAACAATATCTGCAGATTGCAAATCAATAATAGGAGAAATGAAGTCCCTCTGTCATGTTATAAAGGGGATCATAGAGAATATAATGATTATTATCGGGGGGAATTGGCAGCCAATCCGAGTCCACCTCTCATGTTCAGACCAAGCAGCTGAAGACAGAATCTGATTGGTTGCTGTGTCTCAGGACACGCCCGCCATACAGTAGAAGGAGACGAGGATACAATGTAAGAGTATATAAGACCCCTCCCCCTCCGTACACTGTATACACACAGCCCTCCGCTCACCCCATCCGCACCACGGAAGACGCTGATCCCGGGCAGTGGGAGGAGACGGAGGTGACGTCATGTGACGGGCCGAGGCGGAGACTCGGAATGGCGACCACGTGTGTGCCTTTCCGGAGGGGGCGGAGTCTAGAGGGTGATCGAAGGGGTCGGAATCTGGAGGGTGGTATGGGGTACTCGGAGGGGGCGGAGTCTGGAGGGGACGGAGTCTGGAGGATGTTATGGGGTGATTGGAGGGGTGGTGGGGGATTGGAGGGGGCGGAGTCTGGAGCGTGATCAGAGGGGGGGCGGAGTCTGGAGCGTGATCCGAGGGGGGGCGGAGTCTGGAGGATGTTATGGGGGTACTCGGAGGGGGCGGAGTCTGGAGGGTGATCGAAGGGGTCGGAATCTGGAGGGTGGTATGGGGTACTCGGAGGGGGCGGAGTCTGGAGGGGACGGAGTCTGGAGGATGTTATGGGGTGATTGGAGGGGTGGTGGGGGATTGGAGGGGGCGGAGTCTGGTGGGGGATTGGAGGGGGCGGAGTCTGGAGCGTGATCAGAGGGGGGCGGAGTCTGGAGGATGTTATGGGGGTACTCGGAGGGGGCGGAGTCTGGAGGGTGTTATGGGGTACTCGGAGGGGGCTGGAGTCTGTAGGAGGGGCGAAGTCTGGAGGATGTTATGGGGTACTCGGATAGGGACAGAGTCTGGAGTGTGTTATGGGGTACTCGGAGGGGGCGGAGTCTGTAGGGTTATCGGAGGGGCAGAGTCTGGAGGATGTTTTGGGGTGATCGGAGGGGGCGGAGTCTGGAGGGTGATCGGAGGGGGGCGGAGGATGTTATGGGGTGATCGGAAGGGGTGGAGTCTGGAGGGTGATAGGAGGGGGCGGAGGATGTTATGTGGTGATCGGAGGGGGGGCGGAGTCTGGAGGATGTTATGAGTGGGGCGGAGTCTGGAGAGTGATCGGAGGGGGTGGAGTCTGGAGGATGTTATGGGGATGATCGGAGGGGCGGAGTCAGGAGGATGTAATGGGGTGATTGGAGGGTGGCGGAGTCTGGAGGATGTTATGGGTGAACGGAGGGGGCGGAGTCTGGAGGATGTTATGGGGTGATTGGAGGGGGCGAGTCTGGAGAATGTGATGGGGTGATTGGAGGGGGCGGAGTCTGGAGGATGTTATGGGTGATCGGAGGGGGCGGAGTCTCTAGGATGTTATGGGGTGAACAGAGGGGGCGGAGTCTGGAGCATGTTATGGGGGTGATCGGAGGGGGGCGGAGTCTGGTGGATGTTATGGGGGTGATCGGAGGGGGGAGGAGTCTGGAGGATGTTATGGGGTGATCGGAGGGGGGAGGAGTCTGGAGGATGTTATGGGGTGATCGGAGGGGGGAGGAGTCTGGAGGATGTTATGGGTGATCGGAGGGGGCGGAGTCTGGAGGATTTAATGGGTGATCGGAGGGGGCGGAGTCTCTAGGATGTTATGGGGTGATCGGAGGGGCAGAGTCTGGAGGATGTTATGGGGGTGATCGGAGGGGGGTGGAGTCTGGTGGATGTTATGGGGGTGATCGGGGGGCGGAGTCTCTAGGATGTTATGGGGTGATCGGAGGGGCGGAGTCTGAAGGATGTTATGGGGTGATCGGAGGGGGCGGAGTCTGAAGGATATTATGGAGGTGATCGGAGGTGGGCGGAGTCTGGTGGATGTTATGGGGGTGATCGGAGGGGGGCGGAGTCCTGTGTGTTGGGTGTAATAAGGTGCAGAGTGATCTCAGTGGGATGGGGAGAAGATGGGGGATCTATGGCTCCCTACTGTCCCTCTTTCCTCCTCATTGGTCTGATCTATATAATTGTATATAAAATGCACTAATTATCTATCAAAAACGTTTCCCCAGCGCTAAACCTTTCATCTGATTTCTAAATTGCTGTATTTGTAAATTCCAGGAGACAATATAAAGGAATAGAATTGGTAAAAAAGCATTTGTGGGTTTAACCAATCAGTTTATTTGTACAGTTCTCATTTAAGGGGGCATGGCAGGGGTGTTTCCTATGCATGGTCGGGGATAGGGGGCATTGGTGGCTTGGTCTGGGATGGTGTGTGCGGTGGCAGCATGGTCTGGGATGGTGTGTGCGGCGGCGGCGTGGTCTGGGATGATGTGTGCGGCGGTGGTGAGGTCTGGGATGGGGGGCAGTGGTGGCATGATCTGGGATGGGGTGTGCGGTGGCGGCGTGGTCTGGGATTGTGTGTGCGGTGGCGGCGTGGTCTAAAATGGGGGGCAGTGGTGGCATGATCTGGGATGGGGTTTTCCGGTGGCGGCGTGGTCTGGGATAGGGTGTGCGGTGGCGAGGTGGTCTGGGATAGGGTTGCGGTGTGGTCTGGGATGGGGTGTGCGGTGGCGGCATGGTCTGGGATGGGGGGCAGTGGTGGCGTGATCTGGGATGGAGTGTGCAGTGGGGTTGTGGCGGTGGTGAGGTCTGGGATGGGATGTGGCGGTGGTGAGGTCTGGGATGGGATGTGGCGGTGGTGAGGTCTGGGATGGGATGTGGCGGTGGTGAGGTCTGGGATGGGATATGGCGGTGGTGAGGTCTGGGATGGGATGTGGCGGTGGTGAGGTCTGGGATGGGATGTGGCGGTGGTGAAGTCTGGGATGGGATGTGGTGGTGGTGAAGTCTGGGATGGGGTGTGGTGAGGTCTGGGATGGGGTGTGGTGAGGTCTGGGATGGGATGTGGCGGTGGTGAGGTCTGGGATGGGGTGTGGTGGTGGTGAGGTCTGGGATGGGGTGTGGCGGTGGTGAGGTCTGGGATGGGATGTGGCGGTGGTGAGGTCTGGGATGGGATGTGGCGGTGGTGAGGTCTGGGACGGGATGTGGCGGTGGTGAGGTCTGGGACGGGGTGTGGCGGTGGTGAGGTCTGGGATGGGGTGTGGTGGTGGTGAGGTTGGGATGGGATGTGGTGGTGAGGTCTGGGATGGGGTGTGGTGGGGGTGAGGTCTGGGTTGGGATGGGGTGTGGCGGTGGTGAAGTCTGGGTTGGGATGTGGTGGTGGTGAGGTCTGGGATTAGATGTGGTGGTGGTGAGGTCTGGGATGGGGTGTGGCGGTGGTGAGGTCTGGGATGGGGTGTGGTGGTGGTGAGGTCTGGGATGAGATGTGGTGGTGGTGGGGTCTGGGATGAGATGTGGTGGTGGTGGTGAGGTTGGAATGTGGTGGTGAAGTTTGGGATGGGGTGTGGTGGTGGTGAGGTTGGAATGTGGTGATGAAGTTTGGGATGGGGTGTGGTGTTGGTGAGGTTGGAATGTGGTGGTAAAGTCTGGGATGGGATGTGGTGGTGGTGAGGTCTGGGATGGGGTGTGGTAGTGGTGGTGGTGGTGAGGTCTGGGATGGGATGTGGTGGTGGTGAGGTCTGGGATGGGATGTGGTGGTGGTGAGGTCTGGGATGGGGTGTGGCGGTGGTGAGGTCTGGGATGGGGTGTGGTGGTGGTGAGGTCTGGGATGGGGTGTGGTGGTGGTGAGGTCTGGGATGAGATGTGGTGGTGGTGGTGAGGTTGGAATGTGGTGGTGAAGTTTGGGATGGGGTGTGGTGGTGGTGAGGTTGGAATGTGGTGGTGAGGTCTGGGATGGGGTGTGGTGGTGGTGGTGAGGTCTGGGATGGGGTGTGGTGGTGGTGGTGAGGTCTGGGATGGGGTGTGGTGGTGGTGGTGAGGTCTGGGATGGGATGTGGTGGTGGTGAGGTATGGGATGTGGTGGTGGTGAGGTCTGGGATGGGATGTGGTGGTGGTGAGGTCTGGGATGGGATGTGGTGGTGGTGAGGTCTGGGATGGGGTGTGGTGGTGGTGGTGAGGTCTTGGATGGGATGTGGTGGTGGTGAGGTCTGGGATGGGGTGTGGTGGTGGTGGTGAGGTCTGGGATGGGATGTGGTGGTGGTGAGGTCTGGGATGGGGTGTGGTGGTGGTGAGGTCTGGGATGGGATGTGGTGGTGGTGAGGTCTGTGATGGGGTGTGGTGGTGGTGAGGTCTGTGATGGGGTGTGGTGGTGGTGAGGTCTGTGATGGGGTGTGGTGGTGGTGAGGTCTGTGATGGGGTGTGGTGATGGTGAGGTCTGGGATGAGATGGTGTGGTGGTGGTGGTGGTGGTGAGGTCTGGGATGGGGTGTGGTGGTGGTGAGGTCTGGGATGGGATGTGGTGGTGGTGAGGTCTGGGACGGGGTGTGGCGGTGGTGAGGTCTGGGATGGGGTGTGGTGGTGGTGAGGTTGGGATGGGATGTGGTGGTGAGGTCTGGGATGGGGTGTGGTGGGGGTGAGGTCTGGGTTGGGATGGGGTGTGGCGGTGGTGAAGTCTGGGTTGGGATGTGGTGGTGGTGAGGTCTGGGATTAGATGTGGTGGTGGTGAGGTCTGGGATGGGGTGTGGCGGTGGTGAGGTCTGGGATGGGGTGTGGTGGTGGTGAGGTCTGGGATGAGATGTGGTGGTGGTGGGGTCTGGGATGAGATGTGGTGGTGGTGGTGAGGTTGGAATGTGGTGGTGAAGTTTGGGATGGGGTGTGGTGGTGGTGAGGTTGGAATGTGGTGATGAAGTTTGGGATGGGGTGTGGTGTTGGTGAGGTTGGAATGTGGTGGTAAAGTCTGGGATGGGATGTGGTGGTGGTGAGGTCTGGGATGGGGTGTGGTAGTGGTGGTGGTGGTGAGGTCTGGGATGGGATGTGGTGGTGGTGAGGTCTGGGATGGGGTGTGGCGGTGGTGAGGTCTGGGATGGGGTGTGGCGGTGGTGAGGTCTGGGATGGGGTGTGGTGGTGGTGAGGTCTGGGATGGGGTGTGGTGGTGGTGAGGTCTGGGATGAGATGTGGTGGTGGTGGTGAGGTTGGAATGTGGTGGTGAAGTTTGGGATGGGGTGTGGTGGTGGTGAGGTTGGAATGTGGTGGTGAGGTCTGGGATGGGATGTGGTGGTGGTGAGGTCTGGGATGGGGTGTGGTGGTGGTGGTGAGGTCTGGGATGGGGTGTGGTGGTGGTGGTGAGGTCTGGGATGGGATGTGGTGGTGGTGAGGTCTGGGATGGGATGTGGTGGTGGTGAGGTCTGGGATGGGATGTGGTGGTGGTGAGGTCTGGGATGGGATGTGGTGGTGGTGAGGTCTGGGATGGGGTGTGGTGGTGGTGGTGAGGTCTGGGATGGGATGTGGTGGTGGTGAGGTCTGGGATGGGGTGTGGTGGTGGTGGTGAGGTCTGGGATGGGATGTGGTGGTGGTGAGGTCTGGGATGGGGTGTGGTGGTGGTGAGGTCTGGGATGGGATGTGGTGGTGGTGAGGTCTGTGATGGGGTGTGGTGGTGGTGAGGTCTGTGATGGGGTGTGGTGATGGTGAGGTCTGGGATGAGATGGTGTGGTGGTGGTGGTGGTGAGGTCTGGGATGGGGTGTGGTGGTGGTGAGGTCTGGGATGGGATGTGGTGGTGGTGAGGTCTGGGATGGGGTGTGGTGGTGAGGTCTGGGATGGGGTGTGGTGGTGGTGAGGTCTGGGGTGTGGTGGTGGTGAGGTCTGGGATGGGGTGTGGTGGTGAGGTCTGGGATGGGATGTGGTGGTGGTGAGGTCTGGGATGGGGTGTGGTGGTGAGGTCTGGGATGGGGTGTGGTGGTGGTGAGGTCTGGGGTGTGGTGGTGGTGAGGTCTGGGATGGGGTGTGGTGGTGAGGTCTGGGATGGGATGTGGTGGTGGTGGTGAGGTCTGGGATGGGGTGCCATAGTAGTGAAGTCTGGGATGGGGCACGATGACCACTATGTGTTTTCTGTAAAACCCTGTTTGGAATTCTAATGTAGACCAACCTTTTTTGAACCCGGGTTCCTCCTGAGGTTTCTGGGGGTTCCTATTCCTAGAGCATTAAGTTATGGAGAATCGGTCTCCCAGCTCCAAGGATCTCCAATACAGGAGGGAAGTTTTCTATTTACAAAGGGGACAACCTCTATACTGACCGTTCATGTTGGGGCACCTCAGTGATCACCATCTACGTTTTGTTAATATTATTATTTATTTAATTTATTTTAATTCAAATTAATTTATAAAAACTCCCCTTAGGTGTCAAATCCTCGACATGTGACCCTTTTTTTTTTTATTATTAACATTTTATACAACTTACTGATTATTCTAATGTCTCGGGTTCTGTGGGTGTAATAATATTAAGCAGGGGGGTCCCCTGAGACCTTCCAATGATTTCACCGTCTCCTCGGTGGTAAAAAGTTTGGAAACGGCCGCCATAGAGAGAGAGACCCGCACCCCACCCCACACACACCAGACCGGACCAGCTGCACATTCTCCATTCTTGAAATGTTTACGCATACCGAGAAAATGAAATCTGCAATAAATAATCGCATGAAATGTTTATATTATCCGTCTTCTTGTGTATTTTCTCTGTTATAAACAAGCAACATGTTACCGCTCGCCGCATCGCGCAATGATCCCCGCCCCGGATTCCCCGCAATTTATTCTATAACAGTCTCCACGGTCCTAAAATATTAATTATTTTTCCTGTTTCGTTATTTACTAGTTGTAATTTTGTTACAAAGTTTAAAATGATATTAAAAAATTATTGAACACAAAATATATATATATTTTTTTATTGTTTATTGATTTAACCATTTCACTGCCACTGACGTACCTCATACGTCAGCAGCACCGGGTTGGGCTATTAACGCTATTAACGAAAAATTTGAAAAAAAACAATATTTTTTTACTTTCTGCTATAAAAAAATAAAAATAAATTCTACATAAATTTAGGCCAAGATGTATTCTGCTACATATTTTTATATATAAAAAAAAAAATCCCAATAAACTTATATTGATTGGTTTACGCAAACATTAAAGCGTCTGCAAACTGTATAAATACTAGAATTTTTTTTTTTTTAACCACTAAAGGACCGAGCCTCTTTTTCAGATGTGTTGTTTACAAGTTAAAAACAATTTTTTTTTGCTAGAAATTTACTTGGAACCCTCAAACATTATAAAAAAAAATTCTAACACCATAGAGAATAAAATGGCGGTCGTTGCAATACTTTTTGTCACACCGTATTTGCGCAGCGGTCTTACAAGCGCACTTTTTTTGGGGAAAAAATACACTTTTTTGAATTAAAAAATAAGACAACAGTAAAGTTAGCCCAATTTTTTTTTTTATATTGTGAAAGATAAATGTTACGCCGAGTAAATTGATACCCAACATGTCACGCTTCAAAATTTGCGCCCGCTCGTGGAATGGCGTCAAACTTTTACCCTTAAAAATCTCCATAGGCGACGTTTAAAAAACACTACAGGTTGTATGTTGTGAGTTACAGAGGAGGTCTAGGGCTAGAATTATTCCTCTCGCTCTGACGATCGCGGCGATACCTCACATGTGCGGTTTGAACACCGTTTTCATATGCAGACGCTGCTCACGTATGCGCTCGCTTCTGCGTGCGAGCTCGGCGGGATGGGGCGCTTTAAAATTTTTTTTTTTTTTCTTAATTATTTTACTTTATTTTATTTATTTTTATTTTGGGTCACTTTTATTCCTATTACAAGAAATGCAAAACATCCCTTGTAATAGAAAAAAGCAGGACAGGTCCTCCTTAAATATGAGATCTGGGGGTCAAAAAGACCTCACATCTCGTATTTACACTAAAATGCCATAAAAAAAAACAAAAACTTCTAGTGGGACTGCGATATTGTGGCAGGCAGTCTGACGCTTTTTTGGGGACATTAATACAGTGATCAGTGCTAAAAAATATGCACTGTCACTGTACTAATGACACTGGCTGGGAAGGGGTTAAACAAGTAGGCTAATCAAAGGGTTAAATATGTGCCAAACACTGATTGGTGCATTCGCTGTGTGGTGCTTTTACTAAGGGATGTGCTTTGCAGGGAAACAAAAACATCCCAACTCTTTTTCTGGCCGGAGCTTAACTTTAACCACTTCTCTACCGTGCTCTACCCGAAAGACGGCTACAGAGCGGCTCTGTTGTTCTGGGACCAGAACCACACCCCCTGGGGCATACACCTGGTGCACTCTGTGATCGCTGTGTCTTTTGGACACATTCGATCACAAATCAGGGTAACGGGCCAATCATAGCAACCCATTATCATTGATCAGCTGTGTCCAGCTGATCAGAATGTAAACTGATTTGCCGGTTATTGGCTTTCTTTTCTTCACGTGCCGTCACAGCATGAGGAGAGGAGAGCCAGTAACCAGCAATCCTGACAAGAGACATGTACACAGATAATCAGGGCACTGGTCATCAGTGCAGCCCCATCAGTGTCCATCAGTGCAGCCTCATCAGTGTCCATCAGTGCAGCCCCATCAGTGTCCATCAGTGCAGCCCCATCAGTGTCCATCAGTGCAGCCACATCAGTGTCCATCAGTGCAGCCTCATCAGTGTCTATCAGTGCAGCCTCATCAGTGCAGCCTCATCAGTGCAGCCCCATCAGTGTCCATCAGTGCAGCCCCATCAGTGTCCATCAGTGCAGCCTCATCAGTGTCCATCAGTGCAGCCCCATCAGTGTCCATCAGTGCAGCCCCATCAGTGTCCATCAGTGCAGCCTCATCAGTGTCCATCAGTGTCCATCAGTGCAGCCTCATCAGTGTCCATCAGTGCAGCCTCATCGGTGCCTCCTCATCAGTGTCCATCAATGCCTCCTCATCAGTTTTCATCAGTGCAGCCCCATCAGTGCCTCGTAATCAGTTTCCATCAGTGTCCATCAGTACAGCCTCATCAGTGTCCATCAGTACAGCCTCATAAGTGCCTCCTCATCAGTGTCTATCAGTGTTCATTAGTGCAGCCTCATCAGTGTCCATCAGTGCAGCCTATCAGTGCCTCCTCATCAGTGTCCGTCAGTGTCCATCAATGCCTCCTCATCAGTGCAGCCTCATCAGTGCCTCCACATCAATATCCATCAGTGCATCCTATCAGTGTCCACGAGTGCCTCCTCACCAGTGTCCATCAGTGTCTCCTCATCAGTATCCATCAGTGCAGCCTATCAGTTTCGCTTCATCAGTGTCCATCAGTGCAGCCCCATCAGTGTCCATCAGTGCAGCCCCATCAGTGTCCATCAGTGCAGCCTCATCAGTGTCCATCAGTGTCCATCAGTGCAGCCCCATCAGTGTCCATAAGTGCAGCCTCATCAGTGTCCATAAGTGCAGCCTCATCAGTGTCCATCAGTGCAGCCTCATCAGTGTCCATCAGTGCAGCCTCATCAGTGTCCATAAGTGCAGCCCCATCAGTGTCCATGAGTGAAACCGCATCAGTGTCCATGAGTGAAACCGCATCAGTGTCCATCAGTGGAGCCTCATCAGTGTCCATTAGTGAAACCACATCAGTGTCCATCAGTACAGCCTCATCAGTGTTCATCAGTGCAGCCTCATCTGGGCCTCCTCATCAGTGTCCATCAATGCCTCCTCATCAGTTTTCATCAGTGCAGCCCCATCAGTGCCTCCTCATCAGTGTCCATCAGTGCAGCCTCATCAGTGTCCATCCGTACAGCCTCATCAGTGTCCATCAGTGGAGCCTCATTAGTGTCCATCAGTGGAGCCTCATCAGTGTCCATCAGTGGAGCCTCATCAGTGTCCATCAGTGCAGCCTCATCAGTGTCCATCAGTGCAGCCTCATCAGTGTCCATCAGTGCAGCCTCATCGGTGCCTCCTCATCAGTGTCCATCAATGCCTCCTCATCAGTTTTCATCAGTGCAGCCCCATCAGTGCCTCGTAATCAGTTTCCATCAGTGTCCATCAGTACAGCCTCATCAGTGTCCATCAGTACAGCCTCATAAGTGCCTCCTCATCAGTGTCTATCAGTGTTCATTAGTGCAGCCTCATCAGTGTCCATCAGTGCAGCCTATCAGTGCCTCCTCATCAGTGTCCGTCAGTGTCCATCAATGCCTCCTCATCAGTGCAGCCTCATCAGTGCCTCCACATCAATATCCATCAGTGCATCCTATCAGTGTCCACGAGTGCCTCCTCACCAGTGTCCATCAGTGTCTCCTCATCAGTATCCATCAGTGCAGCCTATCAGTGTAGCCTCATCAGTGTCCATCAGTGCAGCCTCATAGTTACATAGTGAGTAGTGATGAGCCGAACACCCCCGGGTTCGGTTCGCACCAGAACCCGCGAACGGACCAAAAGTTCGTACGAACATTAGAACCCTATTAAATACAATGGATGCGAACGTTCGAATTCTAAAGTGCTAATTATAACGACTATTATGCATGTTATTGTCCTAAAAAGGGTTTGGGAACCCGGGTTCTGCACCAGGGGACATGTATCAATGCAAAAAGAAGTTTTAAAAACGGTCGTTTTTCGGGAGCAGTCATTTTAATGATGCATAAAGTGAAAAAAAAAAAAGTCAAATATTCCTTTAAATATCGTACCTGGGGGGTGTCTAAAGTATGCCTGTGAAGTGCCACGTGTTTCCCGTGTTTAGAACTGTCCCTGCACAAAATTCCATTTCTAAAGGAAAAAAAAGCCATTTAAAACTGCTTGCGGCTTTAATGTAATGTCTGGTCCCGGTAATATGGATGAAAATCTTTAAGAAAAATGGCATAGCTACCCCATGACCCCCCCCCCCCCCCACCCCAGCCCATTACCAGCCCCTTTGGGTCTTGTATGGATATTAAGGGGAACCCCGCACATAAAATAAAAAAGGCCCTATATACTCTGAACAGCCGTATACAGGCGGTGCATACAAGACAGGGACTGTAGGTTTGTTCTTATGTAGAATCTGTTTGTAATTTTGAACAGGTACATTGTTTAAGTGTAGCTCCAGCCCAAAAATCTATTTTTAAACTTTTTGGAAAACATAGGTAAGGGTTATCACCCCTGTAACATTTGTTTTGCTGTCTGTGCCCCTGTTCAGAACATTTCACCTCACTTTCCGTCCCAATGACAACTGTTTTTGAAATGTGGTGTTTTTCTTGAAACAAGGATTGCTGATAAAGCATCAGTACAGATGAGACCCCTTTCTCCCATATTTATTCTTACAGGAGAGAATTTTCCTTCCTAGTGGTAGATTTCCTCTCACTTCCTGTTGTCTTCTTGCGTTTGCAAGTAGGAGTCGTTTGTAAGTTGGATGTTTGAAAGTAGGAACCTGCCGTATATACTCTGCAGAAATAGGCCCCTTAGTTGTTGGTGTTGGCACAACACTGTAAGCACTCACAGTTACTCTTGGTTGGTGCTGGAACGCCCTGCTGTCAACTATTATATCAGGAATTGTAATTACATATAATTGTTGAACAGTGGTAGTAAAAATTGGGCCTTTGATGGTGATGCTGGTGCCACAACACTGTAAGCCCTGACAGTTACTCTTGGTGGGTGCAGCAATGGGCCCTGCTGTGAATTATTAGATCAAGAATTGTAATTGCATGCCCCTGTTGAACAGGGGCTGAAAAATTGGGCCTTTCGTGGTGGTGGTGGTGGTGTTGCCACAACACTGTAAGCCCTCAGAGTTACTCTTGGTGGGTGCAGCAATGGGCCCTGCTGTGAATTATTAGATCAAGAATTGTAATTACATGCCCCTGTTGAACAGGGGCTGAAAAATTGGGCCTTAGGCACTGGTGGCACAACACTGCAACCCCTCACAGATACTGTACTTGGAGCACAGCAATGAGCCCTGTTGCAAAGTATTGCTTCAAAAATTGTAATGACACGCCCCTGTTAAACAGGGGCTGAAAAATTGGGCCTTAGGCACTGGTGGCACAACACTCCAACCCCTCACAGATACTGTACTTGGAACACAGCAATGAGCCCTGTTGCAAAGTATTGCTTCAAAAATTGTAATGACACGCCCCTGTTAAACAGGGGCTGAAAAATTGGGCCTTAGGCACTGGTGCCACAACACTCCAACCCCTCACAGATACTGTACTTGGAGCACAGCAATGAGCCCTATGGCAAATTATTGCTTCAAAAATTTTAATTACACGCCCCTGTTAAACAGGGGCTGAAAAATTGGGCCTTAGCCACTGGTGGCGGCACCCATAAACAAAAATGATCTTCCAAGCTATCATCATCAATCGTATCATTGAGGACTCGGAGGAGGAGGATAGCCAGTCAACATAACAGCACAGGCACTCAGCATCAGCATCAGTTTTGAGGGGATGTGACATTTTAAAATCAATTAGTCTGTTATATCAGCATCAGGTGTGTGGTAGCTGATGGTGATCCAAGACTGGTTCATCTTGATGAAAGTCAGTCGATCAACCGAGTCGGTGGACAGGCGCACCCTGTGATCCGTGACAAATCCTCCAGCAGCACTGAATGTGCGTTCCGAAAGAACGCTGGATGCAGGACAGGCCAGTAGCTCAATTGCATACTGTGCAAGCTCTGGCCAGTGATCCATCCTCAAGACCCAGTAAGCCAGAGGATTTTCGGTGGGGAAGGTGTCCAAGTCTGACCTCGCCCCTAGATATTCCTGCACCATGTTTATCAGACGCTGGCGATGGTTGCTGGAACCGATCATACTTTGGGGCTGCGGACTAAAGAATTGTCTGAACGCATCGGTCAGACGGCCACCTTCCCCACCGTTCCTTCTTTGACTGGCCGAAGCCTCAGCAACTCGTTGTCCAGGACCAGGAGTTTGTAACCTCCCAGTCTCTGGGAACGCGTTGCACAGACCTTTCTGCAAGGCCTCCCGGAGTTGTCTCATCCTCTGCTCCCTCTGCGACGGTAACATAAGGTCCGCAACCTTACCCTTGTACCGTGGATCAAGGAGAGTGGCCAGCCAGTAATGGTCCCTCTCCTTGATCCGAAGAATACGAGGATCCTTCCGCAGACTTTGCAGGATCAGGGAGGCCATGCAGCGTAGGTTTGCTGAGGCATTCGGTCCGGAGTCCTCTGGATCACTAAGGACGACATGATCCGCAGCCACCTCCTCCCAGCCACGTACAAGTCCACTGGTTTCTTGGGACTGTAAATCATCCCTAAAAGACTGCTGCTGATGATGCTGAGTGCCAGCCTCCACCTCCATGTTGACACAATCCTCCTCCTCCTCCTCCTCTTCCTGTGCGATGGGTGGGACAGAAGGAACACTGTCTGGGTAAAGGGGGCCTTGAGAGGCAAGGAAGTCCTCCTCTTCCTGCCTCTGTTCTGCCTCAAGTGCCCTGTCCATTATTCCACGCAGCGTGTGCTCCAACAGGTGGACAAGAGGTACAGTGTCACTGATGCATGCACTGTCACTGCTCACCATCCTCGTGGCCTCCTCAAATGGTGCCAGGACAGTGCATGCATCCCTGATCATGCCCCACTGGCGTGGAGAAAAAAAACCAAGCTCCCCTGACCCTGTCCTGGTGCCGTAGTCGCACAGGTACTCATTGATGGCCCTCTGCTGCGTGTGCAGCCGCTGCAGCATGGCCAACGTTGAGTTCCACCTGATGTGCATGTCACATATAAGGCGGTTCTTGGGCAGGTTCAACTCCTTTTGCAGCTCAGCCAGGCGAGCACTGGCATTATAAGATCTGCGGAAATGCACACAGACTTTCCTGGCCTGCCTCAGGACATCCTGTAAGCCCGGGTACCTGCCCAAGAACCGCTGCACCACCAGGTTAAGGACGTGAGCCACACAGGGCACATGGGTCAGTTGTCCCTGTCGGAGGGCGGAGAGGAGGTTGGTGCCATTGTCGCAAACCACCATTCCTGGCTTAAGCTGGCGTGGCGTCAACCACCTCTCGGCCTGGCCCTGCAGAGCAGACAGGACCTCTGCCCCAGTGTGGCTTCTGTCCCCCAAACACACCAGCGCAAGCACGGCATGGCATCTTTTTGCCTGCGTACTTGCGTAGCCCCTTGAACGGCTACGGAGCACCGCTGGTTCAGAGGACAAAGCACAGGAAGAGGCCATGGAGGAAGAAGAAGAGGAGGGGGTGGAGGAGAGAGGTGTGTCACAACCAGTAGTAGCATTTTGGAGGCGTGGCGGTGGAACAACCTCCAACACTACTGCACCTTGTCCTGCATCCTTCCCAGCTGCCAAAAGAGTGACCCAATGGGCCGTGAAAGAAAGGTAACGTCCCTGTCCATGCCTGCTAGACCATGAGTCAGCGGTAATATGCACCTTACCGCTGACCGCCCTGTCCAGCGAGGCCAAGACATTGCCTTCCACATGCCGGTAGAGAGCCGGAATAGCCTTCCGTGAGAAAAAGTGGCGTTTGGGAACCTGCCACTGAGGAACCGCACATTGCACAAACTCACGGAAGGGGGCCGAGTCTACCAACTGAAAAGGCAGCAGTTGAAGCGCTAGCAATTTAGCCAAGCTAGCATTCAACCGCTGGGCATGTGGATGGCTGGGAGTGAACTTCTTTCGACGGTCCAGCAGCTGGGGCAGGGAAATTTGCCTGCTAGAATCGGACGTCGGTGTACTGCTAGCAGAGTGGCCGCAAGTACTTGGCTGTGACACACCTAATTCTACATCTTCATTCCTCTCAGTGCATGTTTCAGAGAGGACTGAAGTTATAGTGGGGTTGGAGATCCCAGCTGATGCGGTGCAAGGAGAGGTCCGCTTTGTTCTTTGGTGTGGGTCTTTGAGGTAGGCTTGCCAACGAGCTGCATGGCAGGTCAACATATGTCTGGTCAGGCATGTGGTACCCAAGCGGCTGATGTTTTGGCCACGCGATATACGCTTGAGACATATGTTGCAAACAGCAGCTGTGCGATCTGATGCACTAGCCTCAAAAAAGGCCCACACCAAAGAACTTTTTGAATGACGGGCAGAGGCAGCGCCCTGCACAGGCGGAGCTCTGCGGTGTGATTCCGTCGGTGTACTGCCCTTACGCTGGCCACCAAAGGGCATCCTGCCTCGTTGGAGATGTGCCTCCTCCTCATCCTCCTCCTCCTCCTCTCTCCTATTAGGAACCCACGTGGAGTCAGTGACCTCATCATCCCCTCCCTCCTCATCACTGGAGCCAATCTGGCAGTATGCTGCAGCTGCTGGAACATGACTGCCAGATTGGTGTCCTTCTTGAGCATCCCCTCTGTCTGCTCTCACGCTACTGCCTTCCTGTAGCTGGGTTTCATCATCAGACCCTTCGAAACGCTGGGCATCCTCCTGGAGCATGTACCCAACACTGTGCTCAAACAGTTCGGGGGACTCCTCAGGAGGAGGACATGGTGGGTCTAGGGAAGGAGTGACTGATGATGAGTCTGACATTGATACCAGGGAAGAGGACGCTTTGGCAGCTGCTTTGCCAGTACCCTGAGCCTGGGTGAGAGAGGATGAGGAGGAGGAGGAGGGCTTGGTCATCCACTCTACCAAGTCTTCGGCATGATGTGGCTCAACATGTCCAGCTGCCGAAAAGAAGGACAAGCGTGTCCCATGGCCATGTGCTGATGACAATGCACCGCGTCCACGACCAGCACTGTTGTCTCTAGACACAGAGCCTGCTTGCCCTCTTTTATTGCCTCCTGACTGTCTGCCTCTCCTTGTTTGCCTTCCAGACATTCTAATAGATGGCCTGCAGGGAGATGGGAAAAAAGCAATAAGGGTGTCCTTCTCTGTCCCTTTACTTAAGGATTTCTAAATATGGTGTCCTTCTCTGTCCCTTTACTTAAGGATTTCTAAATATGGTTGAGGATGATTGCTTTCGCACAGAATAGCACAACGACAATTTCCCTGACTGTCCAAAAAACAAGGATTTCAAAGATGGTTGATGAGGAATGCTTTAGCACAGTATAGCACAAGGAGAATTTCCCTCACTGTCCTTCCCTGTCCCTAGAAACAAGGATTAGCACAGTGAAAGAAACTGACACTCTCCCTACCTATAGTTTTCTGTCCCTAGAAAAAATGTTTTTTTAAAGATGGTTGATGATCAATGCTTTAGCACAGTATAGCACAAGGAGAATTTCCCTCACTGTCCTTCCCTGTCCCTAGAAACAAGGATTATCACAGTGAAAGAAACTGACACTCTCCCTACCTATAGTTTTCTGTCCCTAGAAAAAATGTTTTTTTAAAGATGGTTGATGATCAATGCTTTAGCACAGTATAGCACAAGGAGAATTTCCCTCACTGTTCTTCCCTGTCCCTAGAAACAAGGATTATCACAGTGAAAGAAACTGACACTCTCCCTACCTATAGTTTTCTGTCCCTAGAAAAAATGTTTTTTTAAAGATGGTTGATGATCAATGCTTTAGCACAGTATAGCACAAGGAGAATTTCCCTCACTGTCCTTCCCTGTCCCTAGAAACAAGGATTAGCACAGTGAAAGAAACTGACACTCTCCCTACCTATAGTTTTCTGTCCCTAGAAAAAATGTTTTTTTAAAGATGGTTGATGATCAATGCTTTAGCACAGTATAGCACAAGGAGAATTTCCCTCACTGTCCTTCCCTGTCCCTAGAAACAAGGATTATCACAGTGAAAGAAACTGACACTCTCCCTACCTATAGTTTTCTGTCCCTAGAAAAAATGTTTTTTTAAAGATGGTTGATGAGGAATGCTTTAGCACAGTATAGCACAAGGAGAATTTCCCTCACTGTCCTTCCCTGTCCCTAGAAACAAGGATTATCACAGTGAAAGAAACTGACACTCTCCCTACCTATAGTTTTCTGTCCCTAGAAAAAATGTTTTTTTAAAGATGGTTGATGATCAATGCTTTAGCACAGTATAGCACAAGGAGAATTTCCCTCACTGTCCTTCCCTGTCCCTAGAAACAAGGATTAGCACAGTGAAAGAAACTGACACTCTCCCTACCTATAGTTTTCTGTCCCTAGAAAAAATGTTTTTTTAAAGATGGTTGATGATCAATGCTTTAGCACAGTATAGCACAAGGAGAATTTCCCTCACTGTCCTTCCCTGTCCCTAGAAACAAGGATTATCACAGTGAAAGAAACTGACACTCTCCCTACCTATAGTTTTCTGTCCCTAGAAAAAATGTTTTTTTAAAGATGGTTGATGATCAATGCTTTAGCACACTATAGCACAAGGAGAATTTCCCTCACTGTCCTTCCCTGTCCCTAGAAACAAGGATTAGCACAGTAAAACACACTGACACTCTCCCTACCTATAGTTTTCTGTCCCTAGAAAAAATGTTTTTTTAAAGATGGTTGATGATCAATGCTTTAGCACACTATAGCACAAGGAGAATTTCCCTCACTGTCCTTCCCTGTCCCTAGAAACAAGGATTATCACAGTAAAACTCACTGACACTCTCCCTACCTATAGTTTTCTGTCCCTAGAAAAAATGATTTTTTAAAGATGGTTGATGATCAATGCTTTAGCACAGTATAGCACAATGAGAATTTCCCTCACTGTCCTTCCCTGTCCCTAGAAACAAGGATTCGCACAGTAAAACACACTGACACTCTCCCTACCTATCCTTCTCTTTCCCTAAACTAAAGGAATCCAGGTTAAGCAAGAAAGAAATAAAAGTCACTGTCCCTGCCTATGCTTCTCTTTCCCTGCTCCGGAACACACTACACTAGGCCGCCGTGCTGGCGGCCTTTTATAGTGTGGGGCGTGTACTAAACACCCTCAGCAATAATTGGCCACAGGCATCCTGCCTGTGGCCAATCATTGCTCTCCTCGCTGCCGGCGCTGTGATTGGCCAAGCATGCGGGGTCACAGTGCATGCTTGGCCAATCACAGCGCCTGGATGACACTGCGATGGCGTAGTGCATTGTGGGCCGTTCGCGTCACTCGAATTAGGCGCGAACAGCCCAAATCGTTCGATCTTCGTCGAACGATCGAACAGCCGATGTTCGAGTCGAACGTATGTTCGACTCGAACACCGAGCTCATCCCTAATAGTGAGTCAGGTTGAAAAAAAGACACAAGTCCATCTAGTTCAACCATAAAATAAATAAGTAAATAAATAAAAATGCATCGTACAATACCATATTAAATTCTATACCCACAGTTCCTATACTCA